>VZSE01014423.1:789332-867530 GCA_013398275.1 Promerops cafer
ACCGCCGGGACGCGCTCCGGGAGCCGCGGGATGCCTGCGGGCAGAGCCGGGCACGGCCTCCGCTGCCGACGCAGCCCGGATAACGGGACCGGGCACCGCCGCTCGCCCGCGGCGGGACGGGCGCAGCCCGGGCAGAACGCAGGTGCTGCTCCGGAGCGCACGGCAGGGCCGGTCCCAGGCTGTGCACGTCTCCGAACGCGGGCGGCGGCTGCGGGCTCAGCAGCGCTCGTGAGCCGCGAGAAGAAGCGGCAGATGCAGAAAGGCTGAAATTGAGGTCTTTAACAAAGGCTCGAGGGTGTTGCTGTTTGATCCCAAAGCAGTGACATGCGATGCACGTAACGCCCCGGAGATAATGAAGGCGCTCCCGTCCCTGAAACACTGCCGACGTTCCAGTCGGAGGTTCCAGTCGGGCAGTCTTTCTCACGCTGCTCCCACGTGCACACTGGGAGCAGGTCCGCGGCCCAGCCTTTTCCAGCTGCGAACTGGGAGCACTGGGAGCACTGAGTGCGGCCCTGGCCCCCGGCGGGCTGGGACACCTCACCGGCAGCTCAGCTCCCCGGGGCCACGGCCGGGATTCTTTGGCCCACTGGTGCAGCAAAACCCGTTCTAAGGATGCTCGTTGGTTGAGCTGCATCTACGGAAATAATTCATCCTTATACTAGAACTGAAATAAAATTGTTATTTTTAAATAGTACCTCTCTTTG
Source organism: Promerops cafer (assembly GCA_013398275.1). Lineage (NCBI taxonomy): Eukaryota > Metazoa > Chordata > Aves > Passeriformes > Nectariniidae > Promerops > Promerops cafer. The sequence goes on from VZSE01014423.1 coordinate 790,037, forward strand.
GTTAATCAGGAGACCTTTTCCACTATTTTCATAGTCCATGCCCTCCTTGGAGGATAATAAAATAGAAATAGAATTCTGCTTAATTTCTGAGTATTTGCTTTGAAAGCTTTTTGTATTTCTATAAGGTTTTAAAATGCAAACATCAGAGGTACCTTAGCTTAAAAACTTGGAATTAAACATATTAACGCTAATTTTTATTACTGATGTAATGGAAGTAGCAACAAGGTGGATAGATTCCTTATGATTCTTGGCTTTATCTGTCAAAGATATTTTCCTTTATGAGAGATGAACCTATAAATAGCAAGTACTTTTCATAACCCTTACTGGTACAAAGCCTTGGGTCAGATCTTAAAATCTTAAGCATACCTGATTGATGCAAAAAGTGGAATTTTATACCATTTCTGTACTTCAAAATTTTGTTGCGTAAGTAAAACTAGTTCCTTTTGTAATTTAAATATTTTATGGCATGGAAACTAACAGTTAATTTCAAAATGTACATCAGATTACGACAGTTTAGGACTGTCAGGTTTAGCTAAGTGTTAAAAGACAGACTAGGAATTCAAAAAACTTAAAGCAGCAGTAAAATATTAGTCAATGCCTATGAGAAATGAGTCTGTCCCTTTATTCAGGGTGTCTGTGTTTAATGGTAAGCTGGGATGCATATAAGCCAGTCCAAGCATGAAGGGCAGTAGGACACTCGTATGGAAAGCCAACTTTGTCCCTCAGTTATCAAGATAAGAAACCTGTCATTTCTCTCATTCACTCTGTCAGCCTTGAGATACTCCAAGCAGACTTACCTCTGTGTTGTACACCCCATATATCAGGAAGATGAAGAGACCCTGTAAAATAAAATGGAGGGAAAAAGCTGTTAACTCTAATCATTTCAGCAGTAGAAATACCTGAAATAAACTTTCCTGGGAACAGACAAAAGAAGACACACTTCATCAAGGTCAATTTATTTTTCTATTTTTCAACATTATAAGCTGTACCTTGAGCATTTATTTGATAACATGGGAGTGCATCAACTATACTGTGATATTCAACTGTTTGAAAATGAAAAACTTAGCACCAAAGGATCTATAACATTAATTAGAAAATTTAATTTTATATTGGAATGGGCTTTCAACCAACAAAATTAATTTATTTCAAAAAGTGAAAATATAAAGATGCTAAGGCAAACTGAGTGAACAATCTCTACTTCTGATATTTCTTTTCGTAAAACTAAAAGTAAGAAAACATATACTACCAAATTCCATACTAAAAATATACTCCCACATATGTATTGACAAATGCATACACTTAATTATTTTAGAAACTTAAATAGGAAGAAAGTAAGAAATGTATAAAGACAGGAAAAAAAAACTAACCCAAGCAGATAACATACATGAATCACCAAAGTTCTTTTAGGGTTTGCTCCACATTGGCCTCTTATTAGACTAAACAAACCAAACAAAATACTCACTTCAATGAGTTTCTCTGGACATACTGGCCTTACTGAAGGTTGTGTGTCCAGGATCTGAGTTAATAGTGCAGCTTGGTACTGATTCTTGCAATCTGCTGGCAGAATCCTGAAAAACACACTCAAATTACTGGGAAGAATAGAATAACAAATGGGAATAAATGCAAAAGAGATATAGTTTGCTATGACAATGCTTCTGTAACTCAGATCCACTGTGGGTTTATAACCTATTTTTCAACTTACATGTAAAATTACCCTATCTTGTAATATTAATACTTAAAACTGGCCACTTGAATATGTCAGGGGAAAAAAAATCCTGATTTTCAAACCAAAAATATTCTCTGGTAAGAAACTGCATTTGAATAGCAAACAAATTGCAACTTTTTAATCCAACATGCAAATTACCTGAAGACATTTGGATTAATTCTGGATTTGCTCATCAGCAAAATCACTGTCTTATAAAGCAGGGAGGAATAAGAGGTACCATTCATATGTAATAGCTCCATGGATTACCCAATGCCAGCATAAAACCCTTGGGAGAGAGAACTTCTGCTTGATTTCTTTTGTTTAGTTTTTCAAAGAAGCTGAAATCCAACACTTCCTTTCAGTTATTTTCAGGTTACATCAATTAACTCAACAATAAGTAAGAATAGATTCAAAAAAGAGCCAGCTGTGGTTTTGTGTTTTTGCTTTCCTACAATATATATCACAATTGTATTGTGATGCTCATTAGGAAACAGAACTGCCACAATTCTGAAGCTTGGCAACTCACATACATGACTTACAGGCAAACTATTTGTGGAATAAAATCCCAGTTATGTCTCTAAATACAGAGTTAGTGGACCATTCTGAGTATCCTAACAGAGTCATCTGAAATCTACCTTAAAAAAGGAGGGGGTACAAAGTCTACACCTTTATTTCCTCCTACTTTCATTTCAATTTCCCAGGATTTTAGGGATTTCCATCCCAGGCAAGAGGCTGCTATGGGTAGCTGCCACAGAGAGGGAGGCAATGAATAATCAGCTGTTAAGATGAAAGGAAAAAAAAAAAAAAGTCTTTCTCAGGCTGATCCCAGAAGAGAGAGTAAAACCATATGCTGCTTGTTATTCAGGTACTTTCATGAGTTAAAATTCTTGCCAAAACACAGTTCCAAACAATACTGGTTGCTCTGACATAAAGAATAAAAAAAATTAAAGAAAAAAATTAAAATATACATTCAAGACTTTCAAGACCAGAATGCTCTTTTTAACCTAGGTATGCAAAAGTGTGTTTAATTGCTTCTGAGTCTCTTCTGAAATCTGTGAATCTCATATCATCCCAGAAAAACAAACTAGTTAATTACTTAAGTTTGGATATTCACTAATCTTACAGAAAATCTGAAACAAATTATTAAACATTCCAGATCTTAAATTGGCATGCCAAGTTTTTGCTTTTCTTGAGCTTGATAACAGCTCCTTTGAATATTTCACTGTTAGAAATATGAAGTGCTGTGGACTTTCTTATCTTAATACTTAATTCTTGTAGACTTCTGAGAGCTTTTTGTCTTATCTCGGAGTGGGGGTGTCCTCTAACATCAAATTATTCTAATTGAATCAGCCCAACATGGATTTTACTTATTGCCTGCAATGGGTTACGAGGTCTTGGCACCCACAACTGGTAATGAGGGGTCATTTTCCACACAACACTGTCATTAGCAATTACCTGTACAGGATAGTGTGTGGTCCGTCTGTGGTGAAAATAAAGAGGTGCAGAGCCTCAGGTGGTTTGAAATGTTAATAATGTGGTCTTACATAATTGATAGTTCAGTTTTTTTAGCTCATTAATTGCAAAAAGAGCTGCTCTGGTTTTTTCAGTGGGCCCTGGTGTCAGCAGCAGTGTGGTTCTGTGTGCAGCTGCCTCAGTTGCTCAGGCTGGTCAGATGTTCTTTGACTTCTGGGAATTAAAGTGCTGTGATCAAGCCTGTAATTTTATCCAGAACTGTTTATTATACCTGTTGGGATCAATAAAACAAAATAAAATAAAATTCCTTCAGGAAGAAGCACAGAAAGCACATCTGCATTTTTTGTGTTCCGATAGCACATGTGAACCCCCAGAGGAATTGTAGCCCATTGTGCTCAGTAACAAATCCATATACATCCAGAATAAGCCATCTATGCCTTGAAGAGGTAAAGGTTTCTAGACAGAAAATCTGGCCATGTTGGAGAAAAGAGAACGTGCAAGCACACCTGTCATTTTTCAGGTCTCATGCCAAAGTAGGATGTGTTCTTGGTAGACTAAGGAGAAGTCAAAAACCTTCGGCTGAGCTTGAATCCTGCCTTTTGGAATCCAAAGAAAGCACTGCTTAATTACATCTCTGATTGTCACTCTGGGCAGGGCATGAACAGATTGCTCAGCTTTGAAATTTGGCAGGTCTTGCCTGAATTGTCCTTGCTATCTTGAATAAATCAGTCTATGGACAGTTCTAATCTCTAGCAAGTTTGTCAGGATCTGTTCCAGTTTGGGTGGTACCACTGAAAGCTGACACTCTTATCACAAGTTCATTCTGCTTTAGGACAACAGAAATTTGCATGGCAGTTGTTTTTATCAGAAGTTTCTTTCCATGATTTTAACGTTTGTCTCTCCTTCTGTTACTATTTGACATTTCCTTTTTATGTACATCGTATTTCATTCAAGATAAGATAATAAATTGCAATCATTTTTTGGTGTGTTGAGACTGTTACACTGATACTTTCAATATTTTCAGTTTCAGCATGTTTTCAATATACACATTCTCGAGAATGTGGAATGACTTCATCCTTCTCCTGTTTAAGCATTTGATCTCGGATTTGTTTGACAACTGAAAAGGATTTTTAAGAATTCACAGCTACTAAAATCTTTTGTAATATCTCAAAAGATCAATTAAATAAAACCATATTAGCAAAATATGCATGTAAACGATAGAAGAACTGTAGAAGAATAAAAATCAATGAAATCTATTGCAAATAAATCAATACCTAATAAAAAAAATTCAATATTTTAAAGCATTAAAAAGTTCCACCACTGAAAATGTTTGGATTGCAAGAAATTTTCTGATTTATGGAGGAGATAAAGATAGATCATAAGCAGCTATACTGGACTAATACTGCTTTTTCTTCATAAATTAAGAAATAATGCTATTGCAGCAATGGAGACTGCAGCCTGCAAATAGAATTCATATTACTCACACAATCAGTCTTTCTGTAATCCTAAAAAAATAAAAATTGTCTTAGCAAGGAGGGATTAGGGATTTACTGTTTGTTTTAAATCTAGACCAGTGCTAGAAACTGTAAGCCTCAGGCAACTTTTGTCATACAACATCAGTTTTAATGCAAAGAATATCAAATTCCAAAATGATGGGATTTTTCTACCATAGTTGAAGTTTGAAATCTTTACTTCAACATTTAAGAAGTGTGACATTTGAAACAGCACTGTTGTGCAAGTTCAGAGTGACTGTCCCACAGGCAACTATTTCAGCTCTCATTGTTATCACTTAATTGGTACTTGCAGGCTTTGCAAATAGGAGCAAACAATGTGACTGATTTGGATTTTCTGCCTACAAAAACTAGAACCAAAAAAGGAGAAACCAAAACCAATGGAAATTTTGTAATGCTAATTAACAGATCCACAGAAATTTGGTAGTAATAAACTGTCATAGCAAAGGTCCTGGAGCAAATCAGTAACTCACCCTGGAACAGAGCCTTTGCTTTGCCTCGGTTGCATGGAGAACCTGATGGTTCATCCTTAGTGCTGAGCCACATTAAAAAGATATTTCTGTCAAAGTCAGGTGAAGTGGAAATGGACAGGTTGGGTGTAACTCTGGATTCCACACTGAGAATCTCTGCAAGGAATGAAGTACAAAAAGTTTTCACAGTTTTTAAGGAGCCATCTAGAAAAAGTTAGATGAAATTATATATAAAGTGCCAGTAGAATAGCTGGGGTCTAGGATATTAACAGAACAGCTCATTCTCCACAGCCTTAGTAAATTAGCATTCCATGTCACCAAATGTAAGCCTGCCTTAAAGTTTATTTTAGATAAAGCCAGCAATAACCTCTCTGCACAAAGCTATGTTTAGGATGATAGGAAATATCCATGTTTAAAAGGAAAAAAAACCAGTTGGAATGGACTTAGAGATGTCAGCTGTCCACCTCTCTGCATAAGCAAAGACAGGACATTTAAGTATCAGGATAAGATTTCATATGCCAGGTATAACCAATTTCTGATGTAAATGTATCATCTAACAGATTTTTTACCATTTACCCTTACCAAGATCCTGTTGGAGTACCTAGACAAGCCTGTGTTAATCTACTTTTTGAGGTGACCAGGATCCATTTTCTGCCTGTCCTTAAAGAAGAACTCTTGACCTTTGCAATTAGTCTATAAAGCATTACAGTCAGGGCTACAGGATTCAGGGGTTTAAAAGGAAATTTACTATGGAAAATACTATGGAAAGGTTTCCTGCTTCTGTTTCTTCTTCTCCCAGTTATACTTTACAAATGAAGATATACTTACTGAGCATGAGAAAGCCAAGACATGAAGCCAGTTGGGGTTTTTTCTGAGAAAATTAATTACCATAATTGCACCATCACCATATACATCAAAAATCTAAACAGCACCAGTCACAGAGAGAGGAGATTCATGCTTCAGTTCTTTTTTTTCAGTAGTCTGTTATTCACACACATTGACACATAGTGGTCTGAAAACAACCAGTGTACCCAGACCTTGGTCTTGCAATGCCTTTGCATGATTCCACTGCTGAACAAAATGTGTCTTTCTATACATTTTTGTACTTAGAATACTGGCTGCAGGGAACGAACTGCAAGTTTCATTCTACCTGCATTTACAGTCTTATAACTTCTTCCAACTGCATCTATTCCTTGTACTTGTCATCAACTCTGAGATTACTTTCTCTTGTCACTAAACCCCAATTTCTCATTTTATAAAACTTTCTCCAAGTACCTTACTGAACTAGGGAACATAGAGGGAAGTGGATTATATTTCACCCAAAAAAATAATCCATGCTCTTGGTCTGCCCCACCCAAAATAAGTCAACACACACAAATAAGCACAAAACCTATTTGCAACATGTTGTGTGTGTGGTGCAAAAAATGTTGATTCATACAACATTGAGCTGAATTCTGTATTCCTTACATTTAATGAGATCTCACAAGGTGGTTAATGAGTTTAGGCTAGATCACTCAGAGCATTACAAAACTGTTAGAGGTGAGAAAAAAAATACCTCTTAGGAAGGTAAGTATTTAGAATTACAGTGGTGCAGATTATACTCTAAGAATCACTGTAAAATCTCTATAGGAAAGCTAGGACACAAAGTGTAATCCCATTATTATTGCAATTTACAGGTTTGTATTTGCAAGAATTTCTCCAGCTTATATACACAAACAGGGAAGTGTGTTGCAAAAGATCCCAAGGCTTTTACATATATTGCAAGCTACTCTGTTACTCTTTTTTTGTTTTATAGAAATTTAAAGCCTAAGGTTAAAGCTTTTCTGAAGCTGTAGAATCAGAATCAGAAAAACTTAAGTGAAATATACTAAATGCAGTATCTGCTTTTCTAATTTTCTTGAGTTCTTTATAAATAAGAGGCAGAGCCCTATAAACCTATAGAGAATAGCTAAAAAACACTCCAGTGTTGCCCATTCAAATGAACAGAATCTTTTCCACACGTGAAGCATTTAGAACAGTTATTCAGACTCCATCCTAAACATTCTTATTTTACTGTAACAAAAACTGTACAATGATAATGATTTGAGATTAATGATTGAATGTGTCAGAATTTTTTTAAACTATAATTCTAGACCGAATCTGTATAGCTTAAAGTATTCCTTTATGATGAAAAAACCACGTACACTTTCATGCATTCTAGATGGAATGTTATTCATCCTAGACTTCATTATAAGCCTAAAAAAACCCTCATAAAACCCTTCTATCTAAATTCTCTTCAGGGAGATGAATTCATGATGGACACTGTTTCTCGTAGACTTAATCTTCTTATTATGTGACTGAACAGTTTTGGCACATCCTCTCCCCCATTTTTCACAGCAGATCAATTCTGTGTGGATTAGATGTGGAGATGCACTGTAAAAGAGACAGTATTTGAAGCCTCATTCCAAATACATCTTTTCCTACTAGTTTAGGTTCCTGGTGCTGCTGTCTTCTATGAGCAGAAGCCCCTTTGGGCTTTCAAATAGGAGTTGTGCCCGAGTACAGGTAGGCTCTTGGCACACAACAGCTCAGTTACTGGAACAAACTCTTGCTTGAATTATTAAAAAAAGGCATAAAGACAGCCCTGTGTGCTGCCTGTAGCTCCTCCAGTGCAAAGACAGTGAATCCTTCTCTTGAATAATCCTCACCTTCTATTTCAGAGGGAGATCAGTGTATCTGGTGATTTTCAGACATTACTGTTGTCCTGTTGTTGATGCAATAACTGCCTTAAAACATAAAAACACATTCATAAAAAATGCTGTCCTTAAAAAAAATTTGAATGTCATTTCTTAACACATACAACACATTTCTATTTCTGAACTTCTGGGAGAGACAATAGTCACTTTGGTCCAGATTTGCAAAGAAGACATGCCAGTTGTACTGATTTCAAAATTAATGTCTCAGTGAGTTGAAATCTAACTGCTGTTGCAGATCTGGGAAATAGTTGATGGTCCATAAAATAATACAGTGGTATTTTCAAAATTATGTATTAAATTATTGATGTCTTGGTGTGGATCTGAAACTTACCCAAATGAGCAACTACCCAGAAAGACTTGCAAGTTTGGGGTTTTTTATCACTGCCTGTTTTTCTGTCTTTTAATCCTTCCTTGCAAGATGGGCCCTGGTTTTCCTGATAATATGAAAAAAGTTTAAAATATTAGTTTTTTTATATTTTCAAAAGAATGAGAATTCTGATGAAAAAGGAAAAAGTCAGATGCTTCCAAAGATCCACATGTCAAATGTACAGTAGATTGTTTTGAGCGAGAAACTTAGACATTTATTCCAAGTCTGAAAATGTTCATGCACAAATAGTTTCCAAAGGTCATCCTTACATTTCACTTTGTTGCATAGCAAATATGTGCATTTTACAATTTGAGTTCTTTCATGAGCCAGCCCTGCCACACCATTGAGCCAGGATGGGTTCTGATTCCTTATGCACGATCCAGCCATCTCAGCCATTTACATTTCTATTGTATGTTGGGTTCCAAACATGCCTTTGAAATTCTGCTTTCAGTCGTGTGTTGTGGCAGTAAAACACACTCTGCCCCGTGCTTTGAAGGACTCTTCATAATTTTCATGTAGTGTGCAATGAACCCTTAAACTGCTCACTTGAGGATGACAGTTAACATTTAGAAAAATATTGAAAAACACTAAATACTAACCTAAATCTCAGGTATAATTAATTAAAAAATTTTGCAGCACTTTACCTTACCAAAAAACCCCCAAAAAAATCATTGAACTGTATGGCTGTATAAATAATTGATTTTTAAAACCCTGTCTCAAAATAGGTGCTGAAAATAATTGATACTTCAGGATTGACCCAAAATGCGTATGTTCTCTGTTCTCTTGTCAAAATATATAAAAACATTTTAACTGGGGAGGGGAGGGTTCTAAGGGAACAACCCCCCACCCCCCCAAACACCAAAAACCAATAAAAAACACCCCAGAAACTTTTAAGTTTCATTTGGCTTCATTTGGGAGTTTTTAAAGACCTCACAGAAGTATATTTTTAAAAGGTGGATAAATACAAATAAAACCAAATTATTTGTGTCTAAAAACAAGCCACACTTTCAAGGTTCATTCTGAGTAAAATAGTCTGAGAATTCAATGCAAGTTCATGCAACATTTCTGTTGAACCGAGTTTTAATTTCTGCCCAGCATTAAGTAATTAATAATTCAGTTAAGGAAATTTAAAGTGGTAAGTAAAGAAAATAGGATCTATTTCCACATTAGCTTGTAAATGAGACAGAGTGCTCTAACAATATATTTTATGGAAACCAGACATTTAAGTTTTTTATTCAAAAGAATCATCTCACTTTGCATTGCAGCAGGTCTTTCAGATCCCAGTGACCATCCATAACTGTCGTGGAACATTTTCCTGCCAGCCTTCCCACTCCTCACATAGTGGCATCTTCTTAACCTTACACTTGTGATTAGCAAGGAAAGGAAAGCAGCCACTCCAGACAGGACACAGAGCAACACGGGGTCTACATCATCAGCTGGCCTGGGAGGAAAGGTAAGGACAACATGAGACAAGGAAAGAGTCAAACAAGAAAAGTATCAATTAGGAGACTGCATCAGGCTGCTCAGGCAGGTACAATAAAATTAGATTAGAACAGGATGACTAAATGCCAGAAACTTTGTCCCAAATGTAGGCAGCAGAATGAATAATTGCTTAAAAATAACTCTGTAAGGAAGAAATCATTCTACAGCTTTCAAGGATCGATATAGGTTTTGAATGGATATTGATACAATGGCATTAATTGAATGCATCTGGTATTAAGTCCTCCTTTCAGAAATAGAGGTTAGTGTCTGAAACTCAATATCTTGTCAATTTAACCAGAAAGTGCCCTTAGAAGTTACAAGTCAGAATAGCACATAATGTCTAAAAATTAATGGATCTCTGTGCGGTGTGATTTAAATTGGATCTTTAGTGACCACTTAAGAAAGCACTGAAAATGACTGTACACAGAGAGCCATTCAAAATTAAAAGGAAGCTAGAGACAGAAATGAGGATGGTTTTTCACTAGTGTCTTCCTTTCACAATTTTTTTTTTACATATTACCAATAACTCCATGTTTAAACATTCAATAGCCGTACATTCATTTGGCTGTACTTGGCACAACTATCCATTTACCTGAGCTAACTACAAGGGAATACAGAGTGATTCAGGTTCCTTTTAAAAATATATCAAAGGGTCAATAAATACATAAACTCAAGTGTTTACTAGGACCCAAAATATTTGTCCAGTAATTTTAGGGAAAAGAGTGCTCACAGCCTTCTCCTAATAGCAAAGTGGGGAGAATGGTTTTGTTTTGGTTTTTTAAAGTCACTTAAGAAAAGTCAAATCAACAGCAATTCCTTTACATTACATTTAATACTTGGAAATGTCCAGTTGGTCTGGAGAACCTGTGGACATAAGTAATGCAATGCTGAATGAAAGAGGAGATTTAACATTCTAATTTATTTAATGGCAAAGCAAGGGGATTTCCCATATACCTCCTCCAAATATTTTACATTTTTCTTCTAGGAATAATTTTTCACCATCAAAGGGTAAATTCCATGAAATTTGAATTAAAGAGACATATTCTAATAGCAATAAGCCATGCCAGGATGTGCATTACTAGACTTTTTGGCAAGCCTTTCAAGTGATTGAAGGCCCTTGGTGTTCAGGCTGTTCCTTTGCAGCATAGCCAGGACATGCACCAATAGCCCACAAACACACATCTCTGAGGGGCTTATTACTGCTACATATTAATCAGCATGGCAGTCTGATGTTGGTTGCTAGTCATTCCTCCACAGCTGGAGAGGACTGGAAAACAAAGATTTTGTTTGCAGTTAAAAGATCTTTAGGGTCTTGAGAGAAGCACAGGTTTCAGTCCAGAGAGGCAGTACTTTCAGAGCTCCAATCAGCATTTAATTTTGCTAACACAAGCGACTTCAGAGAAATACTGTGATGCTCTACTAAAACCAGATCATGAAATCAAATCTCAGATAAATTCATCCTACAGTGCATCTAGAAAGTGCAGTAAAATTATCATTCTTAAGATAAAAAAATCCTTCTTATGTCAACATATTTTTTGTGATTTTGGTGCCTCAAGAGCACTTGGTGGGCTCTGCTACATTTACTTTCTCCGTTTACAAATCAGAGCAAACCTAACAAAAAGGTGGCTGAAAGTGGGAGAGCACAATTCTTAGACTGTATAAATGCATTCATCAGTATGTACCCAGTGTCTTTTTACCTGAATCTTCATGGTTTTGAAGACATTCTCCTGTATTCCTTGTAGAGGGTTGGTGTGCTAACTCAAACATGTATGCACAATGTGCAACATTATTTGTATTCACGGCTTAAAACATTTTCTTTGGCTGATGAACTGAATGAAAACAAGAACCCTGACTTACATGATTACTCCATTAAAAAATAATTTGATGTCTAGTTTGTTATGGAGCACATGTAAGAGCTACAGTGCATCTGTTCTGGAACTTGAGGGTTCCTACAGAATCCTGTGTGATTTGTTCATGATGTGGTGATGATTGACTGTCAGCTACTAATAAACGGTAAATAAAAAGGTAACATGTGATATTAAAGTACTACATTAGCTACATTGTGATTAAATTACAGTAACAGCACCAGCTATAAACCTTTATAGAATCTCCTCAGCCATGCAGTAATTCTCCTAACTATACTATTATGTAGAGCACAAATATTTCTTTGTAAGTCCGAAGCAATACATCAGGGAAGCATTTACTGCTAAAGCTAGATTGAGAGTAAATGCATCTTGGGTTGCTATGAATAAAGCTCTAGCTTCTCATTACTTTATGACAAGACACAGAAATTCACTTTACTTTTCATTTAAGCTTTTCTGCTCCAGTTTATAGATGTATGCCTTCACGCTTTTATTCCCTTCTCGCTTCAGCCGTACGTAATAAATGATTATAAATTTTCACATTTGACCACCTCTCTGCTAGTCTCATGCTTAATGCACAAAGTTAGGAAGCTGCAGGTAAAAATTTCACAAACACTTTTATTTATGATGTTGTCCTTGGTAACGGAAATTTCAATGTACTGAAATGAAAAGTATGATTAAAGGGATACGACGTCCTGACAAGGATAGTAGAGGGCAGCCTTCTATTTCCCACTGAAAATATATAATACTTTTTTGACATCAATTTCATAGAGAATAGACATGGGCTAGTCATGAAAAAAAAGACACAAACATGTTTCTAACTTGACTGTTATTCTGCTGTCTTAAATGAAACTTATTCCAGAAATATTTTGTCTGAGTTACAAACCTTTCAAGTTAATGTCAGGCACATAGATAATTATGTATAAGCAAGATACTGTGCAGTTAAAAAAAAAGGTCTTACTGATAATCTTCTGCAAAATTAAAAAAAAAAAAAAAACACAAACCAGACCATGTTAAGAGAGATATTAATTTCTCATTTCCTCTTGTCACTTTCCCAATCATTTTACCTCTGTAATAGGATTTATTGTGTGTAGCTTTTGTCTGGTTTTGATTCTAAGTTCATTTTAGCTAACTCATACTGTCCTATGCAGCTAAAAAGTTGTGACAGACTCAAAACCCTTTAGAAGTAGTACCCTAATAATGACTGAGGTTTTTTTAATTAAACCCATTTTGTCTTACCTTTAAGCATATCAAAATAAAACTTACAACATCGAGAGTATTGTTTCTATTTATGGGTAACAAGGAAACTGAAATTACATTAGAGTCATCTTACTAACATTTATAGTTTTAGATTACATGAAAAACAAATTAATCTAAAATATCAAAAGTGAAATATATCTTCTTGAGCAATTTTTAAAATTAATCACTTCAGTTGAGTCTCATTCTTATAAGTGGTACATACAATTCACAGATGCTGTCACCAATTAAAATAATGTTATGACTTAATAGTATCAAATGCCTGCTACTCTTTACCATCCAAACAAATATTCTGTCCAATTTCCAATACCATAGATACAAATATAGAACATTCTTTTGAAAAGTAACTGTTGAACTACCACATTCCAGAGAATTAATTATGTTTCAATCTATTTTTAAAGTATTCAATACAATAAAGCTTCTACATTTAGACTTTTTAGGAAAAACAGACAAACCAAGCTATGGAAAGGAAGGGGACAGTTTAGAAGTTCTGTACAACAAACACTGAACTTTGCACCCCCCAAATGACTCTTTCAAATCCTGCTTGGATTGGTGCAAACTAAAACTTGCTTTTATGCATTAGTTACTCAACAATATATACACAAAGCTCTGAGTTTATATTCACTGTCAGATGTGTCTGTGTACAGCTCACAGTGAATGGGTTTTTGTGACTAGCATTAACTGGCACAGCTAGAGAGAAACAGAAATGACCAAACTTTTCTTCTAATCCTGTGAATTTCATTGATAATTAACTTGGCTGGGCAACTCTAGCAATTTCCACCGTTTCTTTAACAGTACCAATAATTTAAAGAAAAAAAATACAGAAAACCATATTGGTACTAAAAAGCTGTGCTTTTTAAACTTTTGATGCATTTTTTCCCAGACACTGACTGGGTATTTATTCTTTGCCTTTTAACAAATTTATAAACCATTTGTTCTGTTGCAGATACCCAGTCACTGCAAAAACCTCCTCGATGTACAGCCAGAATGTTTTTCAGTCTGTTCATGTAACAGCATCATACCTTTCTCAACAAAGGGGCTACAGAGATTTTGTGACAGATTCTATTTTTTGCCTAGCTATCACAAACCCCTGAAAAATACATTGTGTTTCATGTCAGTTATTAAAAAACCCCCACAAATTATAATGAAAACAAAATTGCTGAGAATTATAATTTGAACGTCTGTCTTCATCCATTGCAGATTTACTGTTACTCTGAGGTTTTACACCTTGATGTTTTTTCCTCTTACCTCACCACACAATTACAAGGTACTGTAATTATTCCTTTTATAATCATTGCCCTTATAATACCAGCAATCTACATTGCTGAGCATTCTGCATAGTGTCCTTACTGAAGCACACCCTACTCTAAATGCATTTTAATATTTGCAGTTTGAAACCTGACAAAAGTGTCCTTAGAGTAAACATGTGGGATCAATTATGTGAAATAAAGTGTACAGGTTAGAAGTACCATACCACAGCAGAGCTCACACTTTCTTTTTAACTTGCTAATATCTCTGACCCTTCTCTACGAAAGCACTTTAATCAACATTCACTTATTACTTTTTTTTAGCCTTACCATTTAACAAGCTGCAAAAAATGTTTAGCAATCAATTATATACATCAAGTTGATATGCTGCAGGACTGAGGGTCATTTAAGCTTGGAGCTACAGCTGAAAGAGTTTGGGAAAGCCACATGGGGAGCAAACTCACTTTTCCCTTTTAAACTTGCAGGCAAAAGGACAGCTTAATTAACCCAATAGAGAGTGTCTCCTCAACCTTTCTGAAGCTCTTTGTGAAAGCACTGACAACTGTTCTTTTGGACCTGAAGAGCATTTGCTTTATGTCTTCAAGTTTCAGCTGTGCATACATACAGCCCCAGTAAGAAATGTCACAATCAAGCAATCATATTAGATAAATTTGATTCTGATCGCATGGCCTAATCCCATGCTGGAACAATAACCTAAATCTGGACCTGGCTACTGATGTCTGGTATGAGATATGGGTCAGTGGACGTAAGTGCTCTATTTGTAATCATAAAAAGAGAGATAATGTATAGGATGCTAAACTATTGCTTTGCCTCCCCTTCATCTTATGGGGAAATTGATGGTCCATATTCTCCAGAAGGATAGGGAGAGGATGTGGCTGATTAGGAGTCAGGGGTTTGCTCTGACTATGCATCTTTTAAAGAGATTCCTTTCCTCTCTTAGCAGTTTTCAGAAGAATGTGAGTAATAAGAGAAGAGTCCCTACTGCTCAACGAGGGCATTGCTTTTCAGGGAGGAAAGTTTGCTTCATTACTTTATTAATCACCACCCAATTCATGTAAGTTCTTAGGCAGCCCAGCACGGTTTGTGAGACAGCTCCTGCGGGTTCCTATGCAGGCCAGCTTCTCTGCTTTTGGACAACCTCCAGGATGTCACATTCTCCTTGCAGAGTGGCTTTGCTCGTTGCCTGCTAAGCTGGTGTGAAAAACTGTAGTTTTCTCTGCCGCTGCCTCTGACAGGAACCAGGAAACTTCATTTTACTGTGGATTTACTTTTGCTAATATTAATCCCACAGCATGTAATTAGGGCAATCACACTCTTTGCTCAGGACAAACTAACAAACAAGGCCATTTCACTGATGTAGTTATTTTCAAGTAAGCGCTTACTCATATGTCAAGTCAACAGTTAAATGGGAAGTAAAATTTAGAGGCTTAACTTATCTTTTCTTTGCAGTAGTCTCCAAAAATAGGATAACCAGCATTCTTCCAGAGCCATATATAAGGTGTGGTGTAAAAGGCACACACAGGACACAGTACGTACCTTAAGGGCATCCCAAGCATTCCCAGAGCCTTGGCACAAGTGCTGCAGAATTAGCAAATGCCCAAACACCTCAGATCCCACCTCAGAGACATGGAAGTGTTGAGAAGATCCAGGGACATCTTGACACATGGTAGCTCTGTCCAAAAATCTTTTACTAAGTTTTCTGTAGTTATACAAGATAAATACTCAAGTGGGTTTTAGTTTGGAAGTAAGATTGTTGTTTCTTGCCAATTTTTTTGGTGGTTCTTAACCTAAGCTGGGTATTTGTCTGAATTACTACGGATGCATTGATCTGACTCCAACCTGAAGTTACTGAGGTTTTATAAAACAGCAATAAAGCTCTCTTTGCATTAACCAGCCAAGCACATCAACATTTTAATGAACTGTTTTTACATGGTTCGTTGGGTAGCTCCTAGTCTCCTACAATACAAATCACTTCTCCGTCACCCTCGCCCCTCTCATACAGGCTTTTCTGCTCAGGGTGTGAACTGGAAACAGAATAGCAGTTCCATGGACATTCAGCAAATATGACATTGCAGGCAGTGCAGCTCCCAGCAGTACAAGTGTTTAAGCTATTGTGTCACATAAAGGAGATCTCCAGCAGTCACAAGCAGTGGAGCAGCTGCACTGTAATGGCCAAGCGAACTGCTGGGGACCTCGGGAAAATCAACCTCTTGGAGCTACCGCATTGCACCGCGAGGTCTCAGACAATGAGCCACAGTGTCGTGTGGAGGGCTGGGGGAGCTCAAGTGTCATTAATCAGAGAACAGCCCATCTCCCAAACAGGTATTTATTTTATATTGACCTAAAGGTTGAAATAAATTATTGAAATCAACATCAGTGTAGACCAAATCTCCTCGGAATAATTAAATTACATTAATGACAAGCATTTTGGTGTATTCTAGTCAACCTTTAAAAAGCAACATAAAAAGCATAAAATATTTATTGTTATGCTTTCAAATAGACTTCATGACACATTATGTATTTTTGAGATTAAAGATTAGTTCTAACACATGATTTAATAATGAATGCAAATTATAAATGAATATTTAACAAACCATATCACATTTTATGTCTCAACATATCCTTTGCCATTACTGTAACTGAATGAGAAATGGCTCTGTGATGTATTGTCCTGCTGCCTAAGGCCCTGGTGTTTTCACCTTGATATGGCCTTTAAAATAAATTAATTTTTTGGCATTTAAGAACTCTGTGCAAGAGTTGGCATAAAACCTCACCATAAGTCTGTTTATGATTGAAGGAGCCATGCACTAATCAGGTAATATTTATTGTAAAAATAATTTATTTGGCCAATTGCTCCATGAAAAAAAATATTTGGAAATGTTTATTTCCAAACTTAGTTTAGGATTAAGTGGTACTAATGGTACCATAAAGATGTTATATAGTGTTAATATAACCTGAGTATTAAAAACATAATGAATTCGCTATTTATGAACCATTAAGTTTTACCTCAACCCTAGAATAAACTTCTGATCATTACAGATCTATTAATAACTTTTCTGTCATCTTTTCCCTCTCTTTGTTCCCTTCTTTGCTTTCCTCTACATGGTCAGAGTCATAATTTTTTATATTTGCAGAATTAATTAAAATGTGTTTTAAAAAGCAGTATTTTATTTTATTCTGAGCAATATTTTTTAGTATTCTGTGTGCTAAAGTGACTATATAGACTACTATCACAGGAAGACAAATATTTTTGTTTACTTTTCATTAGTATTTTTAATGCCCTATCTATTCCTATTAAATTTATTTTGATGTTGCAGATAAAAAAATGCAAGAAATACAGGCTTCTCAGTTTCATAATTTTGTTCAAGTGGCCTAGTTTAGACTTTGTCTAGAGAATAAACCACATGCAACTTAAACCAAAATGTGGCCATTACATTGGGTGGGAGTTTCACTAAACTCCCCAGCAAGTTTTAGTGATTGAAATAATCAATCTCCTGTCTGGCACTGCTCAGCTGAGCTGACCACGTAGATCACTGTCCTAATTTAATCAGCTAGGAATGAGACTTAGAGTAAGTTATAGTCAGGGCTTGGCTAGTAATGTTTTATACTTACATAACATTCTAAATATTTGAACATTAATGAAGAAAAATTGAAAAAAAATCTGACAAGAATTTTCTTCTAGTAGCCCTTTCAATGCAACATTTCCACACCACTTGTGACCCAAATACAGCATTTAAAGAAGAGAGCTTCAGATATTTTAGGAAAAATAGAACAATAAATTAAGAATGCAAAGAGGAGGATGGGTCAGAAAGGATGAGATTCAGAAGGACACTATGATGAAAGGACAGTAAGAAACAATTAAATGACTACCCATAGGTGAGCAAGAAATCAGAGGAAGAAATTTAAAAAGTGTTTATTAATTGGCAAGAGAACTTTTATGATGGCAATCCTTATTCTCTTGTCCTGCTGTCTGCCATGTCTGTCTGGAATGCACAATCATACAGAGGTTTGGGTGCTCAATTGCTTTCTGATTTTTTTACCTATTTTGTCATGTTTCCCAGACATCCCTACCTGTTCCTGTAATCTTCTTGCAGTCATCTCTCTTTATTAATTTTGCCATTATTTTCTTCACATTTCAGTCTCCAATGTTCTTTGTCATTGCTGTCCCCTTGTGTTCACTTACAACTATTTCTGACATATGCTATGCAACCTTGTAAGACTTACCTCATGAACAATTTGGGGATCACTCTTATTTAGGCTGCATCTCAGTTCAGATTCCATTTCTCACCTGCTGTCATTGCCAATTTTCCTTCATTTCATTATCTTTAAAAGAGATCTAAGAGTTTGCAGTACTACATCATGGACTGAAAATACAGTTGCTGCTTAATAGATTTGGAGAAATCTTATTTTAAATCATTAAAATTTTTCAGGAATACCTAATAACTCACTTCAGCCTTCACAATTATTGACACGATAAAGTGAAAGCAAGCAGATCCTGTTAGGATGAAAAACTAGCTGTTCACTGAGGGGCTATATTTTCATGTGCCTGCTTATACCAAGTTTTGTGACTGATCTGACTAATCCCAAGCTAACCATAGTACAGCAGAGTAAAAGGTGAGAAACACAAATTCGTGAGAGTTATGCAATGTTTACCCTTGTTTTCAATTTGAAAAGCTACCATTCACAAGACACAGGGTTGTCCTTGTGCTGATCACTTCACATGCAAAAACCAAAGCTGAACTGGATGACAGACTAGTTTCTCTCAGTAAAGCAAAGCAACATTTCACTTCTCTGCAGTATTATTCATGACCCAGGAAGCTTTTTTCCAGACCTAAATACAGGAGAGATAACAATATTGTTTCTCTTTGCAAAATTTTTTCCCCACACTATTTGAGTTTTCCCTGAACACAAACTCTGTCAAACACTTTACACCAGTGTCTTTTCCATTTATCAAGTGAACAGTTAATACAGGTGACATAAAGCATCATACCCAAGACAGGGAGAATTTGAAAGCCAAACCAGCACACCAGACCCCAATGTGAGAATTAAATAAACTTAGTTTTAACTGTATATGTTCTCAAAGTGTTGTCTCAAAGCACATTTTATGAAGCCTGACACACTTTT
Source organism: Promerops cafer (assembly GCA_013398275.1). Taxonomy (NCBI): domain Eukaryota; kingdom Metazoa; phylum Chordata; class Aves; order Passeriformes; family Nectariniidae; genus Promerops; species Promerops cafer. The sequence continues at coordinate 809,291 of VZSE01014423.1, forward strand.
CAAATCTGATTACAGTTCTTTGGTTTTCACCTTTTTTTTTTCCAACCATAGGACAACAAACTCTACAATTCCACAGAAGAATTTCCAGGGAAGATACATGGATTTGCCTGCACTACCACCATCTTTTCTAAAATTCTCAACAAGCAAAAAGCCTCCACTGAATACCCAAATATTCATTCTGGGCGTTACTCGATGCCCATTAAAGCCAACCAAAACAGTTCCATAGACTCTGGTAACGCTCTACGTGAGGCGCCGTGGCCGACAATCATAAATCAGCAGGGACACAGATCCTTCTCTCTCACTCAGCTCTCCTGAGCTCTCCTAGAAAGCTCATGGTAGGTACAGCCTAATAAGCTACACAGGACACGTGGAAATGTCAAGCAGCACTGTACACATCAGCAAAAATCATGAAAATCACCAGTGACAACATGAAAACTGATTCAAGGTTCACACAAACTAGCATTAGGTTCATGTTTCTATTGCATCCATTCTGCCTCGTGTCTAGTTACAACTTCTGCTTTGAAAATTAGCAGCTACATGTACAGCCAGAGAAAAGGAAAGCAGCAAAATTTACATATGTGAGAGAGCATGAAACTGATAAAGGAGAAATAATGGGCAGAAATGAAGAAGCTGCTTCAGAAAGGGACAAGGCTTTCAGAATTAGCACCTGAAAACTTAGGAACGAAGAAAACAAAAATAATTCCCAGCTGAAGAAGAGACAAAGAAGATAACCCTCCCATAGGAGCACAGCATGATAAGTAGCCACAGGGAGAATCACTGTGATCAGTCAGAAAGGCAGGAGAGTTATTAGCTTAGCCCTGAACCTCCTACTTAATGTAGGGCCAGTGGTGATAGTTAACAGACCCTGGCTAAGGTGACAAGCTTTGGACCTGCTTGAGGAAATCCAATTGAGAAGCAGCCATGAGGAACAACAAGCTAGAAACAGATGTTTCAGCTACCAGGATGTGCACACATTTAACCTGAATATGTAGGAAAAATATTATTTTCTATAGATAGTGATTTCATCCCCTTCTGCAACTCAGGTACTGTCAGATCTCATTATCCACAGGTAAAATGCTTCCTTCACCTTTTGGAATAGATCTTAAATTCAAGCAGAACTGTTTGAGTTGTAGCTACTGAATAAAGCATTAAAGGCACTGGATTAATATTCTGAAGATAATTTTAGTATTCAAGCAAAACAAGGCTAAAGTCATGGGAATACAGAAAGTGAAATTTCAACAGTTAAAGCAATTACTAATCCCCATTTAACCCAGCATAAACCATCAGGAAAGCCAAAGCTTGCTTTCAGCTATCAATTCATATTTAGGCAACTAAATTTGTTCATGAGTACATGTATCAATAAATATCCAGACCACTGCCAAAATGGGACAGGAACAGGTTTGTCAGGAGCTAATTACACTCAAAGGCCCTGTAGGATGTTAATATCATATATACAACATATACTCTGGTGCACATTTTCCTCTGCAGTTCTATAAACCTCATTAACATTCATGAAAACTACATATGCACCTCAAGAGGAGAAAATGCCCTAATAGGTGGATTTTTACAAGAAATTTACTATTCTCAACGCAACATATGCCTGTTCCTGATTTCAACCATATCCCATCTTAGAGACATACAACATCCCTAAATAGTTACTGCTAACTTTGTTTATGGTTCTACATTAAAAAGTAAAATAAATAAAACATGCATAACAGAAATGAATACCACTGAATGTCTACAAAAGCCTATCTCTGAGCACACATGTAACAGTGAAATATCTTTACAAACAACATTTTTTTTCCATGCCTTTCTTAACTTCCAAGCTTATATAGCTTCAGGGGATAAGAGTAACTTAAGCTACTCTTTCAACCTCTTAATTTTCTGTATTGAAAATAAGTTAAAGTGATATAAATTTATGTTCTCTTTTGCTGCCATTTCCACAGAAAATAACCTCGGCCATTTCCATGATAATAATAAAATAAGAAGTCCCTGACAAAAATTGGATTTTTTTCCATGGAACCATAGACTCCTTTACTCTTGGAAAGACCTTTAATATTGAGTCTATTCATTGCTTCTAATTAGAGTATAATAAATTACTCTGATATTTAACTGCAAACAAAACCAAGGAAGTTTTCAGCTGCCTTTCTCCATTTAAATAATATCATGGGGGAAGGGGCAAAGGAAGGATTACTACATAAAATTTAAAACTTCTTCTGAGTTCTAAATTCTCAAAAAATGGATGCTAATGATTACTGTTTTTACAAGTACTAAGGGTTGATATAAGGATATAGAATGTTAGGATAGGATATATATTTTGTTAAATATAGCCTAACAGCACATTGTTTCTTGTGAACCCAAAGCAAAACTTTTTAAAAATATGCCTTGAGCTTATTTTAAATAACAATAATCTTAAGAACATCTCAAGAAGAAGTTTCTTCATAACGTAGCTTCTACTTCAGAGGAACTCAGTGGTCAGAAGGCCAGGAATCTACCTCTCTTTTTGTATATACTGAAATATTTTATTTCACCCACTTCAAGAAGCTACAAACTTCTCCCAGCAGAACAATAGTACAACTTCCCTAAAATACAACAGATTTTTTAAAAATCTAAGTGTTAAAGCCTGGACTGAATAAAATATCTGCTCCACTTGCATGTAGTGTGCAATTCAGATTATTCTCTTATTTCTGCCATCATGCCATGAAATTGTTGTCTTAGTTAGCAAAGATTGGGTTTAAACAATTGTCCATTTTATACATGTAAATAAATAGAAGGACTCTAACATCAAGAAATAAAACATCATGTTCTAAAGCAGGGTAATTAACGTGAAAAATACACTAACCTTTGAAATCCAAGTAAACTGCCAAAATAAAATCAAATACATAAAAGAAGTTTGTATCTCTTTTTATAGTTAATTATTTCCTTACATTTTAAGTAACTGAAAGCATAACATGGTAGCATAACTAAAATAAAGCTGGTGTCTGACAGCAAACATGCCAAGTTTCCTGGAAAGTTCAACCATTAAAATAACAATATACAAGAGAGAATAGGTGTGCCTGCAGGAAATCTAGAGATGCTAGGGTTTCACCAGAGGAGCAGACTATGTCTGTTGTATACTGTGTGTTGCACCATCCAGCTAGTCCTACATGTCTTTACTGAATACTACACAGATATTCTAAAACACTTGAAGTATACAACAAAACATAAAAACAGACATAACACTATCTTCAACAATGATGGGCTATGAGGACTTCTAAAGAGCAAGAAAACCACTGATTAGGAAAAAGCATCAGAAATGAACCCCTACTCCTTGAAATCAAACTTTCTTTTATCAGGATAGGTGAAAATGTAATAATAGATAACTGGCACTTACATGGTACTTCACATACAATTCTCTGCATTGAGGAAAATGGGAAGTTTTCATTATTCATATCTTATGCTTGAAAAAGCTGAAAGACAATGCAGTCAGGCAAGAAATATCAGAATATCTACCCTGAATTTCACTAGCTCAGAAGATCAGGGGAGGGGTAAATAAAATCAGGACATTGCAGCTTCTACAACCTTCCTCATGAACAAGGGTGATAGGGTTGGTTAGCACACCACCATTGCCTTGGCATCTCACATCTTGCTTATAGCTGGGTCTACATAACCCAGTTTTGGGCACATTCAATTCCAGCCTACTCAACAGTTCAATTCCTTATTTTGAACAAAATAATATTAAATTTAAAGTGCATGAGGAAATCTTCTTCCCAGAACTTTGCTCCAGTAGAAGTCCAGTCACTTCCACAGAGGGCAGCTGGAAGTCTGCAAGTATAATGGACAATTATCCAAAGTCACAGGAGCAGCAAGGGTTTCCTCTGCCCCCAGATTGCAATTTTGTGAGACTTCCAACACTGCTAAACTGCTTTACCAGCATGGTTATAAACTCCAAGTAGCCACATATCATCCCCATCAACAGGTGGAGAAATTAAAGACAAAGAAAATTACCAAATGTGCAAAATTGGCTGGGATCATTGAAGTACTAATCAATGCATGGCCCTGGTTTTCTTGCCTTCCAGGGACTGGTTTTACACAGCTACCAGATAACTTGCAAGTGACTGTCAGAAAGTTTCTTCTTTAACTAAAAGGGCCAAGATTAGAAGAGACACTTGATTTCACTATCTGCCAGACTGTACTGCTGCGTTCCCCATGTCATTTCTCTGTTTTTTCTGGTTCTATATTAGGCACTAGGCTTGGACTGCAAATAATTTTTTTTCTTAACAATTCAATTAAATGAAGAGGTATTTCCTAGTTCTTTATTATTTATTCTTTGGCTGTAGCTCATCTGGCTTCTAGTTTTCAAATAGATTATTTTAAATTTCTATTTCAGTACTTCTAGAAGATTCAGTAAGGATAAGATGATTAAAGTCTAAAAAATAATCAGCATTCATATGAAATCTTTCATGCCTCTGGTAGGATCTAAACAATATATTTTCATGAAATATTCCAAAGAATAGTTATACAATAGGTTTTTTGTCAGAAAGTAGATACGAGTCACACACCACATCCAGGATACCAGAATCATCTTTTATGCAGCAGGCAAAGACCTAAAAGAAAATCACAGGATAAAAATATAATTTTTTTTTCTTTTTCATTCATTTGGGAGGATTTTTTAAAAAATCATGGAATAAATACCTTTATTGTAAAGGTAGAGGCTAAAATAACCTCAAAAATTGAAGGCAATTCCACCTCAACATGATGAGTGTCACTTTGTGGCTTATATACAAGTCCATCTTATTTGGCACTGAAGAAGTGTCACAGGACAGGGTGAAAAACCCACAAACCCCCAGTACATAGGTGCCATGATCTCTACTGTCCCTGACACAAAGAATCAAAGTCCACACAGAAGGAAACAAGGAGAAAGTGAATGTCATCTCCAAATGTCCTTGCTTTTGTGTGCTTTGGTCAGATTCTATTGTCATTTGTTGGGCAATCAGGCTAAGACCCCTTTGTTTTCAACTCTACTCAAAATATAATTTCCTGATCTAATCCTGTTTGTTACCAGTATGAACATTTGTGATCCTAAAAGGTATCCTGGCAACATTAATGACCCACACATTAATTCTTAAGAGGCATTATGTCAGTTTACTGATGCAGATTCACTTTTGCCCCCAAATAATCCAACTAAACAGAACCTCCTTCCTTCAAATAAGAAAGTCATAAACATCAAAACAGGAGAGTGACTTTGGAAATGTATAAAATTAAACTTAAATGCCTTTCCTTTACACCAGAAAAGGACGATGAATATGTGATTATCACCCTCATCTCCTCCTCCTCCAAAAAGAAAATTATATCTACACGAACCCCCAGTAAAGCCTTTCTTAACTTGATGATCTGTTGCTTTGACATCTTTGGGCATTATGTGTTTCATGGAGTATTGCATTAAATAGAAACAACAGAAATAAATTTCAAACCCAAGTACTTTAGATCTGTATCTGAAATGCAGATGCATGTGTCTCACAAATGAGTGGTGTGTTTAAAGTACAAAGTTGATTGACACATGCTTTCACTTAATGATGGTAATTACGAAGAATAACAACTCCAAGCCACATCTGTTCAATGTAACAATCTTGTTGTGCTATGCAGATTACACTGAGAGCTGTCAGAAATGCCAATTTTACCACAAATCATGCATAAGCACATTTGTAAGACAAGAAACAGATTAATAAGCATCAACACTTTTCTGTAAACACTTGTTGAAGAGAATAAAAGCTGTTAGCACTAAGGAAATGATACAACAGTGGATGCTTTCTCTATCAAGCTTGAAATAAGAAATCACAGGAAGGACAAAAGTGCAGGCTGAATTCCCAAAGAACAAGTCCCCCTGTAGCAGATCAAGATGTGGAAACCTTAACAATTACACTACATGTGAACAACATATAATCACATTTTTTCTTTCCTTTCAATCAGTTCTCATTTAAAATATTCGATTTTGGCATCACTAGATAGTATAGAAACAGGGAATTTTTAAGTTGAACTGAATTAAAATATCCTTTTTTTTTTTTTGATTGCAGAACATTCAACTCTAAATTGAAGCAAAACCCACTAAATTAAGAAAACCAAAAGCACCAAAGTCATAAACCTATGGAGTTTTTTATCATATTGTAATTGTAGGTGCCTTTATTCAAAAGCTGTTTAAGATTCAGGGTCATGTTTTTTCTATAGCAAAGGAGCATGGAATTATAGGCAAGCAGTCTCAGACAAGTCATTAATGTAACATGACTTTGTTTGCTTTCGTATGCCAGAAGATATTATAAGATACAGCTGACATATGATATAATCATAGAATAAATAAATAACATGATTTTAAAAAACAGTCTTAGATATACTCCTCTGTAAAATATAAATAAAAATTGAAGTAAGATTTTTTTTAGTCTCATTAAGAAGTAGTTTCCCAATAATGTGATTTAGTTGACTCTATATACAACACAGGAACTGTACATGCACTTATAATAGAAACTTAAGAAATCATCTTTTTTAGTTGTATTTATTTTCCCAAGTAGTCTAAACTTATTCTTGTTCACAGACTGCCACAGTGGATAAACTGTACACTACCTTGGTGGAACAGTTAAACATCCTTCAGATTTAGCCAGAGATGAGACCTTTTGTGTGCATCATTTGCTTTTAAATTCAGATTTAATTTGCCTGAGTTTGATAAAAACACTTTTAAACATTTATTGGTAATGCTGGGATAGCTGCCTCAGGCATTTAAAACATACAGAGAAGCCAAAAATGATTTACAGCACCCAGAGATTTCCTAAAAAGACTATTTACCACCTAAGTATTATAATCTACAAAACATCCAGAAAGAGTAGTACAGTTATTTCCACGCTCTAGGCTTATTCCATTTCCAATAAAATGAACAAAATATTTTTGTAACTAATTGTAGAAATCCTACAGAGCATTAAGTCTCATATCCTGAAAAGCACATAATTCCTAGGCTATCCTCCTCAAATCCATGAAGTTACATAAAAAGTTTGTCTCATTGAACCCCAGCCTAGAAGGGACCTCAGGGTCCCACCTCTGTTTTGTATAAAATCCACATACCTATAATTTTATGTTAAAACTGCATGATTCCTATCAAAGTATCACAAAGTATCACACTGGAGATCACAGTTCCCATTAAGGAAACCAGGGAAACTCTTTCAAAGCACATCCAGAACTTCTAAAAGTTGCATTTGAAAATCTTTTGAACATTACAACGAAAAAGACAGCTACCAGGATTTTAAACATGCATTGCTTCTCTCAAGCCATTAGCAATAAAATTAACATGCAGGGGTTATTTATTACAACTGTCAAGCAGCAGCAGTGATATCTCTTAGCCAGCAGGTTTGCAAACTGTGTTTCTGTTCCAGCCAGCATTGAAAGTTCTTGACTGGGGAGCCCACCTGCCCATCAGAATCATCATTTGACTCTCTCTTCAGGGTATGGCACAGCGTGCTTCCTCCTGCAGGAGGAAAGGATTCTCTAACGTAATATTCTTCATCACAACAAATATGTGAGCCTGAACAAATTTTCTCAGACACAGCTGCTTCTAGGGTGTCTTGGCATTTGAGTAGATGATTTGCAGAAATTCCACTGGGAAGGAGGTACTTTAAAGGCTGCCAGGGAGTGTGATAGGGCCAGAAGAAGAGTGAAGAGGCACAGCTGTGACAGCTGAAAGCAGGATAAGCTGCCACTGATCTGTTTCTATGCTTATCACAACACCCATTAATCAATTCCAATCACAGCAGGCCCACCAACTAAACTATACTCCACCTCTCAAAAACTGACTACTCAGCCTTGTAATCTTCCTGAAAAATTGTTCATCTGAAAAAATGTCAGAGGAGCACTGTATTATTTTTTTATTTTCAAAAACCTGTTATATTTACTTTTTTTTTTTTTTTTAAATCAAGCAACAGTCAAAATATCCACAGGCCTTGCTTATCAAAACTGTTCAAAATTTTACTTTGATTTTTTTTTTTTGGTGTGTAATTTTAAATTAAAAGCATTTCTGTTCTGCTTTCTCTACATTACGCCCTAGATGTGAATTTTAGTAAATTTGAGATCAACAGTAGACCTACAGTATTGTATCCTTAAACCAACCTAGAGTAGAAATAGTTTTTACCCTATCTTGTAAAAGAATCTCTTTGTAGATATAGTTCTTCATGAAAAAAAAATAGAATTACATTAAAAATGCAGAATACATAAATACATAGAAAGTACCAAATTTTACTAGCTGAAATATAAGTAGCTATGTTTTGATTCATGGTAGACTTCCTATTACTTTTATAATTTGCTTTAATAAGTTTACTTCCCATTGACATTACTGCTACCATGAATTTGAGTTTTATTCTAAGCCGAGGGGTGAGGGGACTCCACTGACCACTGTTTGTATATATTTCCAGCTCACCTGATGTGCAAATCCTGCAAGTTTTGAAGGAGTGGAGAGCAGTCTAATTTGTTCAGTACATAAGCTGCACCAATATTTGTTCACTAGACCAAGTGAGCAGGCAGTTCTGCAACTTGCTTGCTTGTTCACTCATTTTCTAGTCCTTCCTCCATTTAGTTCGTGCTTTTGTCAGCCTCGGGCCTGTTCACACCAAAAAAGCTGCAGTTTCAGATTCACATCAGTGAATTAAAAGTTCCCCACCACGTTAAAGGATAACAAAGGAACATGTTTCCATGGATTTTGGAAATCTACCCTGGAAGCTGAGAGTGAGAGCTGCTGGAAGGAGCAGCAGTACGGAGCACGTGGCCCCAGCACGCAGTGTCGCACAGCCGCAGCCGGCGGTGACAGCAAGCCTTAAACTCAACTTTGCATCAAAGAAAGCTCTTCAGCAGGAGCCCGCCGACTTCAAGCTACCACTTGGAAGGATTAAGTGCACTTTGTATATCTCTTTGCAGTGTCAGTTTCAACCTTGCAAGGAGGTTTTCAGAATAAGCAAATAGATTTAGAAGCCAGAGTCCCTTTACTATCTAATGGTATTTGTGCACCCACAGAACATGGCAGGTTTTGCAAACCCTCCCATTATGATACACCATTTCAGCAGCTTTCATATTTATGCAGCTGTCACACCACTGAAGAATTGTATTCAGCCCTTTTATAAAGAGCTGTGTACTTTAATAGTGGTATGGGTTTACAAGAACTAGATGTGGCATTTGTACAATTTTCTAATTTCCATAGAATGGCACTGCTGTTTCCAAGATTACATTACAAATGCATGTGATTTATAGGGCTTCAGAAGGTGTATTTGCCCAGAGTTGCTATTATTTACACAGCATCAACAGTTTTCAAGTTGATCCACAAGAAAAAGAAAGAGCTTAGCATAATTACTGTATTACAAAACAGAACATCAAACAGCACAATTTATACTACTCATTTAAGGGAGCAGTAGTCCACAAATACCATTGGCACAGAACTTGCTTAACTTTTGAATTCTATCCTTTATTTAATAGGATGGCATCAACTATCCAAATGTCAGGGAAAGTCTTTCATGCCCATTTTAAATCTCTTTTATTACCAAAATTCTGAGTTCCTATATGCTGTTCATGTACTGCATGTTATGCTGTAATATCATAAGATCTATTTTTATGCCTTTTATTTTTTTTGGCAGATAGATGACTATGATGTATTTGCCTTACAGAACAGACACAGTAAACAGGCTCTGGAAATTCTGAATTTAGAATCAAATCATGTAAGTCATGTGATACTTTTAACTGTTTTTCTAACCCTATGAAAAACATGGTAAGTACAATAAAATTGCTGTTTATTTTAATATGCATTACCTTCCTACCTTTTGTCATATTCATCGTATTGGAGATTTAAGGAGTCTTTTCCCCTCCCTTCAAAACAGATACAACTCCTTGTTCTTCTAGATGGCATTTCTAGGAACAATAGCATAATTTAAAAGTAGTATCTGTACAAAATAAAAGAATTTCAATTCTCAGGCCCTGAAATAGTTTTCAAATTCAATCCCTCTTCTCCCCTACGTTTTCAGTTCTGAAGTCCTTGGGACATAAATTTCCTCTAAAATTGGAAAACGCCTACCAAATAATGAGCATTTATAAAATCTAAATAATAACAAACGTCTTTGCCTACACAAATTCCTGATGCAGCCTCTGCAATAGTGAACTAAAAAAGCTGCACCCTTTTCAAACTACTCTTACAATCTGATTTTGCATTTACATTATAATAGAAAAGTCAATACATTTCTCCTGTAAAAATTAACAAGAAAGTCAAGGGATAAAAATCAGCTTCCAGTGGGCAAAGTAAGTCAAGAAAGTACAGGCACCATCAACTTAGAACTAAGCATCTCATGAAGATGGAATATACTGATGTGCTCTGGATATAGTGATATTTAAGAGTACAGAAACAACTGAAAACAAATATGTGCACACACATAAAAATTTGATTAGTCTTCATTTATAAAAACATACTAGCACAGAAATCCATCACAGGCCATGCTTAGAAAAACTGAACAGGAAGCTAACAACTTGGTCCTAAACCACTAATATATATGAATATGACTTTTATTGACTTCTTTTGATCATAAAAAGAGCACTGAAACTATCAAAAGAAACGTATGCAACTCTCAATTTATGCAAACAAATACTCAAATGTTGCAATCAGTAAATGTGCCTGCAAAAATAAAATTATCTTATTCAACACAAAATCCAACTTTGTACATTCACAGTTATATTTTCAATTCCATAGTGACAAAAGTACATCCTATTGTGACTGTACAGCCCAGAAAGAAATGGGAAATGGACCTGGTGTACTGCACTGACTATGAATTATTAGTTTCCTGTTGAAAATCCCTAGCAGATGACTCCTTCCTTAGAAAAGACACAGGAAATTAAGACATTTCATAACAGGGGAATTTCTGCAAAGTAGTAATTACCCTGAGTAACTGTAAAAGATATCAGCATCCTGCTAAAATACATGGCTCCCACATTCTAACATCTAGACAAGGCAGAGAAATATTTCAGTCACATTCCACCTTAGACTCAGAGAAACTTTGCAATTTAAGCCACAAGAACCTATCTCTAGGTTTATCTGGCTGTATTCAATGTTTGATGTTGCCAAAATACTGTGATGAATTTTAACACTGTTTACAAAACAGTTTTCTAGATGCCGTGAACAACAAATTCTCTCAAGAATTTCTTCTTCCATATTTAGAATCCTTTTTTCCTCTGAAAGCCCCAATTATCTGAGAGTTGAGGAGAAAAGCCAACTATGCTGTTGGCTAACACACGACATTTGTGAACAACATGTCACTGATGTCTTCACTTGTCTGAGCAGAGAATGCTGTCAATGCCCTCTCAGGACAGCAGCACTGCCTTAAAGCACAGAGCAGAGAATGATCTTTATTCCCTGGACAGCAGAGCTACCAATACAGGGTTGCCAGTGCAATGTGTCAGAAATGTGCTTTATGTATTGTATATCTTAGTGAAGCCTCATCTTTCCTGGACCACAGCTGTAAACTAATAGCATGGAAGTCTAGTCTCAAGCACAGAGAAAAGGGGCCATTAAATGTCAGATTGAAAAGCAGGTCCCACAAGAGTTCTGGGTACTGTAAGAACTGTCACACATGTTCATCTGACATCAATATTAAAAAGCATGGGCAGGTAAAACTGTGGGGCTGATCTAAGGCAGCACTCCTAAGTTCAAGGGATAAAGCCTACTTTCCCTGTTACTTTACACCAGGATGTCTGTCTCTACCCAGGCAGTAGTTCAAAAAGTTCCTTTACAGAGCTGTAATGGCATCTATGGCAAGGGTGCACTGTATTAATATTTTAATTCTTAAAACAACTTATACATAATCTATTCCCTAGAGGTTAAAAAATACCACCTCAGCTAAGCAGATCCCCCCAAAGTTAAGAATCTATTCTTCAATAAGATCTGTTCATAAGCAGATGGCTCATTTGTTTTGCAGCTGAGCAATAGGAACCACCTAACCTGTTCAAACACTTTCTCCTCCATCTGTTGAATGGCAAAGAGTTTCTCACCTTTTCAAAGCACTTTGAGATCTACTAGATGAAGAACACTGTAGATTTTCATGCAGTTCCAGCTGCAGAACAGGAGATAGTTTTAGCATGACTCAATAGCATCAAAAGTGGAGAGGTCAAGCTGTAGCTATTAAGGTCCAAGCATACTAATACTCCACTAAGAGAAATCCTCTCTTTAAAATTATCCTCTATTAGAAAATAATCCTCTATTAATAATTCTCTATTTAATAATCCTCTATTAAGAAAAGTACCTACTTTTGGCTTTCTAAAAAACAAAACCAAACAAAAAAACCCACAAAAAATAAAAACAAATCCCACACACAACTTTAGTGCAAGATTTGATACATACATCAGGAGATGCATTCAATGTTGGTCTTACTGATGTCTGCAAAATGCATAGTATTTAATAATGCTCATTATTTGAAAAACAAATTGGGTTTTAGGTTGGTTGATTTGGGTATCTTTTTAGAGATGAGACAGCTTTAAAATTATTGCTTTAATTTCACATGTACTTCTGGAACGGGCTAACTCCTTTATTCTATTGCAATGCCACTAAAATGCAGACAAAACAATTCTGCAAGAATCCCATGCTATCAAAACACAGTCAATAAAATAGTTACTAAACCTGTGGTCTAAGTTTTGAAAGCACAGTAATTGCCAGGTTGGATTAGCCCATACCAATTTTTATGTTTTTATTGAAAAGGTGAGATCGCACGTAAATGTAGATTGCTCATTAAACCAAGACCCTCTCTCTCAAAAAAAAAAAACAACTTCCTCCTCTCCATGTGATTTACAACCTCACTCTCACAAGAAGCATAGTCAAGGCTGGAGGAAAGACAGTATAGTTTATCTCAGATCTTCTCAGACCTTTGGATACAGTTTGAAATTATGATGTAAGACATGCTAATAAGCACTCGAGATCATTTTAAACAGGAGAAAAAAGAGTTAGTAAATAAATAATTCTTAAGTATTGAGTTTCCCTGCAGACATTAAGAGGTCTTCCCAATAATATGTCTCATACTCAATGTAAACATAAACCCTACAAAACCTTGGTTTCACAATTTGAACACATTCACAACAATTCTATTTACCAAGTTCACCTGTTAAAACCCAAAAGACCTTAAGATATTTCCTACCTACAGTTACAACAGGAAATTCTGAGTCCGAATTCCCTTTTGAATTTCATTTTCAACCCATTATGTGACTTGTGGAAGACACAAGGGGGAATAAAGGAATCACCCAAACCCCTGTGCAGCAAAACATTAGTTTATTTACAGGCATTTTGGTAATTAGAAGTGGCTTCAGAATGAAGTTAAACTGGCATAAAATTTGCTTTACTAACCATCATCTCTCCTAGCTTTACATACCCCAGTATTAAACCTGAGCTTTTTTTTTCCTGTGCTATTCATGTGAACATGACAGGAAAAGCTATTCCTTGAGACTGTTTATAGTGTTAGGCACGCTATTTCCAAAAGTTACTCCTGATTTTGGTAAAAATTATTATTGTACTGTATTATGCACAAGCAAAATTAGATGCTTTTTTCCTTAATAGCACCTTCAAAAAAAAAAATTCTAAACTAACAATGTGAAAAATAAGTGTGAGACAATAGATATTGTTGTACATACATTAGAGCTATGCTTTAAGCTGTCACATAGTTAGTGAAGGGGCTGTACAGCAGGAAAGCTGCTCTCCGGACCACAGGATTCCCCCCGACGCCGGCAGGAGCGGCTGCCCGGGCGGCCTCGGCTTGGGCAGCAGCGCCATCCAGCGGCTCTCCGGGAACACCACAGCCTTCGCAGCGCACCCCCGGCACGCGGCTCCATCCCGCACAGCCCCTTCAGCTCCCGGCCCGGCGGAGCAAAAACACCGCAGCAAACACCACGGGGTTTGGGAAACGCACGAGGTGTAGCCAGCAGAACTTCTCTAAGCTAAGAGGAAAAAATCCACAACAATAATAGTGTACACATTTTCGCTACCGTCCATGTTTTTCTCAGAATGCTGTTCAGGGACAGTGCTGGCAAGTGGCAGAATGAAAACTGCTAAGAGAATTATAAAGTGTTAATAAATGGGAAATGGTTGTGGACAGAGAGTTACACAATCAGCCCTGGCAGCGAGACTTTTGCCAGTTGCTATGGGAGTGTTTCATCAGCATCATCATCCTGGCTGGGTGCCCCAGAGCAGACTCCCACAAGGACAGAGGTGAGCCACTCTAGCTCACATCAAAAGAAGGAATATTTTTTTATGTTGTTTGTGGTGCTTGCTGTTGATGAAGCATTAGCTCAGAAGGTCTGTTTTGTCCTGTTTTCACTGCAATAATCAAATCATATCAATATGATTAGATTACATAAACTCTCTCCTGTCCTAGAAGCCAATGCTACTCATGAACATAAACATACTAAGACAAAAAGAACAAACAAAAATAGGGCAGGAAAAAAATTCAAGAACAGCCAAATCTTGTTGCATGTACCAATTCCAGGTCATAAAAAGAGCATAAAACACAGAAAAGTTGGCAATTGTTGGGGTTTTTTTAATACAGCAAATTTAAAAATCAAGACTACAAAAAAAAAAAAAAGAAACCGAAGTTCTTTCTTGGGAAAAGGCATAAACCCTCTCAGATCCTACCAAAAGCTAGGAAGGCAATTAAAGTATTGTCCTAAAATAATAATATTTAAAAAAATAAAAACTAAACAAAGCAAAAACCCACCTTGAAATCATAAAAGCTACAAAACATACAAAAGTGACAGGACTCAGCAGATCCCAGTATTTTCACATAAATGAAGAATAAGAAAAAATTTCCTGTCCAAAAATAACAGGTTGGATTTGCAGAGGTAAATCAGATGTAGTCTCCTCTTCTGCCTGCAGATGCCATTACTGGATCAAATTAAATCTAAACTGCAGCTTGCTGTTTTCCTTCCTCTAGGATTTTCAAGCAAGTACTAGAAGAGTTTATTTATCCTTAATTTCTAAGATTAATACACATTCTTTAAAAAGCATAGCTAGACTACACTTTCTTCTAAAAGCTTGTTTACACACACCGTGTCTCAATAAAGATAGGCTAACACTGGGTACTCTCAGAATCATTATGCCTTTTTATTAATTAATACTATTTTTAAAATAAAGTATGGAACTGAAGAACTGTTTCTTATTAACTTCTTAAAATTACTTCTATTGTAAAGAGAATGTATTTCATTGGTTAGATTTTTCTTAGTTTTACATTTTCAAATTAAACTAGGGCACAGCAGTATGAGTACCCTGCCTCCCCACTTTACATTTAAATTAAAACAAAGTCCCCCTCCTCTTATGCCAGTAATTAAAACCCATAGGTCAAGTACCTATAGTTCCAGTTACTTTTTACCTGAAAAGCTGACTGAAGAATAATTTCCTGAAGGAAAAAGAGAAGAAAATCAACAAAAAAGAAAGAAAAAAAATATCTAAAAAGCAACCTGAACAAAACCCCCACACCAACACAACAACCCACAAACCACAGATTACATCAATACATATAACAAAGTGAATTCATCACGACTGCAGAAAACAGTGCATCTCAGTCAGGTGTCTAAACATTTCTTCATAGCACTTCCCACCCCTCCCACATGTTCCTGACTGTTCATTCACAGTTTCTTTCAGTGTCATGGAGCTGAAGGCTGTAGATTTGAAAACCCCAAAGCCTTTCAAGACCAAATTTAGTGCTTTTAGCAGAAGCATGACTTCAGCTACTGAGTAAATTTCAGCCCAAAGCATAGAAGTTCTCTCTGTATAAGTATGTGTGAATGGTTCTACGGGTACCTGTGGGTGTGGATAAAGAAACAGTAGCTAGAAAACAGTAGCCAGAAAAAGGCAGTGTACATGCTGAGGTACCTGGCACATCAAAGTCTCATCAAAGCCAATCTGAGCCTCCACTTCAGAGCCAGAAGCTCATAGTTGTTGCTCCAGCCTTGTAGCCATGAGTGATTTTTATGTGTGGGTTCAAGTGAAGTGTGAAGGAGTAAGTGAAAGTACTGTGTGAACAGTTACCTGCTGGAAATAAACATCTTAATTCCATTAATAACAGTTAATGAAAGGTGTTTTAATAAATATTGGTTGTGATGCCAGTTCCTTGGCATTGATAATTTCTAGATACACTAGCCTGTAGTTATAAATATACCTTACCTCATGGTATAATACATCCATAGATGGCTGGGGCCTCAGCTAGGTGTGTTGATGGGTTAATGCAGCATGGTGTGGGAGCTCTGGCTCACTGCTGATGTATGGGCACTGCAGATTGTGACAATGAAGCACTGCAATGATGTATAACTGCAACAAGGGCACCAAGCTGAAGAACACACTAGCAGAAGTAGGTTTTGTCAACATCTTACTCTAAAATAGTGCATTAACAATGGGAATAAGAGAGGGATTGATTAGACATGGTTGGTTAGCACAGAGAAGAAGAAAAAGCAAACAAAAAAACAGCAAAAAAAACCCAAAACAACAAACCCCAACTGAGCAGAAGGAAGTTATTGGCACATTTTCACTTATCCCGCAAAAGCTAAATTTCATTATTAAGAGGGCTCTTCCAATATCTCAGTTAAAAGTCTACCAAAAACCCATTAGTTTACATGGTCACTTCCTGAGTTTCCAAAATGATAAAAACTCAAAGTAATTTTGTGCTTTAAGTTTGTGAAAAACTTGGTTTTCAGTTACAGAAAGGGAAAAAAAATCTCATAATACACAGAGCTAGAAATCTCAGTATGTTTTCTGAGCAATGCTTCTAATTAGATACAAGAACAAGAGCTAACATGATTAATTGTCAGCAGGTGGAACATCATTAACACCCAAATGTAATTTTCCAATGAACACTTGACATAACACCATAATCTTGACTAGCAGATATTGAAAGGAATTGACTGTTCTGACATTAATAGGCATAGATTAATTCATGAACACTCAGTCTATAGATGTGTGCTGTTAGTTGAGGAAAGTTAATGTGTCTTGGTAGAGGAAAGAAATTTTAGGCAGATAAAGAAATGCTTTTGTTTGTTTCTCTTGTGAGCTACAGAAAACATCTCTCACTAAGATTTCATATTTTGACACTACAATATTTTGAGCAAGAAAGCAATAGTCTCAGTGACAAGGGAAGGTCTCAAAATCAACTGAAGAAAATCAGCAAGGAATTGACACTTGAAGTTGTAAATCAGTGATCAGGTACACAATGAAGTTTCACTCTTTACATTTCCCATGCTTAGATACATAACACAGAACAACCAGTTACATTTTTAAAACTTCAGCCAAATACAAAAAAATACATTTACAAAAGTAGAAATATATCAGGCTTCTCTTCATTTTTAAAGCACAAAAATCTGAACAACTAATATACTTTCTTAACCCTTGAGCAAATTTGCAAAGGCCTTTACAGTAAGAAAGCAATTAAGCATTACACCTCATGTGAGAAGGAAATTATTAGCCATAAGAAAAAGTGCTGAGTATTTCTGGTGGCAGAACTGCACTGCTAGACATTTTTTAGGAAAGTACTACAGTGTACTAGTCTTTACGAAATACATATGTGGGTTACTGGATCAGCATAATTACCTTCTCCATTTCCTCTGCATCAGAAAAGCACAAAATCACTGAATAAAAGCATCAATTAGAACTAAAATTTTCAAAAGAAAATTATTATTAATTCTACTGCAGTCTTTTCACATAAAAGAGTTCCAAGAGTCTGACATGTCCTCAAAGACTGAAATTCTCAAGATGTTGAACATCTTTCCTCAGAGGGAGAGATTACAGCCATGAATATCCACCTTGGAAGCTGTGCTGGTTTTGGCTTAGGTGGGGTTAATTTTTTTCAAGGTAGGTTGTATATGACAATGGTTTGGATTTGTGCTGAACACGATGATAAAATAGAGATTTTTTTTTTTTTTTTTAATTGCTGAGCAGAAGTTACAAAAGCCAAGGCCTTTTCTGCTTCTTGTACTGCCATGATGATGAAGAGGATGGAGGTGATTGGGAAGTGGGGAGGACACAGCTGGGATATTCCAGACCATGTGACATCATGTTCAGTATACAGAAGGGAAGAAGAAGGAATGGGGGAACATTTGGAGTGATGGCATTTGTCTTCCCAAGTAAGCATTACACGTGATGGGGCCCTGCTTTCCTGGGGATGGCTGAGCACCTGCCTGGCCAGGGGAAGTAGTGAATTGATTTCTTGTTTGTTTGGCTTGCATGTACAATCTTCTGTTTTTCCTATTATCTTAGCCCCTGATTTTTCCCTCTTTTACCCTTCCAATTCTCTCCCCAATCCCACTGGGAGGCAGTGAGCATGCAGCTGTGTAGGGCTGAGTTACCAGCTGGGATTAAACCATGAGTTCCTTTTGATGCCCAACATGGGGCTCAGAAGGTTCAAGATAACAGCTTTGAGTGGAATGTGCTAGATGGAATTTACAGCCATTATTGCTCTTTGGCAGCCTTGGGCAGACGCCTGTGCTTGCCCTGGGCTTGATGCCTTACAGTACATCAGTGCCTTACAGTACAGCAGCTCATCTGTGGCTGCTTTTTGCTTTCCCTGCTGTTGTGCTGCTGATCCCCTCACTCTGCTGTGCTTGGGGACATTTTGAGGACAGCAGTGGTGATGCACAGGGACTGGCACATGGTCGGGGCATCGCTGCTGTTTCTGTGCTGCTGTACTGGACATACTGGAACTCCAGTGTGAACACAAGTCTGAGAGACTGGGACCTGTGGATGGGTCCATGTGGGAGCAGAGATCCACGTGCAGCCCATGGAAGAGCCCACACTAGCACAGCTGGGCCTGATGGAGGGGAAGCCAGGGCAAGCCAATGATGGAGTAGGCTCGTGGCAGGGACCTGTGGCCATGTGGAGAAAGGAGACCATGCTGGAACAGGCTTGTTGGCAGGACTTTTAACTCCATGAGGGACCCCGACTGGAGCAGGCTGCTCCTGAAGGACTGTACCCTGTGGGAAGGACCCACAGTGGAGCAGTTCATAAGGAACTACAGTCTGTGAGAAGGACCCACAAGCCCATGCTGTAGCAGGGGAGATGCTCCAGGCATGGGACTAGAGATTCCCCCACAGCCCGTGGGGACGACCATGGCAAGCAGTGAATTAATTCCTTGTTTTGCTTTGCTCATGTGTGTGGCTGTTACTTTCCCTATTAAACTGTCTATATTTCAAGCCAGGAATTTTCTCACTTTTACCCTTCTGATTCTCCCCCACTGGTGGGGGAGCAAGGGAATGGCTTTGTGGTGCTTAGTTTCCAGCTGGGCTTAAACCATGACAGACACTTTGATGCATAGGAAAAAACCTTAGGTTTTACCTTATGAATTTCTCAGCACTGTTGTGAGTAAATTGTGCTCAGACCAGGCCTCCTAAAACCCATGCAAATTAATTTCCATCCTTCCTGTTAACTTCAGCCAGCAGACCAAAAGTAAGGTGTTAACCAATGATAACAAGCACAAGGAAGTAGTGGATTGGGAAGCTCTCTAAAACCTGGGATAATTTATGTTATTTAGGAACAGATATGCTTCTATTCCAATATGAATAGTAGAGAAAATGATTTCAGCAATCAAAAGATAACTCACTAGCAACAAACCCAACATAAACTTATTTCAGATCACTTTGAACAGCATCTTTGATATTTAAGCCCAGATCCTTCAATGAACTAAAAACCACTTTAAAAAGCATTCATCCAATAAGGTTGTAAAGTACTTTTACTAGCTCTCGTTGTTTTCCTCTGCATAAATAAATACAAAGTTTTTGCTGTGTTTAAAAAAAGGCATAAAAAACACTTTCAAGTTGCAGTAGCATTACTAGACTATAATGCAGCTGAGGTAAAGAAAAAATTTTTAAAAATCAGATTATTTCTTACAAACTTAGGTAGTAATAGACTTCTATTAAAACAAAAGGAATTATATTTTCAAGTTCGACAACCTCTTAAGGAATGTATTTTTTACTTTGGTGAAACATAAGGTACTTATACAAACATGGCATTTTACTTTCCCACCACTCACTCATTAATAACATTAGCAATAAATTTTAGCTTTTTGTGATATGTTGCAATAGAAAAGAGTTCTCTTTAATTTCTTGATAATAACATTTTATACCCATTCTATCCTACCAGGTGAAAGCCCTGGAGTCTGTGTGCCTTCTAGAATCTCATTCCATTTCCAACCAAATTCAACCTGACCTGTTTCAACCTGTCCTCCTCCAGTCTCAGTAGCTTCATTACAAATAATTTGAGATTGCAGTGATGGCTGTCCTTGTTCAAGTTCAAAATTCATAATAAGGGAATCAACCAGAGAGTCCAATTCATCCAGGTTCATAAAAGGCACATGCATTTTCTGGATAGGGTTGTTTGCAGAAGACAAGGCACATAAACTGAAATAGTTGTTAAAATATCCAGCAATGACAGAAATATTTTCTGCAAAGCTCCTGAGAGGGCTGGTGTTTCTGTACAACCCTATGAGAAACAGAAACAAGAATAATTAAATGCAGCATTTTGCAGATACCAAAGAGCCCTCTTCCTTGCTTTGCAAGTCTCCTGGAGCCCCTAGGTTAAATACCTTGTAACATGGAAGACACAATTTGACAGACTTCAGTCAGGCACTGCTCCAATTCCAAATACTTGACAGCAGTCTTAGTGCTCTTCTTTATTTCTCGATACAGAGATTCTTCTTCTGGCAACTGAGATTCTGTTTCTTTCTGTATTAATAAAGAGCAATTTAAAGAGAATCAAATACATCTTAGGATATTAACTACTAAACATGCCTATTATGGTTTCAGTCACACAGATCAAGCCAATGCTGAAACAAAACAAATTCAATGTCATGTCATATAAGATAGCACTGAAAAGCAGTGCACATGGTTGACAGGGTTAGGAAAAAAAGAAAAAAGCAAATGACATGAAAATCCAGGAAATGCTTGGCTCTTAGAAGATAAATCACCTATCCTGGCTTTTAATTCAAAATACCAGTAACTATGGTCATAAACTATGGCAGCAGTTATAAAACAATTACACTAGCAAAGTTGATCTTTCAACTTAAAAAAACCCACAACAGGTAGTTAGGCTGTTCAAGATGAGCACAAAAATGAAGATACAAGTACCTCCAGAAATTCTTTATCTTAAGTAAAATTAAAATAAAAGTGCTTTGAGTAGAAATGCAGTAGCAAGGAAAGTTAGCATTCCAGTCTCAGGAATGCTGCTGTGACAGGAAATGTTAGCATGCAATTGTAAATATAGAGTATGTATGTGTGTGTGTATACATATATATATATATACACACACATTCCTCCTCTTAGATAAATGCATCCTTGAAATTTAAATACCAGACTCAAAGCACACATTTTGTGAAACATTTCTCTTACCTTTCTGCAGTAAGACATGTTATTTTCAAGGAATCTGGCTAATGCCACCACATTATCCTTTATTCGATTTTGAATCTACAAAGAAACTTAATTATATTGTACACTTCATTCAAGTCAAAGTACATTAAAAGTAAAAGAACAAACACTGATATACTAAAGAGAGAAATACCCAAAAGAAATAACATTTTCTGCAACTAAACATGCAATTGTTCAAAGAAAACATTAACCAGTAGAAAATATTAATTACATCTGCAAGGTTTTAAACACCTTACAATGGGAGGATCAAATGAAAATACTTAAATAATCACTAAAGAAAGGTTGTCCTGTAACTTTGTATCACTGTCATTCTAAGTGGCAGGGGTAGCTCTAGTGTTTTGTTTCCATCTTCACAGTAGTTGCACCAGAGACAAGCATGCACAGAAATCCTGCATATACTTAAGAATTTGCTGCAAGTGAACAGCATTATTTGGAAAGCAGAGAGCTTAGTTCCTTTTGCTGGAAACACAAAGCATTTGGGAGTTAAGCAAAAGACATTGAAATGAAACATTTTGGATGGTTTCACTGCTATCTGTAGGATTGACAACAGCGAAAACCAGAGTAGGAAGAAATTTTTGCTTTCCTTGAGAGGAACAATTTATCACTCAAGATTTCAGTCTTTCCCAAGTATTTTCTTGGAATTCAGCCAGGCTCTCTGTCAAAAGGGCTTACCCACTAAGAAGGTGGTATGTTTCCAAGGGTACCCTAACTTCCCTACTGGAATTTTCAAACAGTTCCAGAAATATTTTTAACTATGGTGCTTATTCCTTATACTTTATTCTCTACTTTGTGTAACTCCCTACAATATCACCTTCTTCATGATTTAAAATACAAGCACAAAAACCAAAACATGAAGTGTCTCCAAGATATAGTAGCAGTTTTTAATCTTCATTTCATCTCACCTCATTTTGAGGACATTGCTTCACAAGTTCTTTCTGTACTATTCTTGCTTTCTCCTGTACAGCATCAATGAGACACTCCAGTCCTGAGCCTACTCCATCATAAATGGCAAGTACAAATTCCTTTTAAAACAAAGGTTCAAAATGAAATCATCAGTTAAAGAAACTGATGTGGTCTTGGATTAAAATGTATTTTTCTACAGTAGACTAGAAATAATTTTGTTTCAAGCAAATTATTCAATGCAGGTCTATTCAGACACATCTTCCTTGGACCACAGGAGCTCAGGTCAGATTTTTGTAAATTCAATGTGGTACTTAGACACAGATTATTAAAATGTAAGTAGTGAATTTCAGTGAAACAGATAGACTTTTATCATCTCAGTGCAGGTACAGTCCTAAAAGCACTGTACACTTCTTTCGCTTCATAGGTTTAACTTACACAGATGTAAAGGATGTGGTTTTTAAGGAAAAAAAAGTCAAGGGTGTTAATACATCCATTTCCACCCTAAATTTGAAGTATTAGATAAACTCTAAATATACTTAATTCAGTTGATGAAGTTGGTATATGGAACAATTTGCTCCTGTGACCTCAACACTAGAATTACTATTCATAATCAATATTTCTAAGAAACATTTCTTCACCTGTAGACTAGAGGCAGGAATGTTGTTCTCCTCAGGAAATGAAATATCAGTTGTTGTGACTACTGCCAAGTGTCCTACGTATTTCATTGTTTGTTTTACTGTTTGGTTTACTTTGCTCCATGCTTCTGTTACCATTGAGGATATATCTGAAGAACACCCCTGGGAAACAAAGGCACATCTTTCACTGATGCCAGAACACATCTCTGGTCAAAGAATACACACTTTCTATACAGCAAGAATCCCTAGCACACAATACTCAGGCATTTTCACTTTACATCTTCCTACCTCCAATGGCTTATCTATCACAGCGAAAAAATCATGCCTTGCAACCACACCATTATACCACACAGTTTTAAAAGGAAAAAAGATTCAAAAGGCTGTAGTGTGCACAAAAATAATATTCACTGGTCACTGGTTTATGAGTTTATAAACAGCAGCACTTGATAGTCTAAACTATCATTTGCTCTTATTGTGTGTTTAATGTTACCATTTTACAAGTAAGAACCAATGCTTCTGTTAGGCCCTGGGCACAGGAAGGTCTGCATTACTCTCCACTAGCACATGAAACTACCAGCTTAGCCAGAAAAAGTGCAACCTTGGCTATTTATCTTCCTTAGGTGTGTTGGTTTGTCATTTCACACAGTGGACATTTAAGTGCTTTTAGCAAGTCTATAATAAATACTACTCTAATGCAGAGAAGTTTTCTATTATGAATTCTTTAATATGTTTTACCTGCAACAGCAAGTGTAAATAACCTCCCAAGTTCTTTATTTCCTGTTTCATTTCTTCATCAACTTTTCTAGATCCACGGCACTTTTGGATATTATTAAGCCAGAGTTTACTTATAACCACAATCTGGTCAAAAGCAGAGACAATTCTGATGCTGTAGGACTGAGCAGCACGATCAAGAGAGAAAACTACAAGAGAAAGGGATCTGTCAGATTCATCTCCTTTGCAAATGAACATAGGAACATTAATTCTTGTGACTGACAAACACATAAATGCTTGTGCATCTGAAAGACAAGTCATTAGAAATGTTTAAACCACTATGAAAATGAGACTTACAGTTTTCCTGACATTCTTCATCTTGCTGTTCATAGGCTTTTGAAATGGCAGATGCTCCAGAAAAAATTATAAACAAATTAGTTAGGAGATTATCTGCTATGCTTTTTCCTCCTTCATGATTCTGTTCCAGCAAATCTAAAGCTGAACTTATAGATTCCTTGCAAATTCCAGGAAGAAACAATTCAGAAATGCTTGAGCATATGCTGGACTTGTTTAGTGAACCTGTACAAGGTAAAAGCAAAACATATATACATGAAACTCTTCATAGGAGTGAGCAGTCAGTGTGTCTTTTCACTGACTTATGTAGACGTTCACCTACTCAAGACAGTCATTCAGAAAAAATGTGTAAAATGTTCTAAATAGTTTATAAGTTCTGTTAGTACAAATTCCATCGTAAAATTCATTAACATGAATACATTTGTTTCAACAATCAAAGCTACAGAGAAATAAAAAATAAAATCCAACTAATCTAAAATAACTGAATGCATTCAAATATTTGGAAGACCAAAGCATCCTATATTTCAGGGAAAAAAAGGTTGTAAAACCTGGCCAAATGCTTGGGGAAACCTCAGTAATTGAATAAATAGCAACAACTCAAGCAAATGAAGTCTCCATATTACTGTATCAGGATTCATCCTCTTTCTCCAGTTAACCCACATAGTTAAGAAGAGTAATGTTTTAGATAAATTTCTTCAATTAGGCTCATAAAGTGCTGGTCAGGAAGTTTTTGCCCTAAGAAAGGATAATCAAAAATACAGAATACTGTTAACAGCTTAACATTATAAATTTGAAGGTATCATAAACAAGACATTTTTAATTTTGCTTTCCAACCCACAGTTTTTAAACAACTATCAGAAGCACCTACGTTTTATGCATGTAGTAGGTTCAAATTCTCAGGATGAAATGAAAGGTGTTCTGCCATTTAGCAAATACCTGATATATAGGAAGTCTGTTTATTCTGAATAGATTGCAATTTTATCTCAGACAAACATCCAGAAATTCTCTTGTTCTTCATGAAGCTTCTACTTCTAAGAAAGGATGATAAAAGAACATGAAAAACCTTGAAAAGAAAAGCATTTCTCCTCATCAAGCATTTCCATGATGAGCTACAACTTGCACAAATGTGCGAGTTAGTTATAAATATTGTTACAAGGCTAAAACTTCAAATGCAAGGTCCTAGACCATATGCAATTTACTCCTTAAAAACAATGCTTTGATAGTATAGAAGTGGGAAGGAAACATTATAAACTACACATTTCACTCTGCACTGAAGCTTTGGAAAGCTCTGCACACAACTTCTGTTCCTTTTTTGTTTGTCCATGGAGGAAATCCAAGAGAATGAGCGAATACAAGAGACGACTAAGCAGATGACACAGTGTATGAGAGTGGAACAAAGGCTTATTTAGATAACTACACAATTTTTTGCTTTAAGCATAGAAGAGTAGCTACAAATTACTTTTACCTTCTTCTGGAAAGCAAGGAAATGGAGCTGTCTGAAAGGTCAGGTTCCCACTCATCAGCGGGATCATAAAACACATCAACAACAGCTTTATTTCTATCATTACTCTGAAAAAATAAAGGAAACACAGGGGAGGAGGAGAGTTAAACATAAAAAAGTGATAAAGTCATCAACATATGGATAAATAGAACACAATAATGAAAACTCAAGTGATACCTTTAGAAATTCAACTCCTTTTACAACATAAGACAATTGAACAACCAAAAGAATCACAAAGCAGTCCTTGTTTTACTGCTTCTTACTCCCTACACAAAATGACCTGAATAAAGTAATTTGTTTCTATTTTATTCTTTTTATTTGATGGACAAATGCATCTGCATGTTTTTAGTGAAAAGTAACCATGTGTCTTGCTGTTTAAGATACACAACCCAAAAAACCACCAAGATCTTCCTCCTGTATGCATTATCAAAACCTTATCTTTGACAAAATATTACTGATTACCAGTGGTTCTTCTTCAATTGTTACTGACCTCATAGAGTTCTTTCATTGCTGCTAGTTTACATTCAAATTTCTCCAGGCTCCAAAAAGTTGTTATGCCCAGTTTGATGTTACGAACCTGCACCTGAATAGAAGACACTGTTCCTGTTTTATCATCAATTTTGTCATGCCTAAGAATTGGAAAAAGTTAAAAAAAGAAAACAAAAATCAAGACCAAAAAACCACATTAATATTGTGAAAATAAACAAGATACTTGTAGGTAGGATTATACAGTGACTAAAAACGTGACAGAACCACAAAAGTTTCTTCAGACATCATGCATCTCAGTTACCGTGCTTTAGGGCCACTAATACCTGAACCAAAGTCAGATGGACATGGGCATCAGAAGATTCACCTCCAAAGCACACTACATCAAAAATCAATTGTCTATAGCATACCTTTAAAGTTTTAATCTAAAATTCAAATTAGAAATTCACATTTCAAAATAACAAGGCTCAGCTACACACTTAACTAACAATAGTTTGGAAAATAAATTTATCATGTTCAATTGCACAAGATTGTTTTAACAATCACCAACAGCTCACTGCACATCTCAAATCCATCCCCAAATATATACATAAATATCATATATTCATTACATATACACATTATAATTAAGTAACTCAGATACTGACCTGCAGAAAACAGTGTTTTTCCCTAATGCATTGCTAATGGCATTAGCCTCTTTAATCATCACAGACAGCTTCAGAGACTTCCAGTTCAGTGGAACTAATAAAGAATATAGAACATACTGATTTAGTGAACCAAACTATGTGATGCAACAACTTCAGGGTTAAAAAAATAATGGGCAGAAAAGAAACCACAACCCAAAAGCAAGAAAGTTATTTAGCCAGCAATAGTTCCATGAATTCCCAACACCTTGGGAAAATATTACCCTTCCAGGCAAGATAACCCTTTCAAATGGTTGGGTAAAGGGTATTTCAGAAACAGAGGCATAAGACCAGACACTATATTATTATTATTAATCCAAGATAGGAAACTGAAGAAAATGGATTCTGTTACATCAGTTTCCCCAATGCCTGACCAGTGGAGACAGACAGGGAAGGACTTTTAAGTAACTGGAATAAATACAGACTACAGGTATGTCCACCTAACCACCCTGAGTGTGATTAAACAGAGCTTTTAACAGAGTCCAATACATACAGCTGATGAATAGAAAGGATTGTAACAACCAGAAGGCTCTTCTTGTTCAGGATCACTAGAGAAATTGTTAGTGGAACAGAAAAAGTTCCTGTATCAATACCCATGCCCACTGAGAAAAAGAGAAGCCAGCATTGCCTTTTTAACCTTATGCCTATACATACTCATCACTGGTTTATTCCCACTTCCATGATTCTTCTGAAGGGTGTCTATTTCCTCAGCAATCTTCTGCTTCTCAGCTTCCAGAGCTTCCACTATCTTTGCATGACGAATAGTATGGTCTTCTAGAGCCTGGGGGAAAATGGGCAGTGGTTAAAAAAAATCTAAAACTCTTAATGCTGTTTGTTGAAGCTAAACTTTTTGTTCCTGCCATTTTATAGACTCACAAAATCAATTTTATACTGGACATCTGCTATGCTAATACAAAGTAATTAATTTTCAAACTGACAGTTCTCTGGGTTTGCTTACATATTGCAATGCTCAAAAAAAACTGGAATTAAAAAGAAACAGCTTTTTTAAAAAGTTGTATTTGTTGCAGCAGTCAGATATATATGAAAACCAGCCAAGAGTCAGTCATTACTTACATTAACGTCTGGAGTAATAACTTTTGCCAAAAGCAACAGTTGCTAAATTTTGGTGCAGGAACAAAACCATCCACATTATTTAAGAAATAAGGTCAGCGTTAGTTAATCACCAACTTTAATACCTTACCATACTCAGGTTGCAAACAAAACATCAGTTCTTTTGTGTAAAATCACACAGAAGTACTTTAAATCATTTCCTTTACAGTAATTGATTTCTTAAACAACAAATTTAAAAAATCCCCCCAACCAAACCAGAGTTTATTGCCTTAAAAGGTTTTTTTTCAATTACCTGCTTGGTAGCTAAGGTCTCCATTTCTAAACGCTTCTTATTGAAGTGGAGTTCCAGCTCAAGGCTTTTCTTTGCCTTCTCCAGCTCCTGTATTTTAGTTGTGGCTTTTTGGTTATTCAGTTCTTGGATTTGCTTCATACGAGACTCTTCTCTCTAATATCAAAAAGGAAAAGTGAGAGGAGGAATACTTCTGCAGCATTTCTGACCCATCCTTCAGGCAGATATTCAATACACTTAAAACTTGCAACCTCTGTGACCTACACAGCCCAATGTCAGCAATGGTTACATCCCAGTTCACAAGCATCATTTTCAGTCTTCTATAGTACAGGTAAGATATGAGATACATCATTATTGTTTTACCATGATGTACTATTCTATGCCAACTAATGCATGTTGCAACTGTACTGAAAAAACAAAGTAGCATGCAAGCTTGGAAAAAAAAAAACCTGTATTAATCAATCCAGTATAGTGACTTAAAAGCCTCATGCAATAAGGTAGATTCTGTAGGTATTTTTCTTTGCTTAAAATTTACAATCCCTGAAATAACTCTGAAGAGGATAACTACTTTATGACTTCTTCTGTTACTAAGGCTGAATTTTTTTAAGAATGGGGCTTTACATTCTCTAACATGCTGCTATAATATGCAAGAGAAAAAGAAAAACAAAACCAAAACCACACGAACCAAGCCCAACCGAGCACCAAACAAACAGATACCACATACTAGTTTCTGGTTTACTTTACTGATATACTTCATGTAATGATGCAATGACAACTTACCACCTCTGCTTCCAGCAATTTTATTTTGCTCTCATACGCTTCTTTTTGTGAGGTCAGTTCTTGTTGAACCATCTCTTTTGCTATTTGGACACTTTGCATCATTTCTTCCTTGGCTTTGAGTCGTGCCTCTTCAATTTCTGATTCAAGCCTACAAGTGTCGTACATTTAGATTGCTGCTGTTTGTCTCTTTTAAGATGCATACAGATTATAATCTTTTTTTCTGTCATGAGGGTTTAAGTTTTTTTAACAAAAAAACTTATATACTTTACATAATTTTGATTTCACAGACAAACGTAGACACTGTCAATGTAAATGTGGAAGATATTCCAGAATTTCAAAGCCCACTCAACTTCCATTTTTATTTTATTACATCATTTTCACAAATTTAAAGACTGCAATGGAAACTCACTAAATCACATTAAGATGCAAAATCAAATTTCAAATCAGTGAGTCTTGTGTTTTAGTAACACCCCATAATGAAGTAAATACAAATAACATTTCACTGTCTCTCAAATTCTTCACCATCACGGAAGACTCAGGTTATTACTTTGGGTTCTTCTCATTTTCCTAAGGCATTTACTTTTCAGACTTTAAATCTCTTTAAAACATCAAAAGTAATTTTAAGACTCATCATACACTTGGAGAGAAACATAATTAAAGAGATACACTACTCTGAGGACCCCTGGAGCTCAGTGTTTCTCTAATAGTGGTCTACATTGTTGGTATCTGGATTAGCTTGTGGTGATTGAACCTTAGAGGTGTACATCATTCCAGCCAAGTCTGATTTCCATTATAAATGGAGTTGCTGTTTTCCAGCTTTCCCCATTGTGAAATAATTAATAATTTTCAGTTACTTCTAAGACTAATTGCATGGTTGAATTAACAACTGAGCTTATTTTCAGAACAAGAAGAATCAATACTTACTGTGTTCGCTGTGCAATAAGCAGCTCATTCTTTGCAAATTCAAAATCTTTTGGGCCATCATGCAAACACAAAGTCCCACAAGAAGGTGTTTTAACTTTCTGAACCTCTGATGGATGATTAAACCTGAAATAATGGTCTCCACCAAGAATCACTCGATCACCCTATTGGGGGAAAGAAAATTCTGCTGAAACTTTCCAATTTCTAAGCAAATTTTCAGTGCTTAAAACATGCAGGTGAAGCTAGAAATCAAAGAGGAAGAAACAAATATTTATAGTTACAGACCATTCTCAGAAAACCTGCAGCCTGAAGCTGAAATATTAACAGAGCAAAGAAACCCACACATGCACAAATTACTATTACCAGATCAATTACTTACATGATGCAGAATTGTTGGGTACAAAATGCACTTCCCATTTACATATGTCTTGGCTTCTCCAAGTGGAATAATAATTACTTTGCCAATGGTATTTTTAATAACACTGAAAACAAGAAACATTTGCAGTATTAGTAGCTCATGGTAATTGCAAGTGATGTTTCTTAATAGACTAAAATGCAGGCTTTAGATGTTATTGTTTTCCTAGATGCATATTGTCTTCATACTATTTAGGTACAATACACATAATGAATGAATGTCAACCTATATTTTGGTAGAGATCCTATATTTATATCTAGGAATCCACTGCTAGAAAATTACTGCAATACCCTACCATCTGAGAATTTCTTTGATACTGTGACCTTCATGTTTTTAGTAACTGATTAGTTACATTTCTTACAGCATTTTTTCAGGGAGCAGTTGCATGGAACGCACTTTAAGCAGTATTTCTGCAGTACAGCCAAGCTGCTGTCTATTTTCATTAAATTAAGAACTGTCAAGGCATTTCAGTTTTCCACTTAATGTAACATGTAACTATCACACAGCATCATTTGATCAGGTCTTATTCATGTAGAAATGCTGCAGAAGAAAACTGCTACATGAATGAAATGAACAAAGAAACGAAACTACCTTGGTTAACAGATTTCTAGAGGGAACAGAAGGTAGTTGCCTTAATCATTGAGCAATACAAAAATATCCCTATCCCTACATAGTATTTTCTTGGCTAGAAAATGATATTTTGTTACTGCCAGAAGGAAGAGTGACTCCAAAAGAAAAGAGAAGGGCAAGAAGAAACTTAAAATATAAAAAGAACACTACAAACCAATGGTCATCAGCAATCAGCACTCCAGAAAGCTGGATATCATGTTTTGAGTTTGGTGTACACCTTCCAACTGTAGTTTCTCCTTCTTTGATCATATATAACAGCACCTCAGAAAGCTGAGGATCTTCATTGAGATTGACAAGGTTTGGTAAATTATTATCCATTTTGAATGCAATACCAGCTTTCTAGATAAAAAAGAGCTCTGCATTAAAAAACAATTTACTTCATGCATTCAAATATCTACATTAAATTTTTTTAAGAAGTCACAGCAATCTTACAAAAGGGAGTATTAAGGAAACCAAATCTTACAGCTACTCTCATTCTTCTGCAAGGTTTGCTGAGGTTATATTTTTTGCACTATGTCCTATAGAAAAGAAATGTACCTGCAATTCTTTTATATCTTCCAATTTCCTTTTTTCTGCTTCTTCAAGTTTTTCTTTCCAGGCCCTAAATATATGGAGAAAATAACATAACATATTAGGAGAAAATGCCAGCATATAGATTTTACCATTTCCATTTTAAATTAAGATATTAATGAGTGCCTGACCTTTGCATTTCTGCCATGTTCCTCTCCTGCTGGTGCAATTCTACCCTCAGAGATGTTATTTCCTGCAAATAACGCCTGTATTTTTCACGATCAGTGTTCAGAGCACTTTTCTGAGCCGCCTTCAGTTTTTCAATTTCAGCTTTTAATTCTACATTAGACAAACCAGACATGCAGTACACACAAAAAATCAAGGCAAAATACACTTCAGTACAATAGTACAAAATTAATCCTGTTATTTATTTAAAAATGAAACACCTTTCTCTATTTCCGGTTCTCAGGTGTAGCCTAAAATATCACCTGCATTTTGGAAAATAAAAAAGCTCACAAAGAACAATAATATAAAAAGGAAGACATCCCAAACTGTATTAGTCTAGTTGACAAGAGGTCAATCAACACAACAGAATATTAGTAGTAACAACTCTTACAAGAAATAAGCTAAACACACATGCAAATGACAGCCCTGAAAGACTGCAGACGTCAATCTCACCTCTGATTAGTTTGACATTTACATCTTCATTTACTGTAGCAGTGTTGGTAATTGAACAAGCCTGTTTTGCATAGCGAAGGGTGCTGAGCGTCTCCTCTGTGCTGCTGGCAGCTGGGCTCACTGTGGCAATCATGGTCGTTTGGGAATTGCCACCAAGGCTTTCCTTTAACAGCCTTCATTGGACAGGAGAATACAGTCAATCCCTGGCCCTCACACTGACAGAAAAATTCAAAACTTCCCAATTGGAACAGATTAAATACAAAATACCCAGGGTCTTGCTACTTATTTGAGAAGGACTGCTAGCTACTGAAAACACAAACTAAGCTCCTGTTTGGTCTTTATCTGATGCAACAGGCTAATTTCTTCCCTCCACAGGTCATTTGAGAGAGAGGGAGGGAAAGGAGGGGAAGAGGTGCCTCATGAATAGATTAGAAAACCACAGCCTCAGAAAGCCTCGATCTCTATATAAAATACATACCAAGTAAGGACAGATTCCCGGTAAGGAATAAAAGTTTTCTTTCCATTCTGAGATTGTTTAGACAGTGCAGAAATAACCCTTCCAAGGGTCAGCAGTGATTTATTGATACTCACACCTTCCTACACAAAGCAAAAATAAAAATATTTATAATACAGTTGCAGTTTCTTGTGTGATGCTATCAACCGTACTGTTGATTAATTACATTTGTTCAGTGTATGCTACAGCTGTACCACATTAAATGTCACCAGTTATTAAAAAACTGATGCAAGAGCAGCTTCATTTGCAAAGAAGAAAATCCCTGCCTTTGAAATGAGTTAAGAACCATCAAACTTATGAAGGCAGCTTGAAATAAAGTTTCTTATTAGAAAAATCTATTTAATTAGATGCCCCAAAAATGGCCAAGCCTCAACTCCATGTGATATTTGATTCATGATTTCCAAAGTCACACAGTTTCCCCTCACTCTTCCTGCAGGATCATTAGACCTACATAACAAGGGGAGAGGTGTTCTAATCAAGATCTGCCACATGGCACAGTCCAAACAGCTTCTTCAGGCCACCCACCCTCACTGGCAAAATGTGATATAATACTGATTAGCATAAGGGCTATATATGCCCTTTTATAGCTACAGTTCCTGCCCAAAAGTCCTGTTAGGTGAGCATGCTTTGGAGTTTAAGGGTGTTCTTCAGAGTCAAGCCTTTTCCACAGATTTCCACTCTTGATTTACCTTCAGCCTTTCTCCAGTGGTCTGAGCCTTTGTGCAGCACTCACTGCCAGCTAGATCAATGAGGTTTATGTGACTGGTGAGCCTACGATCACACTGTTCTTCATTCACAAATTCTACCTGGAAAGAAAGGGAGATGCTGGCATTCAAACCAGAATAAAAAGCCTGAGGATAAGCAGAAATCTGACAAACTGTTCACATTAAATACATAAAAATTTCATCCTGCCATTTAGTTTTTGACAGGATACTCTTGTGTACATCCCTTGAAGGCGACTAAGCTCCAACTTATAACCATAGCATCAGTTGGTTGTGGCTGAATAACTGCACAAGCGTAACAAATCCAGCAGATTACCAAACTAGGGGTTTGGGTCTGAAGTTTGATGACTGCAGTCAATCCAATTACAGTTATCCAATAAACATGCAAATCAGTAAGCTGTTATTGACTTAGACCAATGAAGATCAGTTAAGGAGTCAGTGGAAAAGCTCAAGACCAGCTACAATAGAGAAAAATCAATAATCTAGTGGTGAGAATGGCAAGGGGAAGAAGAAAGGAGAAAATACAGGAAACTGGGACAAAAAATTAAACCAATCAAGAGCAGCAAATCATTTGTCAGTGGAGAAAACTGACAGTCTGTAGACTCCTGAGGAGCTCTACCTATTCCATTTCTGTCTTCAGGCTCACGTCACTAAGTCAGGTTTTGTCTTTTAAGCATCTGTAAATCAGATGAGAAGTTGTAGTCCCTATATCCTGGAGACACTTGGGGGAGAGGCATCCTGAAGCAAGAAAACATTTATTCAGGGAAGTGTGTTGAAACTGAGTGGAAATTGCATCTCCTACCAATGCCCCAATTTGTTGCCTGCAGGAACTCAGCACAACCACACACTTCGCACAACCTAACCTTCTTAGAAGCTAAGATGTGTTGGCAGCAGTGTGAAATTCAATCTGGCCTCAATTAGGATTCCTGTTACATCTCAAAACTCACACTGAGAAGCTTGGAACTACTCCTAGATCTGTCAGCCTAGACATATTTATACTGCTGCTATAAATATACTTAGCACAAAGACATCAGAATCTACTCAAAGCATGTAAAATAAAACAAGTTTTGCAGTGTAGAAAGCCATGTTAAATAGCCCTGTGCTTTGCTCAAAGTCCTTCAGGTATATTCTCACAACTTTCTAGGCAGCACACAAAAGAACTTTTTGCTACCAGATTTGAACAGATACAAAAAACCTGCAGCAATACCTTGGTTTGTGTCATGACAAGGGTGAAGACAGAATGAGATCTAGAGCTCTTGTCATTCATTACGGTAGCAGCTGTTGCTCTCTGCTTATTTCCTAGTTCAAGCCAACTCTGTAAAAGACAAAAGTCAGGACATGAAACTACACCCTACTTTGGATGGTTAACTGAAGATTTAATGTTTGCAAATACAGTTATTAACACAAATTATGACTATAAGAGAGGAATTAAAAGTTAAAGCTTAGAAATAATGATGTGAACAGTGACACTTGACTGTACAAATCTACTCAGCCTCATTATACTGCACTAGTCTTCATCACTCTTTTATAAAATCAGCTGAAATATGATAGACTACTGGACAGTCTTAAACATTAAACATTTGCTTTCCATTGAAGGAATTTATTTTTCAGCAGTAAGCAGAAAAGGAGCAGGCAGAAATATTTGTATTTCCTTTTGGTAACCAAAAAACTCTTACCCGAATATCAGAGTAAGAACGGACAACGTTCCTAGAATGGGGGGAAAAAAGAAAAGTTTGGGTTCAGACAGTTTTCTTTCTATAGATTTCCCTGCAGCCTGAGTTCTGAAACATTTTCCCAGCTACAAACAGAATACAAATACATAATGAAAGCTGCACTTGTCTTGAGACTTCCACACTTTTAGATTTCACTAAGGTAATGAAGAAAATATATCAAGCTAGTCATGGGTATGCATTTTTCTAAAACTACATAACACTGAGATCTTGCTTAATTTACTGGTGAGTACACAAGCTTTCATAGAGCCTCAAGATACCCTCTTTCAGGATTATATCATACATCTGTTAAAATAAGTACAGTTAAGACTTACACTGTCAGGCCTTCCACATATGGTCCTAACACTGGATGTTCTCTTACACGAAGCTGATGAGAATAATTTCAAAATAAAAATTATTGGGAGTGCATTAGTTACATCTAGTACTCAGGAATATCTTAAAAAAAAAAAAGATTCTACAACATAAATCTATTATGTTTCTAAGTAGCTTACCCCAAAATCACTGGCAAAACCCAGAGTGAAAGCACCCCTGCTTTAGATAAGACAGGAGAGTCTTAATTTCTTTATAACAAGTCCACCCAAGCTTAGGTTAAAGAATTTATTTCAACAGCAAGTTGGATGTTGCATATCATCTTTTGCACACCATCTGTTGCATCTATCATAAACTAATATTCAATTTACACACAACTGGCCAGAATAGTGTTCAGTGTCAAAGGACAGGAAGTACTTTTTTTGATAAATCAGACATAATAAATTCCTTCCTTACATACACTACTTAAGACAAATTTCTTTAATTTATGGTTTTACATATTCTAATACACAACCACTAAACACTAGCTAAACTGGTTTAACTAGTGATCCTTAACTAGTTAATCAGTCCAATCTTGTTTCTTTCCCCCCTCCTCCAGCTCCTTGAGACAACCAGGCAACAAAAAAAGAAAACTCCATCTAAATTACAAGACTATAACTCAAGTTATATTGTACAGATTCTTATTATAAGCTGGAGATTTAGATATATCCTAGGAGACTTTTTATAAAGGCTGATAAGATCATCTTCATTTTGCAGAAAAGGAGATATTTTAACTTTTTTGATGGATTCTACTGAATCATTTTGCTTCTATTTCAGCATTGCTTAATATTTCTCCACTGACAAGCATTTTTCTTTAAGTCATGTAGTGATATTTTTATTTGTTTTTTACTTGAATCCCATTGTTCACAACTAAGGTACTCAGATAAAAAACAATGTCATTAGTGCACTTTTATTTCAGAATAAATGCCACTACTTAGAGGTTATGCAGATACTTGATTCTGTGAGCAACTTACTTGTTCTTTCTTCTGTCCATTTTCAGCTTTAAAGACAAGCAAATCATGAATTTTCTCATTGTATACTTCAAAGAAGCTCATTTCAAGATGACACAAAACCTAATGAAATTAATAATTGTTATTATATAGTCCACAAAACATATTCATCATCCTTCAAAAATTAACTTAGACTACCAGATCCTGATTTTCAATGTCATAAACATTTGTACTGAAGGGACTTTTCAAGAGAAATGATATCATGAAACAGTTTGGGTTGAAAGGGACCCTTAAAGGTTATCTACTGTAACACCTCTGCTAAGATCAAAAATACAATTCATTGGAATTCTGTCCATAGACAGTACCAGATGGAAGCTATAAAGCACAAAAAAAAAGTATATATATCCACTTCAGAAGTTTCAGCGTTGGGTTTTTCACACATGAAAATATCATTTTGTTTGCACCTGCACGCATCTCTTTCCCTTTGGGACTGTGCTTCTGCAGCACGATATTTGTCACAGGGGAGGCATGGATTGATGTTGTCACATCCCTGTCATGGACCAGGAATGACCTAATGGAAAGGTAAACCTTCATTCTACCTACAGCAATTAAAAAACCAAGAACACCACAACAACACTTTCATGAAAACACATCTCTTTCCTCTAAAGGTGTCTGGGTCTTTTTTCTATTTTCAAGAAGAATGGAATTTTCTTTAAGAGACAAGGAAGATTGCAGCAAAACCCCTAAAGCACTGGAATCAGAAAGACAAGACTCACGACAATTCACTGCAACAAAATCACTTACTATGCACAAAGCAAAGGAAAAAAAAAAGCTCTGCATTTTTTAGAAGTTATACTGTATAGCCAAACTCAGCAATTAATAACTTTTTCTAAATTCTTCAGTGTCTATCAAATCTGCTGGAGGATTAGAATGTTAGATGTTCACAGGATTAGGATTCAAAGTCTAGAATTCAAATATAAAGAGTAAAGAAATTTGGAACAGTTAAAAATGGAAAAGTTTGCCTGAATAAGATTAACTGAATGTTAAGGTCTACTGAACTGCGAGTCAGTCATTACAGACACAAACAACCACACAGAGAAAAAATACAAAGAAAGTGAGGGTAGTTTTTGTTTCAGCTAGAATACTAGAAGTGGAATATTATTATGGTGTATTTTGCTTTGATACATGATGTTTAACGATAAATTCATATTTTTGAGCTCTATTTTACTGCCTTCACTGAAAGTATGGAGTCCACTGGGATTTTGTTTTGTCTTTCCTTACATAAATCTTAAAATGTAAAACATGTAATATAGAGGAAAGAATCCTAGTCTAGTGATGCAACAAAAATATCATGCCCATATTTCTTTCTGACATTACTGTCATTAAGGAAGCAAAACAATGTTGATTTTGACTGTTTAGGGAACCCCATGAATCAGAGATATGAATACAAATAAGATTTGAATCAGCAAAAGAATATGAACACTAATAAAGGGATCAGTATTAAAGTATCACTTTCCTCATATTCCAGTATAAGGTCAATGCCATAAGCATATCACCTGTTCCTTGTCCATTTGTGCTATTTGATTGAAAAGATCTTCACAAAGTCTTGGAATTATTCCTTGGTCTTCATCAAATCCCATCATCCTGCAGTCACAAAAATCCTGCTGGTTTAGTCTCCATAATCAGTTGTAGTGTTAACTGTCCAGCTCTACAGTTGCCATGCCACACACTTCTAAGTTAAACAACAATAAACAACAGAAATTAACTTGATCTAAATTGGTGCTTGTCTAAGTGTGGCATTGGACAAGGTGATATCCAGAGGTATTTTCTATTTCATCCATTGAGAAATAGGTTGAAAACCCAAGTAAAACAAAGACTCTACAGCAGCTGAAGAGTCTAAACTATAGATGTTCACTATCTTAACATGCATTTTATATTCTCTGCACACTTTCAGTACAACCTAAGCCTGTCTCCAGCTCTGGTGCAGTTTTTTCCTGTTGAGTTCTGCCACAGCAACACACCAGTGCACTGGACTAATCCACCTGCAGTCTAGAGACACACAGAAATCTGTTGTGTAAACTTGACCAGAGGGCCCAGATACTAACTTCAGCCTTGTTCAAAACACAAAGGGGTGAAGATAAGTTATTGTTTAAGTGGAAGCGAAAGAAAAAAAAATCCAAACAAAAACCCAACAAACCTACAAATAGGATAACAGTTACAATCTTGAGTTTATCTTTCTTTTAGGCCAAGGTAAAAGCAACAGTGTAAGTAAAAACTGAGTTCATCCACTTAAAATGGAAGTTCACCCACTTAAAAGGGAACTTACTTCTATGTAAGTTTCATTTTTATTGTAAATCTAACAGAAACAATTCTGGTCCTCAACTAACTTTATTAAAAGCCTATAGCACTTGATAGGAATT
The DNA here is from genome assembly GCA_013398275.1 of Promerops cafer. Lineage (NCBI taxonomy): Eukaryota > Metazoa > Chordata > Aves > Passeriformes > Nectariniidae > Promerops > Promerops cafer. Next base: position 847,962 of record VZSE01014423.1, read on the forward strand.
ATAAAACTCAAACTAATTTTAATAGATGCATGTTTGGAAACCAGACAGCTCACTAGGCATTCTATTTCAAAATATAAATAAGGTATACACAATTGGCTATAAACCCTGAAAGTGTTACTTATATGGGATTATTTTGTGCAAAGATTTAATTTCAAGTAAGTGGTGGCACAAACATCTCAATTTATTTAAAGTTCTGAAGCATAAGGACCATCATTACAATGATCTCTTAAATGTCTTCTCCAAAAGACATGCTATACTTTACTACGCCACTTCATGCACGAAATAACAAACAGTGGTGAAAAACAGCACTGGGAGAGTCTGACATGCTTTCTGCATTAATAAAGGTTTTCCTTCATTAAAATCTCTTAAAAGTTTTTATTTTCTCCATTAAAAGTAGAAAGAAATCAAGGTTACCTACATAAAAAATATTCCAAAGTTAACTTTTGCTTAATTGCTATAAATACTGATTTAATTATTTTTAAAATACACAATAACCTGTTGACACAATTCATTCACTCTGAAATCTATTCCATTCAATCTCTTTCATGACTTAACACTGCATAACAATTGGCAGAATTTTAACTATTATTACTAGCAACTTACGTGTATGATTTTCCAGAGCCAGTCTGCCCATAAGCAAAAAGACAAGTGTTGTATCCTTCAAAAGCTCTCTCAAGGAGTGGAAGTGCCAAAGTTTTATAAATCATTGCTTGGCTTGCAAAATTAGGATGGACCTTGTCAAAAGACCAGAAGGAGAAGTCATAACTGAAGCTGTAAACTTGGTTTGTGGATGGATTTCGTACAATTGTCTCCAACCCACTGATAGAGATCACAGGGAATGAGTTTTCAGTTTTCTCTCTAAAGGGAAAAGGTGGGAAAATAAAAAAAATAAGTGATCATTGCTAAAAATACCTGTTTGAGGAACATACAAAATATTAAGGTTCAAAACATTTTTGTTAATGGATATGTAAAAAACAGACCGAAACACAAATAAAGTCAATTCAGTTTCTTAATAAAATCGATCTTGGTGCTGCATGAAGTATCAGCTAATTTCCAAGTATGTATTATATCCTTATTGGATCAATGATGAAGTAAGTCAACACGAACAAAGTAGAAATCAACACAGACACTGTTAGTGTCTTGTCAATACACTGGTGTTCTTGACACCAGAAGTAAGTCCAGGATACAAACCTGTTACTGAAGGGCCGCACTCGCACAGCTACAATCACTTTGCTGTTTTTCACTTTGAAAACATCTTCCCCACTACTGCTGCTCTCAGCTACAGTTTCTGTGCTCACTTTTGTTTCTGAGCTTCTCATAGGAAGAGAGCTGGAGACACTAGGGAGTTTCTTGGCTAAAATTTGCAGATGAGGTGTTTGTTCGTTTGAGGCTGACTTGAGAGCCAGTTGGTCTCGAGAAGTGCTGTTCTTTGGGGTAAGTGTAAACCTTTCTGTTAAAACTTTTGCTGGTGTCCTTGGTCTTTCCAAGCTGCTGTGTTTTATCATCAGGTGCTGTACCCTTTGCTTTCCAGCTAGCTTATTTATATTGCCTTTTTCATTCTGTTGTTCTCCTGACAGCCTATTAGTACATTTTGAGGTAGCGAACCATTCTGATTTAGGAACTCGATTTTGAAACTTTACATCAGCAGTGCTTGTCTCATCTTTCAAACACATGTTGGTAGCATTTTCACTGACACCACCAGCTAAACCAAAGGAACCCTTGCTGTTCAGGTTGTGCTGCAACTTGGTACTTGACTGACTCTCAGTTAACTTCAAGTATGGTTTAACACCATCTGTACCCTTAATATTCTGTGGAAGTGTAATCTTGTCATTTCCTTGGGCATCAAAGTCATAGTTTCCTTTTCTAGGAACAATATTCTGATTAATTTTAGTTCTCTCTGTAGAGCCAGTCCTCACACGCCTCCGCAGAGTAAGTCTTTTCTCTGTTTGTAGCTCTTCTGTACTCTGTGTTGTGTCACTACCAGACACTGGTTTTTTGCTTGCTCCAGTTCTCCTCTGGAGTGTCAATCTGCCTTCCAGTTTAAAAGAAGTTGACACATCACTCACTTTTCCACAAGCTGATATCACATAGGTCCTATTTACTTCCTCAGCCTTACTCTGAGGACATGAGGACAGACCATCCTTTTCTCCCAACACCTGTGACCTCAGCTGCTGCCCAGATGCTTTACTGCTGGCCAGGGTATTGTGTGAGGAAGCCTTCTGGAAAGTGGCTGTGCATCGTGTCCCAGCGGGGCTCCTGGCAGGAACTGTGTAAATAGGCATCTTGTCTTCCAGCTAATTAAAACCCAAATGTTGACAAGTACAGCACCTTTCCTAAAGGATTATTTCTAGTTGCTGCTTCATGAGGAATCTGGGGAGACAAAGCAAAAAAATTTTTATGATGCTGATGGGCAGTGTGAGTTATGTTTTGCTGCATGGGGAGCTCCTTACATAGACTGCAGTACATGTTCCCAAACATTAAGAACAATTAATATCCTGTTTCAACTTTGGTATTTTAAAAAAATAATTCTTTTATATGTGAATGACTGCTTCCAACAACAGGCTATTTGACTTGATTTACTGAGTTCTATGACTTGTTTCAGAAAGTAAACTAAGCATCACAAAGAAGCACCAGCTGGTAAAAAGAACAATCTAACTGTTTAGCAACAAAGATGACCATGAGTATTTCATCCAAATGATCTACCATGATTTCCAAAGTGAGGAAATTCCAAATCATGTCTCCATTCACTCACATCTATTTACATTCTTTGTGTTTCACAGCTAACACACTCCAACAGAACAACAAAGTTAACCTTGAATAGGAAGTCTGTGAACATGGAAGGAAGATTTTTTCCAGGATTTTGATATGCAATATGTAACCCAGTATCGGAACAGGGCAATTAATAAAGATGACTATTTAATTAAAGACGGCAATTAATAAAGACTACCTTTGGATGTTATTTTTGTTCACTCTGGTACAAAGGCACATAGCAGAACAAAAGACACATAGCCTAATGGACAAAAGAAAACTGTAAAATATACTCACTGTACTTTCTACATGTAAATATTTTGAAAGCTCTATATATGTAATCTGTATAGGAAAGCATGTTTTCCCTGTTACATCTGCATCATAGTTATTGGGTTATAACAGGTTTGATATCAATACCCACTGCAGACTTGCCAGCTTCAATTAATTCACGGTTACAGGTCAACAAGAAGTCACCTGCCTTTGATCCTTCAAAAGCTGCAATATCATTAACAGCAGCAGTACATGTTCAGGGGAAAAAAAGGAAAGCAAGATGAGAGCAAGTGATGTAGAAGAAATCATTTAGCCACTGCTCCAACAGAAGTTTCCTTTAATGCTACACTTTTAACTAATAGCTTTCAGAGTCCTCTCAGACTTCATGCAATTACATCCACTTACACATGTCACGACTGCACGGTTTTCATAGCTCACAACTTGTGAGGAAAATATCAAAATTTCAGAGCAGTGAACCCAGTTTCACTGCTGGGGGGAAACCCACTGTTTCACCCAGTGAACCCAGTATTGCTCAACCCAGTTTGAGACAGGAAACTATGGTACATGACTCGTAAAATACAAACTTCGTGGTTCCCTCTAGCAGTCAGTAAATAGAGAAACACGGATGTAAGCTCTGAATGGTGTGTTTTCAGCTTTAACAGAACTCTTGTAAGTTCTCCCCTCCTTTTGCCACAGCTGTGCCNTGAAAAGTCCATCCTTTCCATGCAGCTTTAACAGAACTCTTCTAAGTTCTCCCCTCCTTTTGCCACAGTTGTGCCTTGTGACTAATCACAAAGTCTTTCTCGAGAAAAAACTCCCAATTAAAGGCTCCTCCGTTCTAAAATAAGGAATGAGGTTCAGTTCTAGAGAACGGAACTCAGAACTAGAAATACGCTCATTCCTCATTTTTTAGGAATTACAACCACTAACTAGATACGAAACGCAAGCGCTCAAGGCTGGAGCAACCGGCAGCTCTGTTATCCCTCAGCAAAGCCCCCCTCCCTCCCCGGCCGAGCCCTGGCAGACTCCACACGGCCATGGGCCCACCCTCGGGGAGAGGGCGAGGAGGCGGCAGCACCTCCAGACGCGCGGCCCCACACGACCCGCAGAGGGGAAGGGTCCGCCCAGGCCGGCCCTCAGGGCGGAGCACCGCCACGGCACCGCCGCAGCGCTGCGAGCCCGCCCGCATCCCGGGCAGCGCCACCCGCTCCGGACGGGCAGCCTCGGACCGGGTACTGCACTTACACCGCGCTGCCGCGCACCGCCAAAGCACGAGGGAAAAGGGGAGGAAAAATGTGTGGGAAAGGAACTAAAACAACACACGATGGCCGTGACACTTAGGCAATGTTGGCACTCCAAGCAGCACAAGGGGAAGAAATGAAAACAGGGTGCTGGAATCAATGGATTTATGTGCCCATGAAAGACCCACTGATAATAAAATATATTCTATGAAACCATCTAAACCCAGTAACAATGAGAAAGCTTGTTACAAGATAACTGAACCGGGTTGCTGATACAATTTTACCTTTACAGAACCTGTAGTTGCATCTAGTTCCTGGGGCAAAGGAGGTGTAGAACTGTTATTTGATTTCATGATGGTTGAACACAATTCATGGAATTTTGGTACAGCAGGGGTGCCCGTGCTTCTAAACATACCAATGCCTAAATTGGTCTGCAGGAGAGTTACACAAAAACATTTTATAGGCAGGAGTGGATTATTTCAAATGAGACAGAAAAATCAACCAATTCCATCTCTAAAGAAGACATCATTTTGATTAAATAAAAATTACAGGTTTTATCTTATTTCTCTTCCATGAAGTTACACTAATAACAAATTATTTCTGGTGTTGCAAAGTCCTTCAGCAGAACTTCCAGCTGGTCCACAGGCACTAATGAAGAAACTAAATTTTCAGTACTGTTTACAAACAAAACTTGCATGTATGTTCTAACCAAACCCCAAGAGAGCATACTGAGGACTTGGACAAACATTCCCAGTAGAAGATTTTACTTAAGCTAACAGGAAGAGATTTTCAGAGGCTAATCTGCCACTAATTTTTTTTTTCTTGCCAGCAAGACCAAGGACTACTGGTTTTGAAAGAGGGTTCCAGAGTATTTTACTAGGTACTACAGTAATTCAAGCACATAGTACCCTGTATTTCAAAATAAAGATAAGATGAAAAGGAGACGTCTTAAAAGACTGTACAAATTTTTTAAAAAATGCAATATACAAGGCAACACTTCATATTTCTTTTAATCATACTTTTATTGTAATTACATAACTATAAATATGCCTTTATTACCTCTGAGAATTATTTTTGTTGTGTTTTTTAATAATGTCCATAATATTATCTCCTGTTACAAGGCTATTCTGTAACTGTTTAAGTCTCTGTTGTTCCCTTCTCTTCTGGTCATGTAGATATGGGGAATTAAGCAGCTGTGGGGGAAGAATGGTGCCTGTGGGTTTCACTCTCTTCACAACATCCCAAAAAAGCTTCTTGCTGTTGTTATTGATAAAAGTAATTGCAGTTCCACTGTGACCCAATCTCCCTGCTCTTCCGACCTGAAAAAGCATAAATAAATTTTAGCAATATTAAATGGAAGTCCTTCAAATAGTCTTAGAAGTTTATTTTTTTGTTACAAAACAGCGAATACACCTAAGTGACAGGGCCAGATCTCTCTCATCCTCTAAGTACAAAGGTACTTACAAATAAACTTCCTGAATTCAGGATATGTAAATCTGAAGCTGTAGCTGAAATGCATTTGAAATTATGACTTGTTTATGGGACATACCAGAAGTCTGATATTGATACTGAGATACAAGGTACAGACTATGGCAAAGGCTTACGGTAAATCTGATCCAAACAAAAGTTTTTAAAAATACTGTAAGATGCCAAATACTTATACTTCATATCAAGCACAATCTGTGCCAGCATGGCCACAAAAATGCCCTTTACTTTCAATGTCCTAGTAACTTTAAATTATTTACCAATATTATCTAAAATGCTTGAACAAATAAGAAAAGAATCACAAAGACTCTCTATTTAGGAACAGCTAACGTGTATTACCAATATTGGTATCGTTTTGATCCTAGGAAAGGCCATTTTTATTTACTTAATACATGCTTGAAACTTTAGCAGAAAGATAAGTAAAAACAAGATGAGAATACTGCAGTTAATAACAAAAGCTACTTGAGGAGTTCATGACAGTGGATAACTTCCAGAGGTCCTCCTCATCTGTTCAGAACAAGGTTTACTTCAAAGCCAGATCAGTTCCCTCAAGGCCTTGTTTCATGTCTGAAGCACAAAGGTCCCATCACTGCCTGACTCCCCTGCTGTGAAAATCCCTTCTCTCTATGAGGCCACAATTTCCCTGGCAGAAAGTTACAACTGCTGGCTCTTGTCCTTTCCCTGGGCATCTCCAAGGAGAGTCTGGCTCCATCTCCTCTGTAATCACCCGAATGGAAGAGAGCAATTAAGTCTCTGGAGCAGCCCAAACAAGCCCAGCTGCCTCCGCCTGTCCTGAAGTGTCACGTGTGCCAGCCCCCTGACTTCACCTGGACTCCCTCCAGTTTGCTGCCTTTTCCCACAGCTGATGTCCTCAGAACTGCACACAGTAGCATTGTGTCTTCCTCATGCCACAAAGAGGGCAGGAATGAGCTCTCTTGATGTGCCAGCTAAACTAGGGCTGGGGACCGTGCACATAAATGCACACACACGTGGAACTCACAGATCATCTTTTCTAAAGCAAGAAATCCACAGAAAAAAAATATCAGAGGAGATGCTTGACTAGAAAGAGGGGAAGAAATCAAGTTCATGACTGCTTTCCTGACTATTAATGCATATCCCACACTGTGGACGAGCTGCACCTGCAAGAGGGGCATTTGGCTTTTCTTCACACAATACAAAAATAGTTAACTTTGTTTTCTATAGACACAAAATGATACAAGAGAGTACAAAATAGGAAGATCACTGCAAAAGTAAGTGATTTAAAGACACTCTTCTAGGTTTTAGTAACTTATATAGGAGATAACAGGAACAGTATTCTAGATTTGAGTAATTTACATAAGAGAGTTACAGAAGAGATATCCAGCATCATTTTTTCCTTTCCTATGAAAAAATATTCTGAGGAGGAAAATGGCCTTTCTGTTCACATTTAAATTTCCACAGGTGGATGTCATATTTCAATATATTTTTCAAATAAAGCATTAGCAATTTATTTATTTACCTGGTGTACATATTCATCCATACTTGAAGGCATATCAAAATTCACCACCAGTTTGACATTGACAAGGTCAAGCCCTCGTCCAAGAACTCCAGTACTTACTATAACTTCATACTTCTCTTGAAGTAATCCCTGACAAAGAAGGAACAAACCAAAATTAATTCTCTTCTCCTTATTTGTATTTTGAACCTTTCCAAGCATAGGTTAACAGCTAATTATTTGGTGTAAGAACACACCCAGTGGGATTATTCTATTGTAGAAGAGAGAATGGCTCCCTGTATTCTTGATTTAAACAGAAATATAATTGAGATAACCAAAGAGAGATCAAAACCAAAATTTTAATTCCAAAAATTATCAGTTACAGCTTATTTAAATTCCCATTTCAAATAATCTGAGAGTCTCTGTATTTATCAACATTTAAAATAGGATTATTATCTACAGTTTTGCTTAGTCCTGTCTGTCTCTCATCTCCCCCAGCAATACCTCAATACCTGCAGTATCACTGCAGAAAAGCAGTCAATTATGACTTCAGTCATTCAAATGAAGCCACATTTAAAAAAAAGGCCATTTGAAATCTACCAAACACCCTTAACTTGAGCAAGCACAAACCTGTAATATGTCTGTTCTTTCCACCTGAGACTTTTCAGAATGCATAGCTGTGCACTGCAATCCTGTAATCTTATGAACAGCATCACTCAACAGATCCGCTCCTAGTTTACAGTCCACAAACACCAACACTGGAGGCTTGAAGAGCTTCTTATCCTGTAAAATTAAACAATTTATTTAAAAAGGAATTACAACCATTGGCTGTTCATTCTCAGCATGGATTCAAATTCTCCTGATCATGAGATGAAAACCTGACAGAGGATGTGGAAAGACATGAAGCATTTTATAAATTGCTCTTATGAGAAAAACGTTAAACTTACATTTAGTATTTCAAACAGTTTTTTCTTTTTAGATGGTTCTTCCACCCACAAGATAATTTGCCGAACATTGGAACACGGCAGATTCTTCTCTCCAATTGTTATTCTGACAAAATGGTGCAGAAGCTGATTTGCCAAGTGCTCAATGCCCACAGGAATCGTGGCTGACACCAGTATGGTTTGATGATCATGAGAGATGTCTTCCAAAATATCCAACACTTGCTGCTGGAAACCCATTTTTAGCATGGTATCCACCTAAATGAAAAATATTAGATTTGTACCACATTTTTTCCATGGACAGCAGGATTCTGAACTTAAATTGACAGAAGAACCATAATGTAACATGTAACAATCCAAATGCAGGAGTATTTACAGTCAGAAGAAAAGCTAAGTGAGAAAATAAAAAACAAATGGTCCACACTGGTCTAACAGTACTATGCTGTCAGGTCCTTAAATCCTTACAGCAATAGAACATGTGTTGTTTCAACACATTTCAAATTGTGTCATAAAATAAAACTGTCTCCCAAGAAATAGATTGTATTTTTATAACAAGCACTTTATATGTTTAATAAGTGAGATTAGTCACTCACATTACTCTTCCAGGACCTCTGTATAGGTAATAGAGCTCTGATAAACACTTACTTCATCCACCACTACAATTTTTATGCCACGCAGTTGAACAGAACTTTGCTTTAAAATCTCAAGAAGTCTTCCAGGTGTTGCTATAATCACCTGAAAAAAAAAAAGTGGGGGAAGGAAAAAAACCCACAGGCATAAGAAATTCCATGAAAGGACAGAGGACTATCCTAGAAAAACCGTAAAATTCCATCACATACACAACAATGGCAGTAATAAGTGAAATTACTTGCATTCAAATAAGTCATAAAACTTCTGGAAAACCTACAAATTATCAAGCCCTAAGAGGAAATGGACCTTTTAAAACTTTAATGGAGGTGTCTAAGTTACAAGCGATATAATCTGCATGAAAAACAAACTACTTTTTCCTCTCAATTAAAACTCCTTGTGTAAAATACTGGCATATTTCAGTCTTTGAAAGCAGCACTATCACACATGAAACTTTTCAAAAACAAACAAAAAAAAAAACCTATTAGATGTTTAATCAGAAGTGAAGAAGTTTTTTAAACATTGTGTAACTGTAGAATGTTCAGCAGGTAACAAATGTTTCAGTAGTTTAGACTTAGGAGAAAGCCATCTTTGTGTGTTTTCTGTGAACGTGGTGACAACGCGGCTCTCCACGCTCAGTCAGCCTCACCTTCACACTCTGCCTGAGCCGGTGCAGCTGCGGGGGCAGGGGCAAACCTCCCACCAGCAGAACTGTCCTCATGTTGGGTAACCCAGCCATCAGCTCCTTCGCTTGGCTCTCGATCTGAATTGCCAACTCCCTTGTTGGTGCCAAAATAAGGGCAGATGGAGTTTCGGTCTAGAAAGGAGAGGGAAAACCTGATTAATGTGGAATTGCTTTATCATTTAGATAAAAAGCTTTCAAACTTCCTGAAGTAATCTTTTACATTAAGAATGAGAATTATTTTAAGCCGCAAAATCAAATTACTTCTCGATATATACATTAACTTGTACAGTACCCTGAAAATGAAGAATGGGAAAGATTGTGTACAGATGCATTTTTCATTGAGACTCCAATTTTGCACATATTACTATAAACATATATCTGTCTTGCAAATTTTAATGATAATCAGAGAAACTACTGGAGTGTATACATCTTTTCTTACCTACTTCTACATAATGCTTTCATTCTTAAGCTAGAATTTAGGAGCTGCTAGAGTACTTTAAAGAATAAAAGAGTTACTTAAATAATCTTTCAATTATTCATTTGAAAAAATTTACACACATTTGTATCTATATACATTCTGTCAAGGTACCTAAACAGTACAAAGCATCATTAGAATCGTGTCCAGAATTCTCTAATATACTTTTATATTTTAATATTTAATATTTTAATATTTTAATATTTGATATTTTTTATTCAAAAAATGTCTTTTTGGAATAAAACCCATAAAGCAAAAAACAGTTCTGAACCACACACAAGGCACAGAATACTATTTGCCATTGCTTCTAATCATACGTTCATGTCTTTACAAAGCAAAAGTTTTCTTAATTCTTTTTCCCACATTATAAAAGTGGAGACTGTGTAACTAGAGGATTTCAGAATTTTTTTTTACCCCAAATTCCTGTAATTATTTGACAGTCAATCAAATATATTCCAAGAGAAATTACTCTGTGAAGTTACACAAATTCCAACAAATCTCTTTGAGCCATTCGATATATGAAGATACAGGAAGAACTTACAGAAGGCCTGGAATTATTTTCACTTTCTATTTTAAGTCATTTAGGAGGTCTACCACAGAATTTAATTAACTTTCTCAACAAGCAGGAACCGTGTAATAGGTAATATTGATAGAGTTGCTTCATCTCCTGACCAAAGTGAAAAAACATTCAATTTCATTAAAAACAATCACCACCTCCCCCCTCCAAGAACCAAACACTTGATCAAAAGTCAAATAAATCACTGAATGTTAATGAAAAACACTGCAATCACATTCTTCATTACATTGGGAATCCAAAGCTGCAAACTGCTTTCTCTAACTCTCTGAAGTTTCATTACCTCTTTCAAAACCTTCATAATAACAGGAAGCAGGAAAGCTGCTGTTTTTCCAGAGCCTGTGTCAGCACTAGCCAGAATATCCCTCCCTAACAGTCCAACAGGGATCATTTGCATTTGGATGGGAGTTGGGACTTCATAGCCAGAATTCTTTAAATTATTGTTTAAAGTTTCAGGAAAACCACAGTGTTCGAACTCTACAATAGGTCTTGGAACTTGATGGCCCTGGACAGCAATACCCAGCTGGAGTTTTAGGTTCTCCACCTGCTCATCTTGCAAACCTAAAATAAAGGAATGATCTTTGTAGAAATAAGGTGTATTAAGCAGGTGAGCTTCTGCTTGAGAATCTGTGGGTTGATCAGATGTTAGCTGCTTTGCTTTTTCTTGAGTTTGTAGAAGGTGTTTGGCTTTACATTCCAAACTACAAACATCTTCATCTGTTTTATCGCAGATATACTCCCCGTAGCGGCCACACACAACACACACAGGTTCTCCAGGCTCTGCCCAGCGCTGGGATTTGCTGAAGGATTTTATGGGTTCTTCCAAAGAGCCATCACCCTCAGTATTTTGGCTGTCCTTTCCCAATGGTATATTAGCAACACCAAGGTTTGCAGCTGCAGGTTCTGTGTGTTCTTGTACAATTTCACTTGAATTGTCTGTTGAAGCTGAAGTTTCTGTTTCAACTGACTTACAGTCCTGGAACTCTGTGGTCTGCTCTAGCAAAGATCCTCCAGAAGACAGTTTACTTTTCTTAGCTGTACAACTTTTGTCCTCATCAGCAGTCCTCCTGACTTTAACAGATCGTGGTAAAAACATGCTTCAGTGCACTAGAAAGAAAATGGTTACAGTTGTTAGAAACTACTATTATTGAAAAAGGTACATTTTACTGTTATCACAAAAAAAATGTCTAGCAAATATTGGCAAATACAGAAACGAACCCTCAAGCCCTAAAAAGATCTAGAATATGCCCTGTTTAAAAATTATGTTGATCATAACAATGTTGATGCAAATGTCAGTCAGTATTTTAAAGTAACAGTGGAAGCATGGAACAATATAGAGGATACAGTTAATTGTCTGTATTAGGCCTTTGCAGCTGAGTAAAAACTTCGCTTTTCACTGCATGTAAACTTATCCATTTTGCAAGTCAGTCATATTTAAATCTTTGGAGAGTTCACATATTTCTAAGGTGAAATCACAGATGCAAGCGTTCTTCTAAACTGTGGAGAAAACCCAACCAACCTAAACCAAATAAAACAATCAATTTTGGAAAGGATGTCAAATTCAATACAGGATCCATCCAAGATCACTCCTTTTGTCATTCCTTTTAAAGTCCACTTAAAATTATAAGTCTGCAAACTTTTGAGATTTGTTTAGAGTCCAGCTCTGCTTGTACACTGTGTCCAGAAACAAGCAAAGNGGCTACTGGAGCTGCCGCTGCCGGGCTCGGCCTGCGTTCGGGGCCCGCAGGCGCGGTTGCTACCCACTAAAAGTGCATTCATTTCCTAGTGGGCAACAAGGCAATAATTACACACTCGAGAGAGACATTGATTCTTTATCTTAGAGTTGCGCAAGCCTGGGTGCGCGGTGGTATTCTAGAAATCAAGCACGCCAATTATCAAAACTTTTTACTATTTATACAGTCTAGCCGNTGGCTGTCCTTTCCCAATGGTATATTAGCAACACCAAGGTTTGCAGCTGCAGGTTCTGTGTGTTCTTGTACAATTTCACTTGAATTGTCTGTTGAAGCTGAAGTTTCTGTTTCAACTGACTTACAGTCCTGGAACTCTGTGGTCTGCTCTAGCAAAGATCCTCCAGAAGACAGTTTACTTTTCTTAGCTGTACAACTTTTGTCCTCATCAGCAGTCCTCCTGACTTTAACAGATCGTGGTAAAAACATGCTTCAGTGCACTAGAAAGAAAATGGTTACAGTTGTTAGAAACTACTATTATTGAAAAAGGTACATTTTACTGTTATCACAAAAAAAATGTCTAGCAAATATTGGCAAATACAGAAACGAACCCTCAAGCCCTAAAAAGATCTAGAATATGCCCTGTTTAAAAATTATCTTGATCATAACAATGTTGATGCAAATGTCAGTCAGTATTTTAAAGTAACAGTGGAAGCATGGAACAATATAGAGGATACAGTTAATTGTCTGTATTAGGCCTTTGCAGCTGAGTAAAAACTTCGCTTTTCACTGCATGTAAACTTATCCATTTTGCAAGTCAGTCATATTTAAATCTTTGGAGAGTTCACATATTTCTAAGGTGAAATCACAGATGCAAGCGTTCTTCTAAACTGTGGAGAAAACCCAACCAACCTAAACCAAATAAAACAATCAATTTTGGAAAGGATGTCAAATTCAATACAGGATCCATCCAAGATCACTCCTTTTGTCATTCCTTTTAAAGTCCACTTAAAATTATAAGTCTGCAAACTTTTGAGATTTGTTTAGAGTCCAGCTCTGCTTGTACACTGTGTCCAGAAACAAGCAAAGACTTAGACCATCAATTTGTCAAATATACACTGTAACACAAGACAAATTAAGTGTTCAAAAATAACCATCTTTTCTATTCTGAAACTTTCAGTATTTGTTTCTGAAAGCATCACGTGCTCACCAATCGTTTGCTATCATACAATCAGTAAAAACGTACACAAAATATGGCAATTTAATTCTGAATAAATTGTACTGTGCCTACCAGTCTCTACGAACTTCTTCCTACACGAGTTTTTTAAAACCACACCAAGCTATGTCTGTGTGCAGACAGCTGTGTTTGTGTAACTGGGAGCAGTCCCGAGGACGCGGCAGCAGCGCCGGCCCGCAGAGCTCCGCGGGCGGACCGCGGGTGCCGGGGGCCGCTGCTCCGCCGCGCTCCCGGACCAGAAGCCAAATATCACCATTTCAACTTTCGCGCCTAATGAGAATCTGCCACAACGAACCTCTCTGCAAGCTCAGCAGCCTCCCAGGCGAGGGGAGCGTTCACGCAGAATGCAGGGCTGAGGGACGCGCTGCTCAGGACGGGCCCGCGGGGACGCCGGGCAGCACGACAGCCTCTCCCAGCCCTGCTCTCTGGAAGAGCCACCCACCCCACGGGAGAACAAGGCAGCGCGGGGCCTTTTCTGCCCGACAACCGCGCCCGCCGCCGCAGGCGAAGTGCGGCCCCGGCCCCCTCCCCGCCTCACGAACCGCTGCCGCCGGGCCACGCGCCGCCACCCGCACAAAATGGCGGCGGNCTTTATCTTAGAGTTGCGCAAGCCTGGGTGCGCGGTGGTATTCTAGAAATCAAGCACGCCAATTATCAAAACTTTTTACTATTTATACAGTCTAGCCGACAAAGAAATTAGTGTTCATTGGCTACAAGTTACATGGTTCTTTTACCTATCAGAATTCTATCTTCTGTTGTTAATGATTCCATCATTTCCCGTGCTAATTAGTCTGCATGCTCAGTCTCTTTTGGGTTGGTGGGCCGTGAGTCGGTGGTTGTGATCCTCCCCTGCCACAATTACCTTTTACCCAGTCAGCACAGTTGCTGAGTTGTCTTTATTAGTTTCTTCCTTATCTTGGGAATTCTGGTGAATGCTGCATTCCTGTAAATCCTGAATTCCTTGTGTCCAGTATCAGTGGACATCCTTCCTCCTAGGCTTTGCCAACCTCCCCATAGGTCTGAGGTCAGTGGAATATGTCCAGCTCTAAACCGTGACAAGGTAATTCTACCAACAAGTTATTTGTTTTTCTAACACCTGGACATCACTTAGAGCTTGTTTCTTAGCTGCTCTTTGTTTCATGGACTAAATTTCCCTTCTTGTTGATTAGGCTTGAAAGTATACAAAGATCAAAGAACAACCTTTCTTATGAAAATTATACCTATTCCACATTTTGCAACACTGGCTCTGCAGAGGGGCATGTCCAGCACTCCCGCAGTTACAGCCCAAGTTGATCCTACAGACACAGATGCTACAGACACACACATCTGTACATTCCTGTGCACAAAACAGAGCCATAAGGTACGCAAGAGAAAAGTCCAGTACATGCCCCAACCTGCTATGATGAGCACAGTGACACAGCTCTTCATGTACTTCAAATTGAGTAAGTTATTACTTTCAACAATAAATAAGCATATTTACACAACATTACAAGGCATGAGAACACAGAATTTATCACATTTCACTACAGGGCAGAAAACACTTTCAGACTTATGGACAACCTGTGTTTTGCAAGAGAGCCCAGATGCGACTGCTGCCCCAGGCAAACCCAAGTTCATGGAAGAGTACTGGGCTTGGATGTGTGTCTGCTGAGAAGGCCAATGGTTTTAGCTGCTTGGCTGTTGTGAACAGGGTGGTCACTGCCACTCCCTCGCTTTCCAAGGACTCCTGTTGATACCTTAAGTTTTAAGTTTTTCTGTTCTGCTTCGGTGTGCAGCTTTTACCTTTATATTAAGTGGCACTAGGATCTTTTCACAGGGTGATGAAGACAAAACAATCCTATTCTAGCTGGGGACTCAAGGACAATCTCTTCAAACTTCAGGCCCGAAGCATAAACAACGTGAAACGAGGAGGGTGGGCAAGCAAGCAAGGAGGATGAAACTTCATAATTTGAAGCTATTAATTGGACAGTTAACTCCTATATGCAAATGGACTAAAACTTATAAAAATGTGAGATCTCGTGACCAAGCCCTCTTTTGCTTCCATCTTGGAGCCATCCAGGCAGAGCCATGACTGTGGCTCTGGTACTGCCAGGGTGTGGCCTTTGAAGGCATTTCAATAAATATCCACTTTATTCCTCTTAACTCTGTCTAGCCTCTGTTTCAGCTTCTCAAGGCATCACTGTCACCAGAAGGAGGTCAGTCAACCTGTCCTGGGTACTTCCTTACAACATCAAGACCTGTCATAGGTGGTGTCACTGTGTCTGTACAGATCCTGGACTGGAGCACATGCAGGGACCAGAGTATTCCCAAAGTAAAAGTATACCCTGTGACCATAAATGATTTGGTGCATGGCAGAGATATCCTGCAGGGAGCTCTCTGGGTTGATGTATTCCCAGGCACTCCAGATGCCCTAAACCTGACCTCGTCCCTCTACTCCAACATTAACCCCATTAACCTGAAAGCACCCACATTGATGGGGAATTCCATTTCTGCCTCATCACTTTGGTTGCTGACTACCACCATCACCATTTCTTGCTGAAGAGAAAATCACAGATCCTAGCATCCCCTTTGGAAGCACAATTTGATGTCAGTCTAGAGGACCAGTCAGAGGAGCCAGTGAGAGGAGGGTAAAAACACAGACACAAACCTAGGGGCTTTCAAGCAGCTGCCTACAGCATTGAATAACATTCAAGTCCAGTCTCACGTGAAACGTGGTGTATCTTAAAGTATTCTGGATTTCTCTGCAACAGTTTGCTTCAACAGTAGCCATACAAAGTGCAAAAAGGGAGGTTTGGTCTCTCTGGCATTTTTAATTAACTGGTAGAATTGAAAAGATTATTGAACATCTGGAAAGTGGCCACCACTAGACTGAAAACCTGTCAGGCACCATCCACCCACACTCCATACATTCCTGTGAAAATCCCCACCTTTCTCTAATTCAGCCTCTGTCATTCCCTTTTGTTTGCACTAACTTTCTTTCCTTCATTTTCCCTCCCTAACAGAAGCAAATTTCCTTTTCTTACTTCCATTTTTACAAGGTCATTTCCTGGAATTCAAAACATCATTTGCTAAACAAAGACCAATACTTCAACAATATTTAATATGATATGAGATGTTTCATACCCTATACAGTCCATGCACCAAAATGCAAACATCCTATATGTATCAGCTACTTCTATTTTTTTCAGTGTGTAACAGCAATAAGTAAAAACAAAGTTCCTTGGTAGGAAATTCTCCTCTTGAGTGAGAAAGACTTCAGTAGAGATTGAAAAAAGTTTCAGAAAAGGACTCTCTGGATATTCAGAGGCATGAAAGGGCTTCCATGCAAGAAACAAGTATGTAGACTCAACAGTCTGAAAAAAAGATGACTAATAACAGGTAACAATAGAGCTACTGTACCTTGAGTGGCTCATAAAGGCTGGACATCTATTGATAGTTCATTATTTCTTCCAACAAAAACTGTAACATGCTTTATAAAAAGTGCTCACTGCTGAAAAGCAGTGCAAGCTCCCACAGAATGTAGCAGGTTATTCTTTATTTGCATGGAGAGGTTAATCAGTATAGAGGTAACAAAACCTCTTCTGAAACAGATACTGTACTTTGTGAGCTCACTGAATAATTTTTTTTTCCTGGAATAAAGCATAAACATTCTAGTTCAGTCACTTGCCTAAGTTTTCTTTCAGAATGATGGAATATGTAAGAGTAAGAGGTGCCTTGGTGAATTTAATTCCTATCCTCTCAGGTCTTGATGCTGCTAATCAGATCTGAGGTGAATGGCATTTTAATAAGATTTTTGAATTCCAATTTTTGTACCTTTAGAGTACATGAAATGTCCCAGACAAGATGCTCTCAGATATGCTACAAAAGGGTTTGTCTTCATATTTTTCTTCCTAAAAACTACTTAGTTCAAGCACTGGCTGAATAAAGGTGGATTTAAGTCCTGCTAGAAAACCATGAGCAATTATGGACAGTAATTTTTGCTCATTCTGGACAATTTGTCTGGGGGTGTCATAAAGGAGAGTGTTAAGTGTTTCCAGGGCAGTAGGGTAGCATTTGTATTTTGTATGATTACACTGTTATTTAATTGAGTTGGTAAAACACTAAGACTTCACAATATTCCCATCTTGCCTACACTCACATGTACAGTAGCTGCTCAGGAAGGTATCATGTATTGCTATTAGAAGCCCCTGCACAAATATAGTCCTTATATAATTAAAGTGTCTCTTCAGAGTAACTTCTAAAGTAAATATTAGGGGCTACAGAAATGTAAAAACACACACACAACCCCATGTGTACAAAAGGACCAATACATACTGACAGATTTACTACATAAATATACAGCAACAGATTATTTCAACTTTATGCAAATTTTTGTTAGAATAACAAAGACAGTAACTATTGACTAAAAATCAAAAGAAATAATGAAAACCATAACAAACAGATTATTAATCGTAAGTATTCCACTTTTTGGTCTATTTTACATTATATCAAGATTTTTTCATGTTCACTCAAGGTTTATATATCAAATATACAGAAAGGATTCCTGCCCTCAGTTTAAAAACAGACATTTGCCCTATAACATCTCATGGGCTTTCTTTTGAAGCATGAATCAACCTTTCCCATCACTTGCAAATAATAAATAATTCAGTAAAACAAGACTGGATTAAAGGAGGAGACTGAAATCCCTCTACTCCCAGGCACAGTAAATCCATAAGAAACAGGCATTCCATGTATTAATTCAGAGACAGCATCACAAGCATTGCAAAGAGCTGCCTGACTGTGCCATCCAGCTCAGCTCCCCACAGCGATATGGCCCAGAGTGGCCCCGTTAATTCCAACCGGAACCAAATCGTCCCAGAACCAAAGCTCTGCACACCTCTCCACATCTTGGCAGGCAAGGTCTTCTCGAGTTCCACACAGGGATTTGAGGAACAGGTAAAACCATCCCAAAGGGTAACTGTCCAAAACATTTTAATACAGAGTATTTCAAGTTTCCTTTGTAGCCAAAATATCGTCACACAATGTCTGAATTTTCCACCTTGAGTGAGCTCCCAGCATATGCAAATCTGCTGAGAATGGACTCAAACTGGAGTCCAACCAGCACCTCGTGCATCACTCCCTCAAGTGGCAAGTGCCTGGACTGACAGATCTGACAATAAAAATGTGTCTAAAATCACGTCAAGGGGAACAGCTTTGGGCTTTCTTTAAGCTATTAATTCTTTTAATTTATCTCAGTATGTATCCCATGTTACATTATTCTAAACTAGGGAATTCCAGAGCCTTGCTGTTGTTGTTCAATAACATTATAATGAATGAAGAACATTAAGTTTATGAAATGGTCAATTAAAGAATAAAAAAATTATTCTCTGGGTTTGTTTTTTTTCAAGTGTGCCACACTTGAATACATATAATAGGAGTTAACAAAATATCCACTGCTTGGATATTTTGGAGAGAGAATGTCTTTCCCTTCAGGAGGCATGGAAGCCACAGTATGTTTACTTGGGGATTGGTGCCTGTGTCTGCTCCACCTGATGCCATAAAATGAAATATTGTTCTGTTTCTTTAATGTTTGGGGATTTTGAAGCTGCTCAGCAGATTTTTTAGGTAGGTAATCCACTGCAGCTCTAACCCAAAGTGTATTTAATGAATAGTTCTTTGATTGAAGGAACCAGTGAGTCAATTACTCCACTGGTTTCTGAATTATAGCTTTAAAGGAACCACACAGGAAAAATCCAGATAATCTAAAAACAAATAATGGTGGCTAACCATTAACTAGACAATTCATATTCATACAAAATGTTCTGATTTTGTACAGGTAATGCATGCAGTATACTTATTCTGAGGCCTAGTTTTTCTAATTTTGTTTAATCTAAACAGGCAATTCCTACGGTTTTTGAAGGTAAATAATCAGTAAAAAAAGACTTGAACTAATATTTTCAGGTTTCCTGAGCACTCCCTTTTTTGAAGAGCCACATTCTAAGGAAACATTGGCCAATATTAAGTCTCTGCAGAAATCCATAGTAAAATTTGAATTTAAAAAATAATCTAATTAAATCTGAATTGTTAAAGCATATTACTGAGGAGGTATAAAATTAAAAAAAAAAAAAAAAAAAAAAAAAAAAAA
>VZSE01014423.1:879673-966605 GCA_013398275.1 Promerops cafer
GTTTTTTTTTTTCTTTTGTTTTTCCTTAATTTCACTTAGTCTTTTTGGAGTAGTCCTACTGTTTCCATCAGCAAGTAAATTTTGTGTATTGGCGCTCATATTATTTGAGTGAATCGATCTCTGTGAATGGTGTTTTATTTAGTACTCGGGTCACACGACTACGTTGCGAAAAAACCCCAGCAATCCACATTTGTCTGTCATCTTGAAATTTTTCCTGGTATTGCTTAGGAGCAGAATTGGGGGCTAGCAATGGAAACGGGTGCGTGCTCTTAGTTCTGACATGTGTGACAGTAGCCTGTAGCCATTTGAGTGGTTAAGCAATAAGGAGGGTTTCAGGAAAAAGAGCATTTAATGCCAGGTTCTGGCCTGCACAATACAGAAGGCTCTCCTTATCTGTAAGTGTAAGTGGAATCGATCTGTAATGCCTCCAAAAGGCATCAGTGCTCTGTCGTTGAAAACCTTGGACCTTGAGGAATACCAGACCTAGTATTCTATGCCTGAAATATTACTGGGCCTTGAGGAATACCAGACTTGCAGAGGTCTTCTGAGGGAAGCATTTTGAAAATTTACCAAGCTGGGGGGTTTTGTTTGTTTGTTTGTTTTGGTTTGGTTTTTTTTTTAGGTTTTGGTGGGTTTGTTTTTGTTCTGGGGGTATTTTTTTCATTTTTTAGGGGGAGGTGGTGTTGTTTGCTTGTTGTTTGTGAGTTTTGGCTTTAATTTAGCTGTAGTATTATAATTAATTTTCTGTGGATTAAAAATAATGGGTTTTTTTGAAAGGTGAGGTAGATATCAACAATCATTACTTTTGCCCCTGTTTTCTTTTTTAAATAACAGGAAAAGGTTCTTCCTTAAGGAATGCTGCACTTTTTACATTTAGGGCCAGGGTGCTGTTATGTTTTTAGCCAGGGTTAGCATGTATTTAGCATGTCTTTACGGGATGTGCTTCTGGGAACTCATAATATTTGGTGTGATGCTTCCAAAAAGCCATTTTTAAAGTGCTTGAATCTAGTGAAATTTCAGTGACTGCATCACTTTAAAAAGAAAGAAAAGATCAAAGTACTGTTTCCATATAAAGATTTGTCGATGAACTCTACTTTTCTTTGTGAAATCTGGACAAGTAATATTTTTATATATAGCTTTATCAGCTTTGCAGATATGAGAGATAAAATAGAGAAAATTCTTGGAAGTATTTAATTCAACATGTTCAAAGATCATTATATGTTTAGGTAGCTTGGTTCTGTAGGGTCTTCTCATGGGATTCTGAGTGTACAATGCTTGTGCAATTATATAACCCAGCCTTCTAACCTGAAAACTTTTTTCTACTGGAGTTTGACAGATTCTCAACCTATGGTTGAATTGTTTTGGTTTTTACTGGTTGAGTTTCTGTTGGATATGTAAAGCCACTTGCAGGGTACTTTTCTGCTACTTTTTATAGAAAGTGTGATCCAAACCAAATTCCTTTACTCTTTCTCTTCATGATGGGGGTTGTTCTGAGATGCTCAAATGAAACATTATTAGAGGGAATAATTGCTCCATCTGCTCTCTAAACACTGCGGTAATGTAACAATAGGAAGAGAGGGAAGCACACACATTTGTAGTGTTTCTGGTCCCAGTTCTTCCACTAGGTTAATGTAACTAGAAACTTCAAAGAAAAGTTTGGCTGAAGTAGGGAAAGATGGTATACAGGACATGCATGTCTGCGGTACAAATGCTTCCTTTATACTTGGAGTGAAACAGAAGAACTGACCTTCACCTTTTCCAAGAAGGAAGGAAGTTTGGGTTTGTTAAATTATTTTAGCTCTTGGGAATAGATCACAGCCTCAGTCATGTCTTCTAACTATTGCTATATACATTTGTACAGAGGAAATACAAAGGATGATTAGTGTGTTTATGGGTGCCACATTTTATTTCTTTTTTTATACTTGAAGTTCCCTAAGCCTGCAAGAGAAGGTGAAGGGCTTTTCCCTACTGTCTATGAAACAAAGTAATGCAGTTTACTTTCATTAATGAAAAGCATAGGTTGTTACAATCATGTATCCATTAAAGAAATCAAAATCTTCATGTATCAAAGGGGTACATCTTTCAGTGAATGGCTTTCACAGTCTTAAAACCATATTTCAATATGATCAGAGTTGTGGATACAGCTTGACAATGTGTTGTGAATTTGCTCTTGCAAAAAGACTTAGAAATAGGGACTGTTCATTAACTTCTGGTGCTTCATTGGGTCCAAAAACTGAGAGACAAATTGTCTATTGCTGTTGTCCTTGGTAAAACTGCAAGTGTAGAGTTTGGCCCACAACACAGACTGGTCAAAAGAAGTTGTCCTATTAGTGAGGTGTCATAGGAGAGTAAGAATGTATTAACAGTCATGTTGAAGGCATCTCATGTGAAGAATTGTTTAAGAAATACTAATTGAAGAAGGAATTCATATTTAAGTGTTGAGGGTGTGTAGGATTTTGTGCCTTGTTTTGCTGCAAGACAATAAATCAGCATTAGGACATGTCAGATTAAATGTTTTGTAATAAACAAATTAAGTGACAACTTGCAGTAACTGAAAGGGGGAAAATTAACAAGTGTGAAGTGTAAAAGGGGGAATGTTTGACCTTAGAAATTAAATGTGCAAATACTTAATTTCAGCCTTGTCTCCCAATGTTGGCAGTTAATCATTGCAGTGTAGAAAAATTTCTTCACAAAGAACTGGATGAATGGTATAGACACTAGGGCCTTCAACTTGAAAGTATAATGGGACTTACTTCAGAGGAATAAGTTGAAAAATGTCTTGATGTTGTGGTAGTCTGTGCTCTTTTTATTTCTAAAGCAACTGAAGTGGGTTTCACTATTTTGGAATGTGAAGTTTTTGCCTTCTCAGTCTGCTATAGTAATAGAAAATGTGCCTGAAAAATTTGTTATCCATCCGTGCTCCTGAAGACAGGCTGAGCTAAATATACATCATTCCTGACAGATGTTTGTTTAGCCTGTTTTTTGAAAATCTCTAATTATAGACTTTGCACAGTAAGTCTTCTAGTCAGTTTGGACCTTATTTATTTTTAGATGCTTGAACAGAATCTTGATGTCTTTTGCTTCGTTGTTAAGCCATTATGTACCCTCTTCCTGGTGCTTTTGAGAATGGTGGGCACCTTGTGGTCTTATAACACCTTTCATATAATAGAAGCAATGTATGTTATATTGTTTAGACAAAACAGACTTTTTCTTTTTTGTAGGTCAAACTTTTTTGCTCTCTGTGTTTATTAGGGGTTGGTTTTGGGGTTTTTTTGGTTGGTTGGTTTTTAATATAATTTTTTCCTGTGGTTGGTTTACATGAGCTCTGTACGTAAATCTAGATCTATTGGTCCAGCTAAACCATTACCAATACAAGGTAAATTTGAAAAATTACTTCATATTTCCAACCTATAATATTCTGATTTATTCACTAAAATATGATGTTTGCCATTTCTGCATCAACCTAGAATTGTTGACTCATGGAGTCTGTGATTCACTGTAGCTCCATATCTTTCTCTGCAGAACTGCTGCCTACTCAGTTGTTCCCATCTTGTAATTGTACTGTTGTAGGTTCCTGCTTTGCAGCTATACTTACATAACTGCATCCTATTTTCAAACCACTCCTTCCACTTATCAAAATTATCTTGAATTATGATTTTGTCCTCCAAAGTGCTTTCAGTCCTGTTGTATCTTGGAATTGCTTCTCTACAGACTTGTCTAGTGTGAAGAAAGATCTGAGTTCTTGAACCTGGAAGTACATGTTCTTCCCATTTGGTAGGGGACATCCTAGTACTCTTGGAAAATGGTTTATCAAACAGCTTTTCATCCAATTTTCAGTTACAAAGTTAAGAGTATCTCTGTGTGTGATTTTCAGAAAAATATGGGAACAGTTTTAAGTCAAGTTAAATCCGTTGCTACTTTACCATCTATAAAGCATATTATTCTCCTACAGTAATACATTTAACTGGTTAGCATGAGGGGGTTTTTTAACAGGAATAAACTAAGAGCTAAATAAAAGCTGCATAAGTTTGAGCAATTGTCTGAAATATTTTTGTGTTTTCTGAAGCCAAAATAAAATAGTCCTTATACCTTTTAACATTAAACGTATCCTTTATAGGTGTTTGCAGCAATAGATTACAATTGCATCATCTGCAACTAAATATTACCCAAGAAACTTAAAAATAGCTTTCTCCTGATGATTAATGTTTTCAGAATTCGTATGTGGCTACTTACTGCTCTGTGCCCATGTTGCCAGTAGAACCATGAAGGGAGGAAATGAACACCGTGTATCTGACAGAAACAAGTTGTAGCTAAATACTCTCATCTGTTGTGTTGGGTGTTGCAGGCCAGAACACATTTTAATCTTTTTCTATCAGACGAAATTTCTTCACTTGTATTCAGTCTGGCAGTAGCAAAACCTTGTAGAAAGAAGGGTTTAGAGTACAAAAACAAATGTTTGAGATTCTAGTGAGAATTTTTTTTATAGATTCCACCACCTCTCTAAAATAGTTGCTGACAAATTGATACTTCAGTCAGTCCTACTAAAATCAATGGATTAGACAAATCATCTACTGAGATGTTTTTCTTGGAAGGTGATGGTATCATCTCTTTCTGTAGAACATATTTGTAACATCGTTTGACTGTAGATCACTTTTTTTGAAGTAAATACAAAGAATTGTATGAGCTTCTGGATCTGTTAGGTTTGGCAGAGTCCTCTGAAGTTCTAGACTGCATGTACAAATGTAAAGGAAGGTGATCAGTCAGGGGACAGTTGCAGGATTGGCAGTAGACACTGGACCTCCTTTGTTCTTTCAATGACTCTATGCCTTTGAGCCTGTTTGCCTTTACAACTGTAAGTGCTTGTCTGCAGAATGTAAAAGATCTGACCAAGAGGCTGTAGCCAAATGCTCACTGATTTCAGGTGATGAGATGAAATATATTTCTTCTCCCTGTACCTGGTTTCTCATTATATTTTTTGCAGTTACTACTGCAGATATAGTTTAAAATTTTCCCCTTCACCCTATGATTTAAGGTCATCTGTTTGGTTACTTTAGTGACTCCATGTTTAAAGGTGGCTCTCATTCAAACTTGAAGACTATTTGTATGCTGTTGATCAGGAATGTGTCACTTTTTCAATAAGATGTTATGTAATTTCTATTCTACAGTTAGCAAAACTGGATACAATTCCACTCCTGAAATTAGTAACTTTTAATACTTGCTCTGCTAAACTGAGAGCTCTGAATGATCGTTTTTGATCATTCTGGAAAATGAGGATAGAGGTGAAAAACTCTCAAGACTTCATAAGAAAAGTAGAGTGAGTTCTTCCTCCTCCCCCTTCCTTTTTATTTTGTGCAATTGGACAATACATTATTACTGCATCAGGTTGTAATAATAAACATTTCTGCTACAGCGTTGAAATGTGATGTTTGAAATCTATTTGCCAGATGTAAGATTTGTATAGTTCTAGCTGTTTCCTACATGTTTTCTTTTATTCAGTTAAAAGCAGTCTTACACTAAGAGAACCTGTAAGCCAGACACTAAAGAAGATGTGTCCATTCACATCTATCTATTTATGGCTGGCAAAAAGTTTTCTTCGGCTTAATAAAGTCTAGTAATATGTTCAAGAAATGTTTGTCTCCAATTTTCTGAAACAGCTTTTTCCATACTCCATAGGATAATTAAATCATAACTTATCTATAATAGTCATCAAGGTGCTCGCTGGGTGAGATAGGATTATAATTATACTATTATCTTTACATTTCTTATAATTTACCTCTCCCAAAAATAAGTTCTGAAGGCATTTATGTTAATGAAAATTGATCCCCTTAATGGCAGGGTTAATTCTAAGGCATTCTTGTGTTTATTAAAACCTGAATCAATACACAGGTTTTAGTAAATTAGATGCTAATCCTCCGATTTTAATAAGAAATGCCAGTACCAGACACATTCTGTAGGTTTTGTGAGGAACACTTCCTGTTGTGCTACTGAAGGCAGAGTATTGGATGGGATAGATACTTAGTGTGACAATTAATAGAACATTTGTTACATGATTTTCAGTGTTCAAAGAACAGCTGAAGTCTGGTTAGGCTATGAAAGTAGAGCCTGTGCATGTTTTTTCCTTAAATGTTTTGGGGTTTGGTTGGTTGGTTTGTTTGTTTTTGGGTTTTGGGGGGTTTTTTAGGGTTGAGTTTTGGGGGGGTTCTTGTTTGTTTGTTTCCTGTTGTGTTGTTTGTTTCCTTTTTTTGAATGAGGAATCCCTTTTAAGTGCAGAACAGCTGTTGAAGCAGTGGATAATGGTCTATTTTTGTAGCATCTAGAGGCAGGAGGGTAGGATCTGTTTATTCGTAGTACTTCTGTAATGGTAAATTCAAGAATCTCTTGAGTTCATCTTCACAAGGTGGACAAAGTTAAGAATGGTTGTACTGAAGTTGAGTGTGCCATAAATTGAGTGTTGGCCTTTCAGATCCTTGTCTCTAGACAGAAGTACGTCTACAGCCTCCTAGCCAAGAACAATGGAAGTGGCAGACTGATTCAACAAACCAAAAAGTAAAAATTATCTTGTAATCTCTACTCTCTCATTTTGTTTTCCACTTCCTGATTAAAAGTAGTGTTTCTTGATGGTGTCTCCAAAGTAAAATAGTCTCCCTCTTCTGAGTCCACTAAAAAAAAATCACCATAAGTTAAATAATGTAATCCTGTCTTCTCTGACCCATTTTCAATTCTTGGACTCTTGACTTCTGTGCAAGCTCTGCTGTCTTGTGCCCAGATTGTAAATGTGGCACCAGAATCTTTGTTGGCAAGTGAGAGTCTGAATGAGGTAACTTGACATAGTCACTACATGGCAAAAGTATACCTTTGCTGACCTGCAGAAAACCATCAAGGCCATTAAGATGTGGCATACGTTCATCTACTGGTTTCCACTAGGAGATGGTTAAAGGTATTAGAATTTTCATTAAATAATTGTGTATTGTATCTCACTCTTCTACAAATAATTTTTTTCTTCTTAGTGTCTTTGTGCATTGATGTCAGTAACCTGTAGAAAGGAAGTTTTCTAGACTGAGGCTTAGTGTGGCCTTGTGGCTCCCAAAAGTGACGGCATCATTTAATTAGAAAGCCCATGGCAAAATATTTTAACTTGTTTATATTGTCCTCAGGAATTAAAAAAAAACAGAACAAACAACATGGAGAGCTTGTTGACAAAGACTTCTAAGCTTTTGGACATTCTTAAGGCAAACATTCATAAATCTGAAATTGTTCACTGATATGAACTTGAAAAACTCCATAGTTGTGTACAGGACTGTATTCATCTGTGGAAGCATGGAAACGTTACAAAAAAAGCAATTTGTTTTTAAAGAAAATGTAGACTTTTCACATTAACAGAAGCAGTTTCTTCCAAAGAAGGAATTCATACTGTCTTCCAAGGAGTAATTCATACCTATCTGAGCAGAGAGGTTTTTTTATAAAGCAACTTCTAGAGGTAAATTCAGTAGTGTTATGCATGAATTAATTTTAGACCATTCCTTTCCTTTAAAATGGTCTATTTAAATGGGAAATTAAGTTGCATTTCTATCTCACAGTGGGGAGTGTTCTGGTTTTGTCTGGAACAGAGTGAATTTTCTTCCTGGTAGCTGGTGCAGTGCTGTGTTCTGGATTCATGTGAGTGCACTGTTGATAACACACTGGTGTTTTAGTTGTTGCTCAGTAGTGCTTTCTCTAAGTCAAGGACCTCTCCGTGCCTCGTGCCAGCGAGGAGGAGCAGGAGGAGCTGTGAGGGAGCGTGGCCAGGACAGCTGAGCTGAGCTGGCCACAGGGACACTGCAAACTGTGGCTGCTGTGCTCAGGATCAGCTGGGGGAGTTGGCCAGGAGGGGCTGAAGGCTGCTTGGGAATGGGCTCTCTCTCTTTTTCCCTTTCATTGTTATTATTGTTATAATATTTTACTTTATTTCAATTAAAGAACTGTTTTGATCTCAGCCTGCAGGATCTCCCTTTTTCCAACTCTCCTGCCTATCCTCCCATCCCAGCAGGGAGAGTGGGGTAAAGAGCAAGCAGCTGGGCAACTTAGTTGGGGCTGGGGTTAAACCACAACAGGGAGCAATAATAATTCTGTTTGCTTTAAAGCTTTGAATAAGCTCTTAAATTTTAAATATTTTTTCCTCTCTAAAAAGAGCATCTGAAGGACTTTTGATTCCTTGATCATTTATGAAAAATTACCTGAAGATACGTTGATTACTTTTTTGAAGTTAGCCTGATGGTTAAATTTGAGTCACAGTTTTGGGCTAATGTGGTGTTTATTTTCTTAGTGTCTTGAACTTGCCCATTAGCTTCATTTATTCTCTTCATAGTAGAATATTTACAAATTTCAAAATGTCAAAATGATTTCCAAAGCTGTGGATCTGCTCACTATTCTAGGAAAAAGTAGGGTAGTCATCTAGTTCAGCTTCCTTCTCCAGGAAGGTCCAGCCTCAAAGTTAGAAGAGGTTTCTCAGTGCCTTGTCCATAGTTTTGAAAGTCCCTGTGGATGGCAGTTTGACAGCTGGGTTCCTAGGCAACCTGTGCCTATGCTCTGGTGGTCTCCCTTGAAAAACTTTTCCCTTGCATCAGCCCGTGACCACTGCCTTTATCCAAGTCCATGTTTCCAAAACCTGTTGGTGCTGGAAGAGTGCAGGTAGATCCTCCACCTTCTCTCCAGCACTGCACCCAGTATCCTGGTCTCACCTGCATTTCAGGTGTTCAGCTCTCAGCTCTTGGTGTCCCCAGTACACCCCTCTGACATGATTACCACGGATTTCAAGGTCTGATGGTACTTTATGGCAATATGTGCAACACGGTATTTCTTTTAAAACGGGTCATTTACCTCAGAGTTTGATCTTGAAAGATCCTCTTTGTCAGCTGGGCAAAGGAAGGGCTGGTAAAATGCACATATCATGGATTAGTGTTAAGGTTCTCTGCCTAGCAGAGCCTGTTTAACAATCTCTGACAGAATTGTTAATAAAGGCTTTTGACCATGCTGATTGTTCTGGTAATCTGCTGAGAGCTGGATGGAGCCTTGAAATTCCCTGCCACAGGACTCCAGAGGCAGCACATAGCAATTCTGGAAGGACTTCTCCTCTGAGACGGAGTTTTCTCTGTCTTTTACCTGTCTGCTGTGGGGGCTTTTGTTTTCTTTTTAAACTCTTTCGTGAGAACACAGCTTGAATCTTCTATCAAGAGCTATTCTGATATCAAACAGTTTAATATATGTTATGAAGTGGGGGAAAGTGCCATGTTTCTGCCTGTGCAGAGGGAACTCTGACAGGAATTGTTGTAAAGAATTCTGATCTTGTTGCACCAGAGATTCCTTGTTTGTATGCTTTCACATTTTTTATACATTCAGAATATGCCTGTAGCCACAGCTTCTCTTCCTAGCCCTTCGTTTCTGTATTCTATTTTTCTAATAAATTTATTTTTCTGGTTTTATTTTTATGAAGACCAATAAGTTTCTTTTCCAGATTTATTTTTGTGTACACCAGTGAAGTAAAAGAAATGGCATACATGTCATTTTGGTTTTTTCTGTATTTCCAGAGGCAGAACTAAGCTTTATAAATAATTCTATTTGCCTTTGCTCATCATCATGTTGTTTTTTTTTTTTTTAACTTTATTGAGTTTTTAATTACTAAATCCCAGCAGTGGATGTCATTCTTTCATGATAAATGTATTTGTTGCATCTTGTCACTTTAGGATGTGCTTCAGTGATACAGAGGATGAGAATTAACAGGCGTTGGGTTTGTTATTTACTGTCTTGAGATTTCTCTTCTGGCTCAAATTTTAAGACTTGAAATCTGTCATTGTCTTCAGTGAATCTGAACCACAGAGTATGTGACTTCTGTTTGAGTCTAACTAAGTACTCCTGCCTCAAGAGGTTGGTTTTTTTTCCATATAGGAATGATGCTCCTTTAAGTCTTCTCAGAAATTACAAATGGCTTTATCTGTTCTTCTCTGCTTCCCCCCATCCCCATTGAAATTCTCATCTGCTTCAAAACAGGGGTGTGTGGATTTTGGTTTGGATTTTTATTTGGTTGGTGGGTTTGGGTTTTTGTTGTGGATTTTTAGGTCTTTTTTAAAAGCAAAATCTGCTGCCTGTGCATTGTGAGATATTTACAAAAAATGTTTTCTTATCCTCTCTAGCTTGAAGAAATAGCATAAAGATGCTTTAAGAGTTGGCATTTGGAATTGTAGAGGATCAAGTCCTGATGAGAACTGAGCTCCTGGATCATTAGGGACTTCAGAAATAACAAGCTTAAAATATTAAGTAGACAATGTGTGGACAAACAGGGAAAAGAAAGAAGGTCAGGTGGAATTGAGATAGATGAAAACAATACCTGGGGAAGCAGGTATCTAGCAGCTCTGACACCCTCAATTAGAAATGCTTTTTGTTGGATTGGATGACTCCGGATCCTATAGTCAGTAGGTGAAGTTGGGAAGTGGAAGAGAAGATGGAAATATCTTCTGACACTGGTACATATTTTTATTAGCAGTTTTATTATCATCTTGTAAAAAAGTAGGGCTGTTAGGCATTGGATTTGTGTTTTAAAGGGCAGAGTAGTTGTGCTGATGGTGTATTTTGATCTGTATTCTAAAGCAGAGCTGTCAGTTTTCTTGCCAAATTTAGGCTCATGGTTTAAGCAAATGACAAATTATACCTCTCTTTCCCTTGATACTCTGAATTGGCAAAAGAAGCAGCAATACCTTACCCTTTCCTGCCATCCTTATGCCACTTAAAGCACATGTTAATATTTTTTTCACTTTTTGCACTCTATAAAGCCTATCTTCCCTCACAACTAGAAGGCAGCTGGCACCTTCCAAAGCCCATAATGGAAGCACATGAACTTCAGTAGAATATGTATGAGGAAGAAGATAATCTGTCATTATCTTGTGATGGCATGTTCTGTTTTTTCTTTCTCTTCTCCTGCTCCACCCTTACTGGGCTGTTTACTCCAGACTGATTCAAACCTTGTCTGTTTAGCCATTTATCCAGCTGAAGGCAAAGGGAATAGCAACTTAGAGTTGCATCACTGCTTTCCTACGCACTTCTTTTTTCTTCTAGCAATTAAATAGACTTTTTGCATTTGGACTCAGGAAAAGAATCACACGCTCTTTATCCCATAAATGTTGTTGGCTTAACTAATTTTACAACAATAGAGAATGAAATTCTTCCAGGAGGAAAATGAAGCATCTTGCAATGTGTATGCCTGAAAATCTGAAAGTTATTTTCCACTTGACTCATGATTTAATTTGATCTAATACCATATTTAATTAATTTGTAATTCTTATTTTTGTGGTAGACAATTATAAATATAGCCTGCCTGTATTGTGTTACGTACAGTATTTGAAAAAATTGTTGGATTGTCTTGGAATGCTAATTTTAGAGTTAAAATCTTAGCATAGATTTGACAAAATCTTGGGTAGCTTTCTGTGGGTGCTAAGCCAGCTCACTGAAAAAGGAGGAAATGCACAATTTTAAGGGAAGTCAGTAACACATGAAGACCAATAAGAACTCAGTATTTTGTCAGAAAGAAAGTGATATGTTTTCTTCTTTCTCCATTCTTCTAATTTCAGTTAAAAGCCCATTTATTTATGCTTAACTGCTGGATTGTCATCATTCTGTGATGTATGACCTTTGAAATAAACAGTATAGTAATGAAAATTCTCCTGCATGTATGGAAACTAGGAGGCTGCTTTTTATCTTGATTTTTTCTGTGCTGAAACAATGTTTCAGTTCCATTTTGTTATTGTAATAGAGTCCAGGGTTTGTGTTTAAATGGGTGTTGTTCTGCCTTCATATGTCTGACCTACATAATATTATGCCAAAGGAAATGAGAATGTTTGGGCATGTATTTGAAGAAGCCAAGAAATTTTAATGTAATGATGCTGTAAACCACAGGTTCGTCTTCTGTAGTGGCCTTTGCTGTGTGAGACACTTGGATTTTTTCTCATGTTTCTATTTATAGTTCAAATACTACCTGTGTATGAAATTTTTCCCAGTATTTTATAACATAATTGCTGGTATAGACTTTGGCCTCCTCTTGGCTGAGCTTTCTTTAACATAATTTTGAGTTCACATATAGTTTTAAAAAATCCCCTAATACTTTAACTGTCCTTTCTGATACTGACTTGTGCTCTCTTTGTGTTTTGTAGAAAATGTTCCAGAAGAACTCCGAGAACCATTTTACACAGACCAGTATGACCAGGAGCACATTAAACCACCTGTTGTTAACTTGCTGCTGTCTGCCGAGCTCTACTGTCGTGCTGGGAGCCTTATTCTCAAGAGTGATGCTGCAAAACCACTTCTAGGTCATGATGCTGTTATACAAGCCCTGGCACAAAAAGGCCTTTATGTCACTGACCAAGAAAAGTTGGTGACTGAACGAGATCTTCACAAAAAACCAATTCAGATGGTGAGTGTTCAAAGCTTGTGTGTTACACCTCCTCTCTCCATCTGTGTACTCCCAATACCTACAGATCTGTCTTTTAAAATGCATCATTATGTTGAAGTATTTTTCTCAGGAGTTCGTTGGGATTCTTTACTGGGAAGTTTATAATTGTTTTGGTTTGGGTTTTTTTTTCATGTCATCAGCTGTCAGTGCAGGTGTATTTCTTCTGTATTAATGCTAGAATACACCTATCTTCCTACTTAGTTAAAGTGTTACATTTTTAAATATAGCAGTGACAATGTGGTCACTTTGATTTCAGTTTTATAGCACTGACTGTAAGTGACTATTTCTGTGTCAGAAAAGTTTGAAAACATTATTACTGGGCAGACACCTTTGGTTAAAAGCTTGAAAAAAAAGGTTTTGATGGCAGGCAATTCAACCTAATAACATTGAATAGTCACCTGTTGCACATTAAGTCAATGTAAAACACACAACAATGGTATTTTTTAGTGGAGACTTAATAATACGTCTTTGCTTTATGCAACTGCTAATTAAAACATTAGTTCAAGTGATGAATGAGTATTAGTAAGCTCCTAAGTCGTGGGTTTTCTTCTTTGTTTGGAGCTGAGTTATAAAAAACTAACTGTAAAAAGGATGTCTACATATGTTTGTTTAGCAAATGGCAGTATGATAGAATAAGATGCTAATATATTTAAAGTAAAATATTTAAAATGCTCACCATTTAATATTTAATATAGAGAATAAATTAAGTAAACAAAGTATTTGTGGTCAGTGACCTATAGCTGCCTCTAGAATGAAGGTGTGTGGAAATGAATATAGCTATGGTGATCTTAGAGGTGTTTTCCAATCTAAATAATTCTATGTTTCTAAGTGATGCAAAATTTTCAGGATACTTCCAATACTTGTGGGTGGTTAGGAGTGTTCCTAATGTTCACAGAAGTCAAAGCATTTAAGAAACAAACTTTCTGACCGTTTATGTTTTTGCAGAATTTTAATTCTGTTCTTGCTTCTGAAGGAAAATAAAGTTACTGACTTGCATTTATGAGCCTCTGGTTTCCTGATTTGATTCTTTTTATTTGATCCCTGTCTAGAGTAGTTGTAAGAGTCATGTCTTCCCAGAGTTCTCAGTTGAAAAAAAAAGGTGTCAGTATTACCTAGTTTGGTTTGCTGATGTTTGATTTAGTAATTCATGTTGCTTAAAATGCATTTCAGTAGTCATTTTCTATTTATCCCATGCTTGTGGGGCTGTTTGTGTGTTTTCCCAGTGTTGTTTAGGTATAGTCAGCAGGGAGTTATTGACACATGAACATGGTAAGAGTTGATGTCCCCAGGTGCCTGCTGTGCCCAGGGCACTGGTGCCCACTCCAGTACCAGTAACAATGGGTGCACTGTTGCTGCTGTCAGTTCACAGGCAGCTGGGCTGTGACAAGGACAGGAAACACAACTGGCTTGGGCAGAAACACAGCCTTGCCCAAAACAACTGCTACCAAAGAAATGGCTGTGAAGCTGTAGTCTCCATACTAGCATTCTGAGCCCAAGAGTTTTACTGTCAAACCATGCTCTCACTCCTGTGCAAGCTCCTAGCAGCAGCATTATATTTTAATTGGAAAGCCTCGACCCTTTTCCTTATTATACTATTAGTAAAGTTGGCAGAGAACTTCAGAGAACTTCAAATCTGGCTGTTGCAGTATTGACAGTCTTTTCCCTTGATGCCTTCCAGTACCCTTTCCTATTATTCCATATGTCACAGTTTTTACAAGTCGTACAAATTTAAATGTATATCCTGTTTTAGAGCATGGAATAATTTTTCTTTTTCAGTTATGTAGAACAGAAAGTTTTCAGTTGTAATTAACACATATGTTCCTCTAGTAGACCAGATTGTGTTAAACCCATGTAAAATGTTATTTTGAGTAATTTAGTAGAACATAGTATGGTTGTCATTCCCTTTGCTAGCCTGTCTTCCCCAGGAATAGGGGAAAGATGTTGGTGTTTGTTAGTAGGTATTTCTTGTTATTTCCTCAGATGTACTGTACTCTCTCTAGCTGAAAAGGGGCGAGTTATAATATAAAAGGGATCTGTGGAAAGAGATTTGAGTATGGAATGTTTTAATTTTACACGTGTATTATAACGTGTGTAGCTGTGGCCAACAAACTTGGAATTCCTTGGACTGGATGTTTGCACAGTGACGTCTGTGGGGATTAATTGTTGACTTAGTTCACATGTGACTATTTAGTGAAGCAGGCATTTTGGTCTTCTCTCAGGTGAAACTTTTGTCAGAAGCACCTTACATATTTAAGTCTGAAAAGTCTAGCAAATGGATGTGCTGCTTTGTGCTGGGATAGATGGCACTTTGCTTGTCAGTCATGACTGACTTGGCTGCATTAGTATCTAATTTAAGAGGCTGCAAATGCTGTGTTTGTGTGTTTCTCTCTGTGAGTACATACATAGGTGGTTGTATGTATACAATTCAGTTTGCCCTGGTGGAATGGGGTAGGAAAGAGGCACTCTTGAAATCAACCCATGGCAGCAAAGGCTTCTGTTAAAGCCTCCCCTGTGTGGTCTGATTAATTCTTTTACTTTTTCTAATGTTTGGTTTGTTCACATCCCCTGTTTCATTTCTGGTGAAACCAAAAGGTAGGTTATTCAGTGGTATTTCAATTTCTGTTCTCCATGTATTGCAAGATATTAAAACTTTATTCTCTGTTTATTTCTGTCAACTCTATGTTTGATATTATCATCATGTTTTTAATTTTTGTAGGGGAGCAAAAGAACCAAATAGCATGTTATTTTTCTGGTTGAAATTTATATGGTCTTGGCTCTGTTCTGCTAGATTTCAAACAGTGCAGAATTAGTCTAAAGCTTGGAATTGAGTGTGGAACCAAGAACCAGAGTATTTTTCTCCTGGAAATTATACTTCTGTACAAAAGGAATTATCTGGTGTTTCAAAAGTTGATGGAAGCTAAGTTGTAAAAAAATGTGCAAAGATATTTATGTCAGTTGGCCAAGTTCCAGTTGCGTTAAAAAAAGAAAATCTGTCTTCAGCAGGCACCTCCGTATGGAAATGTGAGATTTTGACCTGCTATAGAAATCAGAAATAGCATAAGAATTCAGCATGGCTCTGATAATGACACAATAGTTTTCTAATGCTTTCAGCTATAATATGCATAGATCACTGTTCAAGTCAAGCTTAACTTTGTTTTTCTATGCTGATTTATTTTTTTAAATTTTGTATTTCCTTCATAACCCACACTGAGTTAAAGCTTCAAATGTCAGACACACAAGAGGAAGGCAATTTGGATTTTTTCATATTTTTTATCATATAAGCGTTGGATCTCATTGATTTAAAAATATATATATCTGTTCTTACAGGGTGAGTCAGAGGAGACTTATACAAATTTCTCCATTATAACAAGAATTTTATATTAACTGAATAATTTATTTTCCGTGTCAAATAATTTTACAAGAATTCTTATATTTAATCTGGCTGGTCACTTGGTATTCATATGGTCTCTTTCAATTTGCTTCAAGTGCAGGGAAGAATAAACAGATTCAGAAAGGAATTAAGAAATGCTTTCCTTCCCTCAAGTCCCTGCAATGCACTTCTGCCATGTGGGTAAAGGAATAAAGAATCAGCATCCCAGTTCACTTTGCAGGGAAACTGAAGTTGCATAACTACCCTAGCAGTGGACTTCTGTCTCTAATGTGACAGGGCCAAAACTATCTGAATTTCTAGCTTGAGGAGTAGTAATGTCAAATCTTGAATACTTGTTTAAAACTAGTGTTGTTAGGGGGTGTAGAGATACAGTAATGTTACAGACTTTTATCAAATTTGCACCAGAAAAATCTATTTGCCTAAGCTTATTATTTATATCAATAAAACATTCTCAGCTGACTACAAAAAATAGTTATTAACTTGCAAGGCATTTGAAGATATGTAGTTCTTAAATAAAATTTAGTGACTAGAAAAAGGTTAGTGAATACCCTGTGTATAAATACTACATCCAAGAAAATATGCCATACAAATATTTTTTATATTTTCAGTGTGGGAAAGTATAAAAGCCATGCTAAGCCTAATATAATCTAAAAGCATAACTTTTGTTAAAAGTTGAACTCTCAATTCAGAAAAATAGTGTTGCAAGAAAGTCAACCAGCTACTTTAAACTTACACCCATATATAATTGCTATCATTAATCATGTAACACCTAAATCCTTCATAAAATTCTAAAATTTTCAGCCAAGATGGAAAGGGAATGAGAGCCTCCTGCAAAACCCCAGCAGTAAGTCCATAATAGCTGGTAGGAATAAAAAGTGCTACTTTCCCAATTCTGAGACATTATTTGTGTGTATGGGGTTTAAATATAAAAGGTAGTGTGCTGTCATGCAAGTTGTATATCCATTTAGCTGCAAATTGCTTTCTTCCTTGAAGATGTCTATTGTGAGGAAGTCTGGCAGTAATTTCGCTGTAGCTCTTTGTGAATCTGGACTATAATGAGCTATAATTAGGTGTGCCTGTATTAGCTAGTTAGTAGTCATCAGGAGTGTGTGTTTGAGGCAAACACCTGATTTCTTCCAGTTACTGCTCTCGTGGTTTGCAGTGTGGGGGCATCTCAGGGAGCACAAGTGCAGTTTTTTTGAGCATGTAACCTGGAAGTTGGGCTCCAGGATCACACCTGTGGTAGCCCAGTTGCCAAGGGGTCCTCATTTCCCAGGAGTGGAGCAGAGCTGACTGAAGTGAATCCCCTGAGGAGGGAGCAGAGGTGAGTCCAGGGACCTTTGCACCAGTTTTGCTTTTCTGTTGTGCAAAACTGATTGCAGAGTAAATCACAGCCAGCGAAACTCCTGTGGAAGGCAGGAGGACTGGGGGATTGATAGTGCTAGGTGTGTATGTACCCACAGCCAGAACCTGGCTCTCTTTCTGGATGAGATAACAGACAATAAGTGGTTAACTCATCCTGCAATCCAGACTTTTGGTCTCCCTGGCAGACTGCATTCATTGGAAATGACAGTGCCTTTCATCAGCGGTGTGTTTCTCCTGGAGGAAGGGCTGCAGCAGCTCACCCGGTTACTTGCAGCTACATGCTGCAGTCTCTGCACTTCCAGGCTGTACAGCTCCTTTAACTCTGGTCTGGAAAGCAGCACAACGTGTACTAAGCACTTCACAGAACAAAGAAGTAAGATGTGGTTTCTGCCCTGAAGAATTTTTTTTCTGGTTTTAGGCATGATGCAACAAGTTTCCATTCCATGCTATTGTAAATTAGTTATTAGATGAAGACATATAAAAAGAATTTGCAGTTACTTGACTTGAGCCCATAGATACCATAATTTGTTAGTTAAAGCACCAGATTCTAACTGCCTTGTGATATATAGTCATCTTTGATAGTAGTATGTTTCACAGAAGATTCAAATAATAAGCAAATATAGTGGTGAAACAGAACCTGAGTTCAGTGAGTCTGATGTGCTGTGTAGCACGAGTCTGCTGTGGGTTTGGGCTGGGAAAATGTAATCTTTAGAGGTTCCATAATTTTGTTCCATTTCTAGCCTCATCTCTTAACATGCATTCCCCATAAGGTTCTCATTTGCTTGAAAATAGGGATCTAGTGTTTTTGCTGGATTTACTGTGTCAAATATACCATCCCACTTCAGCCAGCACTGCACTAACACCTGTTTGCCACAGTAATGTTGAGCCAGGCTCCCTCACACGCTGGGTGCCAGTTCATGCTTGGGCCACGGGAACTGCTGCAGCTCTCCACAGAGTTCATTCTGCACTTACCATTTTAACTTAGAACTTAATGTCCTGTTAGCTTTTTTCCAAGCAATTTTTGTTGACTCATAGCCTGGGTATTTTGTTTTGCTTGTGTTTAATTATGTTTTTCTTGTATGTAGAAAATGCTTTTTTCTGTGTCATGTAAATAGAAGCAGTGTCTTGGGATGTTTTCTGCAGTATGTTTGTCTAGAATTTAGTGAGTGCAAAACATGCAGGTTATCAGTGTGAGTTATAGTAGGGTTTGTTGTACTTCTGTATATCCATATCAGAAATTTGAGGAAAACTTAGATAACCACAAAGGCCTCTGCAACATTCTTTGAGTTTTCATGGAATGCTGTCTGCTCAACTTGTGCACCAAGTGTGGCAACTAATGTGGAAGGTAGCAAAGCTGCTGATGCCAAAGTTGTGTCTATAAAGACTACAAAGGAGGGGTGCTTCCCTGGTCCTTTCCAGCAACTCTAATGCTAAAAACCCTAAGGCTTTCTATGATTTCTCTAGCTTTAATTTGAGTTGTTGGTTTTTGTGGGGTTTTTTGTTGTTGTTTTTTAAATCCAGCATCCTTAATTTCAGTACAAAAATCTATGTAGTGTTTTGGTCTTAGGGTTCCAGCACTGTAGCTGTCATTTCAAACTTGTATCATTAAGAATTCTTGCCTAGAAGGTAACTAAATCTGATTGTTCTTTTTAACAATTCTTGTAGGGTTGATTTCAGTTGAGCAGACTATGTTGCTTGTATTGCCTTTAAAGTGCCTTCTCAGAACCACCATAAAATCCCTGATGGATGCAGATGTTTACAGAGCTGCCCTCACACTGGCCTTTGCCAGTTGAAAGTAGGAGGAAATATTTAGAAATAGCAGCACATCATGCTTAGTCTAACCTAAAATTGTGGTAACTACATTTAATCTTTTACTAAAATGAGGAGAGAATATTGCAATATGTCTCCCAAATACATGATCTACTAAATCAAACTGCTGCTTTTGGAATAATGACAGGAAATTAAATGAACCTTAAGAGAAGGTAGTACCTCCCAAAGTCAAGTGTCATGCCTCTCATGAGAAAATAATGCAGTGCATTATTATTGTCTGTTGTCTGTCTTGTTCACTTCCTTGAAAAATAGGTGTTCTTCTGCCTTGAACAAACTCAAGTTTTGAATCAGAGTTTCTGATTGTGTTCTTAGTTATTATTCCATCTTGTGGTGCTTTTAACCTGCGGGGGAGGGGGAGGTGGAGAAAAAGGGGGTGATGGTGGTGATTTAATTTAAAAACCCAAAACAGCTACCTGAGAACAGACCAAAATGCATTCCTGAAGCACAAAAAGAAAACTAGTTAAAAGGAGGAATAAATTATGAAAGAAATATGTCATGAATTATGCCCATAAAAGAATGCCAGATACCATGTATAAAATGCTTTCCAAAAAGGTCAGGAAGTATTTTCATTAACCTTGAAAGAAGGGCTATTCTGTTAAACACAGTTTAAGAACATTTTCTTCCTGTTTCAATAGCACTGCTTTGTAGTGTGGCTGTTGGTTTGCTGCTGTGAACTTTCTTTGTATCTTTAAATATGTGAAAAGGTTTATTTAAATACATGTTTAGGAATGGCCTCACTCTACTGGGTTACGTATATTTTGGAGCACACTAACTGAGCTATTAGGAAAAGATGTATCTGTCAATTGTTTTACAGAGTACCTAGAAGGACTTCATCAGTGTGTTTGAATCATGGTAAGGAAGAGAAATCTTTCTTAATGCCCTTGTACTGGCTAGCACAAAGCTAAAAATCTTACATGGTTGTAGCAGGCAACCTCAGTTGCAGAGCACTGCTTTCTTCCTATTATGGAGAATAGTGAGCAGCTTTTAGCAGGAGGTGTGGGTCTGTCATGTAAACATAAGGAGAGCTTCACTACCAGCTCTGTGTAGTACATGCACACAGCAACAAGGGGACAAAACCACACTGACTGTTGAAGGAATACAGTTTGTGCTCCCCAAAATGCAGCAGCTGCTCCAGTCTAGTACAAAAGAACATTTTGAATCTGCATTTGTTAATCTGCACACATAATCCTGGCAATCTGCCCGCCTTTATCAGCAGAGAACACACTCTGTCATCACAGTAGATGTATCATAACAAAATCTTTGTTCTTACAAACTCTGTGGAATTTAACATTTATGAGATTTTTCTTTTCCTGAGGTTGAATGAACAAAATATCTTAGGGTCTCCATAGTATATCTATTCTTCTTGTGTGACAGTTAAGGAAATGCTGTAAATAGTGATGTATGTCCATTGTTTATAGGAACTGGTAGGGTTATATGAGCTAATAAAAAATTGTGTTACCTTGCAGACATGCATCTCCAAATCAGCCAAAGCAAAATCCAGTAGAATTTGTCCTATGTAAATAAAAACAAGATTTATATTAAAAGATTGTCTGGTTACTTGTTGAATAGCTTAAGTTTTAAATTGACTATAATAGTGCTCTGTAGGAAACTGACTATTATAAATGCAGATCATGTTCAGTTTTCCCTCATGTATCGGAAGGTCATGAGGAAGGATGTCTCCCAGTATATTTCTTTGCCTTCCCAAACCATGAATCTAAGACCAGTGGAAAAATTAGTAAAGTGTATGTTAGAAAGAAATCCTGCAGCTTTATGATTTTAAAATAATGGAAGAAGTTATCTTTAGCAAAATTTATATAATCATCTAGCAGTAGCCAGAGATCCAAATCAGTCAGCTGTCAAGACTGATGACATCCCTCTAAAGCTGAAATGGCAAGAGCTTTTATAAGATCTAAGTTGGGTGTTTGGAATACAATTTACAAGACACAGCAGTCGGTATTTATGACATAAGTATATACAATGTGAAGTGTGTATTGAAATTCTTTTAACTGTTTGATTTCATAAAGAAGTGGCAGGTTAAAAAATAATATGGCCTTTAAAGGAAGAAAATTACAAAAAAAGCAGAGAGAATATGTAGCTATTGGGTAAGCATGTAATGGGTCATCAGATTAATTTTACATGATGCAATTATTAAATATATATAGTATATAATATGAAATCTCATTATATAGGAACATGTTTCTTAAGTATGAAACTGATCTATCTGTTACATTATTAAAGGATACTCATATATTGAAGTAAAGTGCAGTAAGTGGTATTTAGGCAACAAACCACTTCGGTAGGTACCAATTAAGTGCTGTTGAAAGATAGATGACATTTTCTCCCTGTTTGTCAACAGCATTTATTCAAAGGTGTAGTTACAGAAGTTGTACCACCTCACCCTCTTTATACTGATGCTGGCCTGCTGACCTGCAAATTATAAATTAATTCCTGAGGTTCTGGGGTAAGGGGGGCTTTATTTTGCCATATCAACTGTCAGAAGAACCTGACCATCAGAAAGAAATTTATGGAAAAGGAGACTTTCTAAAATCCATTATGTAGTATCAACTCCTTAATTTCTACTGTGCCTATGTGAACATGAGCAGTTTATTCCCTTCCTTTTTGTAGCAGCTCTTTCATGTGTGGGCAGGTAACGTCTCTCAGGCCCTTTGTTTCCCCAGCCTTTTCTTCATTCCAAACGCCCTCCATTTCATGACTGTCTTTCTTGTGCTGGAAACTGGACCCAGGGTTCCAAGTGGCCTTGTCAAGGCTTGTAGGGCACTCAGCCTGTGAGGTGATTTGTGAGCGAGAGTCTGCAGGTGACCCATGTGTGTGTCAGCTGCCTCTCCTGCAGTGACATTGCCTGTTCAGATGGTGACAATCTCTGAGCTCACGTTGTGCCTGCTGACCTGCAATTTACTTCTGTGTTCTCTACTCTAGTGCAAAAGGTTAATACAGACTTTTTTCTGACTCTCTTCTCCATCATATGAAGATTAATTTGGAACCGACTATACCATATGTTGCTGAAGCAGGCTTTGGTGGAAAATACCCTGCACTCGATTTCCCTTCATAAGGGCAGTCTGTGAGGTAATAAACATTTGTAAAAGCTTCCTGTTCTATTACACAGAAAGAATTCTGCAAATCCCACTGATATGTTTCTGGGGCGTTGTTTTGCCAAGACAGTCAATTCGCTTTGAAGCATGGATTGAAAAAAAAAAAGGGCTAGAGTGGGTTACAGGACTCTGCCAGGTTTAATCCTAATACATCAAAGGGGAACAATGAAATGAACAGAAGGCTGATGGAAAGAAAATCCACTTCACAATTATGAACGTTTTACTTTTTTGTTTCTTTTCCTTACCCCTGTTCTTAACTTCCCTGCTCCCAAAAGCAAAACCAGACCATCTAATGGTACTTAGAAGTTCACTGTAAAGAGAGCTGTGTGTATGTGAGGTTAAAAATAATGTTGTGACTGCCTATAGAAAGATTGTAAATTAATGTAGTTCAGTATGTCATTTTGTCTGGGATGTCACATAACTTCTGTGTTGATAAATTCTTTATGGTAAGATGTGTCGTCTAAGGTAGATATCTGCAAAGGATGAACTTATTCCAACTCCTACTTTAGAACTTTCAGCTTTTCTTTAGCAACAGGAAGAAATACAAAGAACACTTAAGTTATGCAGTTGGGAAGTAAAATAGCATGGTAATACTGAAGTTGATAAAGAAATATGTATACATGCTACCAAAGAACTGCTGGGGAGAAGCAAATCCTGATTCTAGAAGTTTGATGCATATGTATGAAAATTCTTATTTTTCCAGGTCAAAGCTTTGGGGGGAAAAAACCCCAATCCTCCTAAAGTACTATGTACTTTCAACAACAGCAGCAAAAATACTCATATGCCTCTAAGCACTGAGGGATAATTTATCTGGATTTCACAGAGCATTGGGAAACTGAGAACTTACGTAACAGGCTACGTGTACCTTGGTATTATTGCCTTGTACTGCTTGTGGGAGAAGGAGAAGACAGCCTTGCTTGTTGTAACATGATCTAATGTCCTAATGACTTAACACATTTATGCTCTTATCATACCTATGGCTGTAGTGTCAATTATTTGAGGTTCCTTTACTTAAACAACTTTAAACTTTCCTTTATTAGAGAAGGCAGTACCTTTCTGATTATTGTAGCTTGCCTTTTTTCAGCTAAGGTGGTACCTTACATTTCTGTGGGACTTATTTCTCTTCTTACCCTACCAAATTTAGGGAGGGAACTGATTACTCCTGTCATTCATCATTTGCCCACAAATTTTGCCTTCTCTTTAAACTTGATCA
Source organism: Promerops cafer (assembly GCA_013398275.1). NCBI lineage: Eukaryota > Metazoa > Chordata > Aves > Passeriformes > Nectariniidae > Promerops > Promerops cafer. Next base: position 903,058 of record VZSE01014423.1, read on the forward strand.
GTGATGAGTTTTCCTTCCAGGTAAAAATAGTAAGAGATGGTGAACTGATAACTCATTCATGTGGTGTTTCTTGAAAAATTCATCAATTCATTGCTGATTCTATGCTCAGGGCTGCACTGTAAATCAGTTTAATATATCCAGCATTAAGAAGTCTCTTTAATCAGAATGTATTAGTATTGAATTAGGTGCCTTACACTCATAATAAGTCATGCACTTTTCACTTATATTTATACGTGAATTTAGAAAGTGGCTTATGTTCTGTTAGTTCATGTTTAAATTGGCATGTGTTCATTTATCATACAAAAATCAAGCTGCTTGTTGACTATGAAATTATTTTACATGAGATCAGAAGAAGGATTTAGGGCATTAAAATTACTTGTGTTGTCTGTTGACTCTCAAAAAAAAAAATCCATTGTTTCATGTCTTTTAATCTTTTGGAATTTCCCCAATGTTCTTAGACTTATTGGAAGAATAGCTCAGTGTGTACAGATTACTCTTCTTTAATCCTTTTGTAGTTTTACAAACATGATATTTTTTTCTTTCCCTGTTTGCTCCAGACTGAAATGAAGATTTAGGGTAAGCACGAAATTGGCAGACTTGCTGATAAGCCAAAGGCTATCAAAAATTAATATTTTTTCCAGAAGACTGAATTACAACTCTCTTTTTAAAAAGGAAAGTACACAACTAGTGTCAGCTTGCAGGGTTAGTATGTTAACTCCTAACAGAATTGAGATATTTCGCTGTAGGCCAGTATTTCCCACCCTGTGTAACACAACAAATGTCCTCAGTCATCAAAGAAAGGATATACAAGCTGGCTTTTTAAGGCTGAAACCTTGGACAGCAGCACAAAAGCCTGTCAGCACTTAGATGGTTTAAAAAGGTGCTGTGTTTAATGGTGTAACTGCATGTCTCTCCTGCCACTTACATCACTTTTTCCCTGTATGAAGAAGCTCTTGGTTCATATTTACTTTTAGCTAATGTAAGCTGCCATCTTGGTGACTAAATTAAGGATAAATCATGCAAGACTGCTTTCATATTATTCTAAAATATATTCTGTTTTGACCATATTCTCATTTTTGTTTTCTTGTCCAAATCATTGTCTTCTGAATGGTGGGTTGTGCTTTTTTCCTGGCAGTTATTTTATCTGGAAAAATACCTACCATTCTTCCAGTACAACCACTGACTAATTTTTTCTTTTAGTTTTCCTGATGGCATATACTGCTGATTTTTCATTCTTTGCATTGCTTCTGTATCTTTCCCAAGTCTTTGAAAAGAATTTAAAATATGATCTGAATTTGCATGTTTAATCCTAGACCAATGACGTTTTGGTTTTGTCTTTTGTTCTCCTTAGAGATGGCCTATATCTCTCTTCTGCTGGTTATTTATTTTACAAATTCTTTCTTGTTCAAGTTCTTACAAGCATGTTGGAGATAGCTGCTTGACTAGAGGAGAGTGAGCCAAATGCACTCCTTTGCCAAAGGGAAGGCTGAAGCACAGACCAAATAGCTGTGGACTCTGATGAGCTTCCTTCCTGAGCCAGCACATACTGAGAATAGTTCAAGGAGGCCTTCAGGATGCAGGTCTGAGAAAAAAATGTGAGAGATTAAAGGGTTTAGGAGGGGAACTGGATCTTCAAGGGGACTTGGAGTGATGGCTGGGTGAGAGGGGAAGCAAAGTTTCTCCAGAGACTGGAGCTCACAGTTCATCAATTCACAAAGCATCGCTGATACAGAGCAACTTAACTTCTTCCCACTTTGCACCTTCTTGTTACTAAAATATATTCACAGCCAAGTGCTTGGAGGTGTTTCCCCAAAGTACTTCTGTTATTCTGTCGAAAGGACATCATCAATCTGTGACAATCCCAATAAAGCAGAGACTTCCAGATCTGTGTGTAGGCATGATGTGATAAAGCCTTATTGCTGGGAATATCTTCTTCCAGAATGGGGATAATTTTTTTTTCTCCCACAGTGTAACTCCCACCACTCCTCCTCTGCTTCTTGCAACAGCATCAGTATATATGGTGCTTTGCAGATTAAAATAATACACTGTTAATTTGTTGGCAGCTAGACATGCCATTATCTCTTACTTTTTTGTCATAAGTTCTGGGAGCAAAATAATGGATTGATATTGGAGCAGGACAATACTGAAGAAAAGTATGGGAATAATAATTGAACTTCTAATTGAACTTTTTGTATTATTTAACTTCTGTACTTCCTGCTGTGAAAAAGCATGTTACAGTAGGCTTATATTTTAAAAAACCTGTTTTTACACTCTCTTACATATTTCAGATGCCTTTTTAGAGGATGCAATTAATTGCATTTGCATAAGCAGTTTGAACATGATTATATATTGAAAGCTTAATGAGGTTTTGAGGTGAAATTGGAAAGCTTGGTGGGTCACTTGTTTTCCCCTGTCATGAATGTCAAAATGCAGTACACAGTGCTTAAGGTAGGGCTGCTTACTATTTCAGTGAAATGTTTATTAAATTAAATGCAGGATAAAATGTGGAGGCTGGGTGAGAAGACTATAAAATCAGGTCTGTATATGTATCTGTTAGTTATTTATTTATGTGAAAGAATTGTTTCTCTTTATCTCACCAAGCAGCATGTTTTATCATAAGTACATAGCATTATATTTGCAAATATGAATGCATTCAGTACTAGACAGTACATTCAGTAATTAGAAGAGAAGTTAACTTGTTCCATGCAGTGTCTTGTTGAAATACCAGGATGTAACAAGAAGTTTTAATGTTGGATCAGGGCAACAGAAGAATGAAAAGGTCATAGTATATATACATAAAATATAAAGAGCTGAACAGGACTTGTTAAGCAAATGGCTGGTGTTTGTAAGGGTTCATTTTTCTATAAAACTGATCTGTTTAAAAACCCAATTTTTAATACCAATATTATTATCTATAGAAACAAAATTGAGGATATTATTTATATATTTAACTGTGCATGAAAAAAAGTTTAAAAAAAATTACTGGCAGTGCCAAATACTGGAAAGCTAGGAAAAGCCAAAGTGGCATCTTCATTTGCACTCTTGGAACTCTGGCAAAAGCATGACGTTAGTCTCTAAACGTGACAACCTGTCTTGTTCATATCTCAAAGGGATAATGCTGTTTGAATGACTGATTCATTCTCATTAAGGCTTGTTGAAAACATCATTTGCTATGTTTATTCAAAGCCACTCTGACATCTCATTCCTATAGATATATTGGTGTGTAAATGCGTATATGTAAACAAATGTGAGAGTTACTGAGCCAGATCTACAAGAAGGGAAATAAGACATTTAGAATGTAGAGTTAAGATGAAGACAGCATTCAAAATAACTTTTATAGTCAGTCATGGATAAAGCTCGCATTGCCAAAAGAATCTGTAGCTTATGTAAAGAGAATGCCAGTATAGTCAGTCAGGGATTAATTCAAAAGTCATTGCAAAGGTCATGTTAATCAACAATAGAAGTATTTTAAAGAGTATCCAAGTAAAAGGTTTGAAGAATCACTGTTACCGTGCCCTTTCTTTATTTTGCACCATTTAATCGATGTAGGTTTCTGGTAGATCCGTGTGGGCCGCTGTGGCGTGGCTCTGGGAATGGGTGTCTGAACAGCCCCTCGCGTGCCAGGGCTTCCTGCTCCGGCCGGTCCCGGCACACGCCCGCTCTGCGCTGCGCCTGCCTGAGGGATGGAGCTGGGAGCACGTTTCCTGGGGTGATGGCACATCCTGGGATGGCACAAGGAAGGTGCAGGCTATTATGAAAGGAAAGGAGTGAGGGATGTTCGTGTTCCTCTTGTCTGTAGTAGCTGCTCTGGTTGAGCCTCTCTGTGCTTCTTTGGACATGCAAAACCGATTTTGTTTTGTCTTGGTTTTTCTTCAGTATAGGCAACTTGTATTAAACATTTACTTTGATTTGGATTTTTTGCTGCCTTTTGAACTACCCAAACGATGTAACAAGTGTTACATCACGCACTCCTTGATGGCTAGTATTTATTTTGCATCCAAGTGCAAAGAGGATGAATGGGAAGAGTTCCAGACACAACAGAAAGCATGGGTACTAATGTGAATATTCTCATCAGTTTATCTTAATAGTTTTTGTATTTGTCCTTTTTCCTTGCAGCAATATGGGCATATAAAATTGTCTTTCTGAAGTGAAACTTTATTTAAAGTGAGGATTACAGGTGCATGTGTGATTGTTCTCCGTCAATGACTATAAGATTGTGAACTAGTTCTTCACTCATGAAATAGCCCAGGTCTGTACCCTCACCTTTAAATCTGTCCTGGGGTAATAAAATAATGCTTTAAATCAATATATCCACTGTAGCTGCATTATATACACAGAGTACACATTATTTACTACAAAATAAAATACCACAGAGCCCTCTGTTCAGGGAGAAACCATTCTCCTGTAGGCTTGGCATTTCTCTAGCCTGGGTTCATTCTTGGGCCTTTATAGTACCTCTTGCCTTGCTTGATATGTGTCCATATGTATCCAACACAGAACTTGAAATAAACATCATAATTCGGGAGTAATGTCTGAAAATAGCAACCGTTCTAAGTATGAATAATTAACATTCCTAAGCAAGCCCTAAACTATGTTTTAAAGTACATTTTAAAATACTGACAAGTTTTCATGTTTAATATAAAGTTCTGCACAGTTTTTTCATATCTATAATGTGTACTGTAAGAATTTTCATTGGCAAAATTGCGTACTGATTTGGGCTTGTCATATGAACGGATGATCAGGCAGATGCTGAAATGTATCCTGCCTGTTAGCTGTAACCAATAATACATGTCCTGTGATATTTCTTCTTCAGTGAGAACTGCATACCAGCTTTTCTAATAGTTTCCATTCCATCTTGTTCTATCACAGTATTGATTTTTTTTTCTTTTTCAAATACTACAGATTGACTTGCCTATGCAGGCAGCCAGCTTTTTATGTTTGATAAAATTTTCCTTTGGGTATTTTAGGTAACATAAGTTACAGATACTGCCTGCAATTGTGAAATACCACACTTGAAGCCAATGATTTTAAATTGACTGCTGAAATGTCCCATAATGTGTCTCACATGTAGTTCAGCCAAGTTTCTCAGTAATCGTCCTTTCCCATTTACGGATTATGGGATTTCAGAGTTTGGATGCTTGAAAAGAAAGAACAGATGTCAGGCAATTTCTAATTTTAATGAGAAGGAGGTTTGGAGAAAAACCAAACAAACCACAGACATGAAACACAGAGCAAAATAAGGGACTTAGAAATTAAGAAAAAAAATGGAAAACAACAATTTCTGCTCTTCTTTGCTTTACTCAGTCCAATCAGAAAAACCATCAATTAAGTCCTTGCAGCAGTACCACTCCAGGGATTTTGGCCTGGCTTTATGTCATTCCTCAATGCTTATACCAGCTTCTTTTCCACCTCATTAAAAAAAAAAAACAACTGCTTTCAGTCCCTCCAAATGTTCAACAGCCAAACTGCCCAGCAGAGATGGGTTCTGTGGTTTTACGCTTTTGGCGTATGAAACAATGCTGAGAATCAATGGAACTGCCTGAATCTTGCACAGGGCCTGCACTGATCCTTGCGTGGCACTATGGGTGCTATCCATGTTTACAGCTGGTGGTCTCTGAATCCATTGTTTAAGGACAGCTATAAAATACTTCCCAGCTCCTTCCCTCTATTCATCTTCCCTCTTCTTTCCAATTAACAAGGTGAGGTTCGTGTGTGGGGGTCACTGCTTTTGCCAAAGGAAAGATTTCATCATGTGGAGGGCTAGTGTGGTTTCTGGACAGCATGCAATGACATATCTTGTGCTTGTAGCACAAGGTTTCAAATAATACTGTTGGTATTTATTGGTATTCTTGGAAGCAAAGAAAATATTACAATCTAGTTATTTCCATCTAAGTACTTATTTGGAAAGTAAAAGGATAGGACTTAGCAGTTTTCCCATTTCTGCCTTGTGATTTTCTCTTCAGCTTGTTTCTCTGTTTTGTTTCATTTATCACCATGCTCTTTTACTCAGCTTGCCTTAGTCGGGGAGATTAGAGGGAGGGATGTTTTGCCTAAGAAAATGGTTGTTTACTACAATGTGAATAGGTTACTGCTGCAGCTGACTTCACTGTTTCAAGACCTACTAATTACGCAACACCTCTTGGAATAATAACATTTTAAACCAAAAATGCATGAGGAATGAGAACACGATTGTGTGGTTTATTGTTTTAATCTTTAAAAAGACTTATGAATTGGCAGTTACTTCATTACCAAAGAGATGTGGAGGAAGGAGACTTTCCAATTCATTTCGGTGCCCTGAAAAGTGCTGGTTCACAAACAGATGCTTGTGAAGGATGAGAATGGGCACTGTTTTACCTTGCTCGCCAGTTGACTAAGAAGTAGCCTATAGATCACAGTGGTCTCCTGTTCTATCTTAATTCTTTGGGTAAAATATTTTAATATTTTCTGTGCATAGGCTGCAAGCTAATTTCCCATTCTATTTTTCAAAAGAAAGTTTTCTTTAAGAAATTGTACCTCCTGAAGATGGTGTCATATCGATAACCACTTTTCATGCCCTTACCAAAGTGACTTTCAAGAAAAGCTTTAGTTACTATGTCATCAACCTTCCCATTTTTGTGAAAGCTGATAGAAGGACAATCCACTGCCTTATTAGTATGCTGCTTGAATTCCAGTTTCTTTTTGAAGTAGAGTGATAGTTGGCAACTGCAGTCCTTGTACGTATCCTGTCCTCAGCACAGCCCTTTCTGGGTACCAGTCTGCTCCTGTTGGTCTGCAGCAGCTCCTGATGCAGGCAGACCCTGGGTATGACCCTGTGCTTAGCAGAAGCTTATGGTGATGGAGACTACTGCCAGATGTCCTGCAAAAATCTGCTGCAGTAGATGAAGTGGACATCCTCGGCTTCAAGTAATCTATTAAAAAGGATTATTGGTACAGCACGATCTCTATGAGGGCATGCAGATTGCTCTTTCTTAAGAATAAAGTGTATTCCTTAGTACAGTTGCTCTGAACAATGAAAAAACAGATCTTAAAGTTTACAGTAAAGCAATTGTTTTATGCCTGTGTGTGCATAGGTAAGAGTCTTTTTCTGAAGAAGCCATACTCTACTTCAGAGGTTCAAGTTCTGTCCTAAAGTTTGGTGTTTAGTCCAGATTAACCAAACAAGTGGAAAAATTTTTGAATATGTTTATTGAAACAACCATAAAGTACCTTTCCTACTTCTGCATAATATCTCTGTGGGCCATATCCTTGTTTAGCAGCCACTGCTGTGGCTGGCCTGTCCTAATCCTTTAAGAAGTAGATGAAAAAATGTTGGTCAGCTGTCTGATTTAGTAATGCTATTAGTCAGCAGCTTGTCACTTGCAAGGTTTTACTACATTAACAGCCATAGAGAAACAGATTTCTTGTGATCAGTATAATTTTGTGTGTCTGTTTTAATTATTTAACACTGCTGATAGAGTCATTTAAAGTAGGAGACTAGGAAATTTCTTTTGACCTTGGCTGTTATTTTAGCAGAAAATTTTTGTCCGGGTCAGTTTCCCTCTCACATCTTACTGTGCTGTGTTATGGTCTATAAATGTGGTATTCCTATAAACCTTTGAAGAAAAGGTCAAATAACTCCTATTCTTAATGTAATTGCCATTACAGTAATGAATGTGATGACCTTATTTCTCTGCCCTTGTATGGTTAATAAAGAAACAGCAAGAAAATTATCAGGAGCCTGTTCATATGCAAACACAGGAAGATTTCATATTATGTTCTCACATAAAAATTGAAACTAGTTTTCCTCTGTTTGAAGATAGCATGTTGAAATGAACGTACATATTTTGATTTCTTAAGTCAATATTTTGCTAGATCAACAAAGAAGGCTAAGCCTAACAAAGATTCTTATGTTTCTTTCCTAAAAATAGATTTTTGTGCACCAGCAATTTAACAAAAGCCACAGAAGCTTTTCATAGGTTCTTCAGCAGCAGTTTTGTAAAAATACAGTGATATTTAACATGTGACAGAATGAAGCTGTCCCTAGGTCTTGAATGCTTACATGGCAGAGGCATTAGCTTCAATACTACATTTTTTTGCCTGTATCTAAGATGCTGAATGATATACATTTCCTCCATACATTATAAAAATACAAATTTGGACCAAGAAGGATGGTAACTCTCAAAAACAAAGACGGTTTTTGCAACAAAACACCCCAAATATCTTGTTTATAACTAAAAGTTGTTCTTAAAATGCCTTCCTGGAGAATTTAAGTGTGTATTTCCAGTTTTATATTGTGGCAAGTGTCTCACACAAGTTCCAGCTGGGAGGCACATTTCCTGAGGAAACTGAGTAGAATGTAGCAGTTAAAAACATAGGAAGGCCAGTCCCAGAAGTGTGTGGAATTCAGTTGGAGATTTCCATTGATAATTTGGCCCTACTCTGATCCTCTTTTGGTTTGAGAAATGAGGGAAAGAACCACAGATTCATCTCCTCTCTTGTAGAAAAGCAGTATTTTTTGTTTAACTTTTTTACAAACATAATGACATTGAGAGTTCTGTTTCTGAAACAGAGTAATTGAACAAACTAGTATATTTTACTATTCATCACTGCAATTAAAGCATCATTAGTACTATATGCAGAAAAGCTCATTATTACAATTCAATTCATTAGAAACCAAGGCTGTAGATTTGTTAAATGTTGAGAATTATGTGAAATATCATGCTCTGTATTACTTTAGGTGATTTTTTTAGTAAATTATTATTGTAATATCAAGTTGATTGCATGCCTTTTATCAAATGGATATTTTACATTTTACATTCATTCAAGTCTTTAAACTTTCTAAGGATTGTGAGATAAAGGGTGTGAGTAACTAACTAGTTTGATCCAAAAAAAAAAAAAAGCAAAGCTGACATGCAGATAAGTCAGAAAGCATGTGATATCAGTTCCATGGCTAAAAAAGCTGCCATTCAGAAGTGGCTGTCAATATTTAACTGTCAAAGAGATGAGCTAGAAGTGTGTGTTGTAAAGTTTCAGAAGTAGTCTGCTCTGCTCCCAGACTGAGCCATGGCTCAGGGAGGCTTTGTCAGTGGGGTTTGCAGCATGCTGAGGCTCAGTGCCAGGCTTCATGCACTGAAGAAGACATCCCAGTTTCCTTTTCCAGTCTCATCTCCGTGGATTAATACCTCAGCCCTACACATATATTTTATTTTGGGGTCTCTGCCTCTTTTTCTCTTTGCCAAACTTGCCCTCTTATGTACTTCTGTCTGAACTCTTCACCCCAAGTTCTGTAGGAATCTGGCTTGTCTTGCTGCTGCTCCTGCTTGTCCATGAGGAAGCAGTAATTCTCAGCAGTCCTAAGGCTGGGTTCCTTCAGCAGATGTTCTGAGACAAATATGCTTTGATACTTCCTGGTGATAACTGCCTCTGCAGGTGTTAGCTGAGCTGCCAGAGAAGTTAAACCAGTGGTTTTCATGTCATTCCTATGCAGGTATCAGTGAGTCAGGAAGAGGGAACTACTTTTTTTTGATGTATGGATAAGACAAAGCCTTGTTTAACTTTTTCCCACTCCTGTGTTCTTCAAAGAGTAGTGGAGCTTGCTATGAAAATAAGAAATTCAGATGGTATTTAATACAATTCCTGCTCGTTCTTGGTTTGAACCAGCATAATAGCAAGGAGACAATGTACCTAAGTAATTTTTGTAAGAGATTTTTGAATTGTTTTTTCTGGACAGGATTTGACAGTATGTTCTAGGAAGATACTGAATTATCTGCAAAAACGAAGTCCTCTGGGAAATTTGAGGCTCTTGCTATTTTCTTGTTGAAATGTGTATAACTGTCTTACCAGTTATCTTGTGTTACTTTCTTATTTTAGTCTAAACTATCTAATTATCTAACTACTAGTATTTATCTTTGAAACTTGAAGTATTTAGCATAAAGACATTGAAATGCCTTTGTGGTTTTTGCCATTAGGCACTTGATTCTCCCAGTAAATAAGAACAGGCAACTTGCAATTGGTAAGTATATTTAAAAAATTCAAAGTAGGTCGTGTGAAACTATAAAATAAGTAAAAATTCAAATAATGTGATGAACACCATTTGCTGGTTCTTGACTCCAGTGTGTGTTGTGCAGGTATGTTGTTTCACTATGTCCTGGAGTAGGTCAAAGTCTCACTTGGTTATGTCATCCAGAAAATCTGGGAATCTCTGTTAGGTATTTAGTTAGTATTGAGTTAGTAGATCAAATTATGAAGTTCCCTAACGAGTATAATGAGGAAACCTTAGGTCAAACTTATAAGGGCTATCAAAATGCCCAACACAGCCAATATCCGTACCTGAGAAATCCTTTTTATAGAAGTGAATTATGTTCCCTGTGTCAGATGTGTATAGTCAGCCCAACAATGATTTCTTAATATATATATATATTCATATAATAGATTACTAAACTGAAAAAGTTAACCAACTAGAGAAGGCTATAAAAATATTGAAAGCAAAAACCATTCTCTCTGCGTTGCAGAACCTGTCTCAAGGTGCTTAGCGTGACTCAGTAATGCCTGTTCTTGCTGAGTAAGCATCCTGTCAGAGTCAAGCCCTTGTTCTTCATGGCAATGCAGCAAGGAGGTAATTCAGCATGATCATTCCCTTGCAGGACAAGACTAACTAGACAGCTGAGCTTATTTTAGGATTGAGCTAAGCATAAGTACTGTGTGAGGCTAGAGAAGAATTGCATCCAAAAATCATCAAACAGAGCAGAACTGACTACTTCAGACTGCTCTGTTTTGTCGATTGAAATATTTTAGAACTTGTTTCCTTTGTAGTATCAAAATTCTCTTCATTTTGCTGTAAAAATGATGGTCAAATGAAGCAATAGCTTTGAAATTTGTAATAGTTATCACCTGTTGGCTCTGCTCATTAATTCCTTCCTCACCTCCTGAAGTATTCAGGCATTGGCCTGTACTTTCCCTGAGCTGGAATTCTGCAATTTTTAATTGAGACTTGGAGTTCAGATGATATCTCCCTATGCTAGCAGATTCATTTGAGACTTGGATTATATCTGGGGGAGTGTCTCTGGGAAAGGGGCCTGGAGGCTTAAGCTAGCCAGTGTCCTCAAACTGTTGTTCACAGAACCTGCAAGGAAGCCGGGCACACAGATGTGGGATGTACAGAGATCCTCTCAGTGCTCTTAGCACACCTTTCCTCTGTTTCAGCCCATACTCACCTGCTATTACTCTCCTTCTTTTACCATGGATATGAGCAACTCTCGTTTTACCTTTTTTCCTAAAGTATGTGTCCTGCAGTGATTATTCCAACTATATTCTTGATAATCAGAGTAATTTTCATCAAGCCTTTTGGATTACTGTTTTTTTTACTGGAGTGTGAAAAGTACCTGGATCCAAACCTGTTGTCTTCAGAAGGCAGAAGAAGTTGGTCACATGCTAACTACTGATGCAAGGAAGATATAAAAGTTTTCCCAGCTGAATGTAGAGAGCTGATCTCTTGTGTTCTTTGCTCAAGTGCCTGATCCAGTTGAGGCAAAATCTTTAGTGAATTTAGCTAGAAATAGATGTATTTGTTGTGCAATCTGTTTACAAAAGCTAGTCTATCAAAGATGAAATCTCTTCTCCAAAACATAATGAGTTTAGGCGACTTTTATTACAAGAAAAATCTCCAGGAAAGAGCAAATTAATTATTTATTTCTATTTAGCATGTGGGTAACAATTATATCCAGTTTTCTTTCTTCCCCTTTCTTCAACTACTGTAGTGGGAAATGGGTTTGTCTATGTTTTTCCTAAAGAAGGAGTTCAAAAGAGAGCTCCTGACCTGAGTATCATGTAATGGAATATAAGAAATATCCTTAGTAGCAGGTAACAATGTAGGAGCTGTCTATAATTTATGCTATTTATCCATAAGTATCTGTGTGTGCAGTATCATATACACCTCTTGCTTAGTACACTTTTTAATGAAGTTCTTTTCAGTTCTTCAATGGAGGTGAAGAAAGCTCTGTAATCGAATGTTAGGCAGACAGGAAAGCATTAGCAGCCATGCTCAGAATAATTTTTCTTCTGCATTTCAGTAAGCTTCTTATTGAACTATTCAGCAGTAGAATGAAAAGCTGTGGAACCTACATTACAGGGCAGAAACTAACCAGTAATTACATGAGATTGTTAAGATTAGTAAGTTAAAACTCTTGTGTTCTGTGCAGGCTGTAGCTGGGAAAGAAAAAAGTGTCTTAGAAAATAAAATACCTGTAAGAATTTAGCATTCTGTATTTTTAAATATATTGTTGCATTCTATTTAAGACTTTACACCCTTGTAGTGAAGCAATCAAAGAAGAAAAAAGGTTTTCAGAATTGGCTTAAAGCAAATCTCTGCCATAAAACTTATGGGAAAAGTGTATTATTTCCTGTTTTGTTAACTGCTGCTGTGTTGATCTTGACTTTTTTAAAATATATTTCTCTAATGGTTTTGTATAATTTTATGTTCCCATTTGGGGGTTTTAAAAATTATTTCCCTAAAATTATTTTTCTTTTTTGGAATGGTACATTTTTATTTGTGCCTTGCTGCAATTCTGGATGTGGGAGGTATGTGACAGCATGAAATCCTGCCAGGGTTTTTTAGGCTGTGTATCTGAATGGTGCCACCTCAGAGGAAATACCAAAATTTAATGTACTGTCTTCATCCCAGTTGTCAGCAGCTCCTGGGCAGTTCCTTCAGGCATTGTGTCCAGGCTCATCCGGAGAAAGGTGATGTTGCTGAGCAGCTGATCCCAGTTTCTGCCCAGCTCAAAGTGGTTTCTGTTTGTCCCTCAGATATGAAATGTTGGTCCTTGCGTAATTCACTCGTAACTGCGGATCTGACTAGTAAAAGTGAACTCTCCCTCTTGATTTTTTAGCTGTACCTAAAATATGCTATTCAGTGAGAGAGGCAAAAAAAAAAAAAATATCAGAACTTTATTACTATCAACAGAATTTCTTAAAACTTGGGATTTTTTAGAGAACTTCAGCAGTTATGCTGACAAAGCCTGTATTTGGGAGAGTAGGACACTATTTTTATAGTGCATGTTTTGGTTTACTCTTATTGAGCACAGTGAATGAAGACATGTAAAAAACCACAGCTTGTCTGCTCTTTCTAGAATATGTGGAAGAAAACCAGTAGGGCTGTATGTGCAATTAGTTTTCTTGTTCTTTTTGTAACTCCTTTTTAAAAAAGCCCCAACAAACAAACCAAATTAAACAAACAGCTATTTTAGATATAAATTATCCTATATGTTTATTTGGTTGCTTGCAGGTTTCTAGGGGAATAAATCCATATATGTTACTAGTTTTTAATATTTTCATTAGTAAAGAAACTATAAAATCAAAAGTTTGATTTTTACTAGCTAAAAAAAGTGGCAATTTGTTGTTTGTTTCTCAGGATAATACTCATTCTTCTTTTTATTATTTACTGGTTTTTAAAAGTCTTTTGAGTGTCCTGCCTGGATTATAAAGAAAATAACTTGGAGTCATTTTGTGACTGAAGATTGTTGTATTTGATTGCTTGTATGAAATAAAGGTTGTGACACGGATCTAGCCAGCATCGGTAAAAGTTTATTACACTTAGTTTTGATAGTGCAAATTATCTGAGGTCATTCTTCCCTCTGTTTGTTTAAGTAGTTTGCACTTCATTAATGATTTGCTAGAAGCATTGAAAATCAGACTGTTAACTAATTGTAAATAATTTACTTTTTCTCATGTATTTATTGAGCATATTGTCAGTTCTAGCAACACTTCAGTGGCTTTCTCCCTCCACTGGCAATCCACTTCGTAGGTGTTTTCCAGAGAAGCTGATGATCCAGCATGGGAGATGAAAGCTACTCAATTCCCTCTGGGGCATTCAGTGGTGGTTTTTCTTGCAGGCTGGTCTCAGAGCACCGGTGTAGTAGCCAGGGCACTACTTATGCATCAACAGCTGGGCAAGAAGATGCTGCTTTCACACCTCTGGGAGCTTCCTTGCTTGTCAGACCTCACATGGAAGGCAGTGTCCTCCCTGCAGGCAGGGAGTGAAGGGTGGAAAGAATCTCCTTGTGCAGCAGGCAGTGTGAACAGTTCTGGATCACCTGGATGACTCCTAGCACACTCCTAGCAGTAGCACTCTCTATGAGACCTCTCTTATGTCTGGCTGGAAAACATATTTTTGTGCACTACCTCCTCTTAAAAGGCAAATCCAACATTTTCTTGCTGTTCTAATGCTTCCTTTTTATTTTTGGGGGGAGGTTCTGAAAATAGTCTGAAAATAGCACAAGGTTTTAATCCAGGTGCCATTCAGACTCAGCAAGATGTAGAGGAAAGGTTATTAGAGCAGTGACCCCAGATGTCAGAGATGATCCAAGTCTTTCCTTCTTTGCTGTGTGTTACACATGCTAAACTACCTTTCTGCAGTCTGCACTGGGAACTCCTACCAGAGCTGCATGGATTTGTATGGCTGTCCCAGGCTCTGCAATCCCTCACAAGGATGTGGGGGACTGTCCTCACAGCTCATGTGCTCCTTGATTTGAAGCTCCCTCTGCACTGCAGTGCTGGGCCGGCAGAGGAGCGGCTCGTGCGTCCCTGTAGAGCGTTGCTGCACTGCACGTCGGCCTGCAGGCTCCTCGTGAGGCTGCACACAGCCAATACCCTTTCCCTTCTTAAATACTTTGAATGGCAAGATTCAGCTGCCCAGCACTTTGCTTCATTCACCTAGGAGCTTATCCCAGTGTTTGTCTGTAAAGGTCTGTAAATAAGCTCCTAAGGCATAATAACGGTGGTGGAAGGAGTTTATTGGGACTGAGTCCATCGGTGGTGGCAGCAGTGAGGAGGGGCTGATTCCTTGCCCAGCTGTGCTGCTGCTGGGAGCAGAGATGGCCTCTGTGGCAGGCAGGGCTCTCAGGCCATACCCAGGGTCCAAGGACAATAAGCTTGTCCCGGCAAGGTTGGCTGTCAGCTTCAGTTTTGTGAATGTCTGTTAAGTGTATTTGCCTTTTTTTATGAAACAAAGCAACTTAGCTGCTTTAAAAAAAGCAATACATGCTGCTGCCTACTTCTGAGGTCAGCATGATCACTTTCATTGATGACACAACCACTAAGAGCAGCACATAGTCTGGGTCTGTTTTTCTTTTTCCTGCTGGGAATTCTGGAATAAGTGATGTGCATGAACTACCTTAACTGTGATGGTTAGATAGCATATTGCTGTGTGACTCATGTTGTTCATTGCTGTTACCATGGCTGTTACAGCTACCTTGTGAGATGTTTATATGAATATTTTTTATAGTATTGAAGTGGTGGTGTTAACAAGTGTTGGGGATCTTTGTTTGCATTGTGAGCTGTGTTTAAAGGCAGTTTTTTAAAAATACTGTCTCTGGAAGTTGTTCTGATCCATGGGAAATCTTGCTTAATATTTAGAAAGCTGTTTTTGTTTTCCTTATCATAAAGCAGAAGGAAATGTGTTTAGCTGTAGGCACTTTCTCTGAAAGCCACCATCATTTTGTTATTCAGTCACAAGAATCTAATGTAAATCCTGGTTGTCATCCTCTTTTTTTTTAATTTTTTGGGTTTGGGGGGGGGATTCTTTGCTTATTTTGAACTATTAAAAACTGTGAAATAGCCATCGTCTTTCAATATATAACACCAGAAGAAATGTACTTCTTTTATACAGAAGGTATACTATTTTAAACCTATAGCTGTGGCACCTACATTACATCTGTGTAACATAACAAGTTTACTAGAAGAAAAATAGCTGGTTTTCTATCATTTTGTTGGGTTTTTACTAAAGATTCATATAATCATTTCTTCTTCCTGGATTAGGACCTTAAATATAGATGAACTTTCACATATTAATGCAGCATTTTCATGATGATGAAAGTTGTTTAGCAGGCAGTTTCAGCTTTTATTTCCAGTACAAATAACACTGATCAGACAGTGGGGTTGGTTTTGCTATGGTGACAGATTTAAAAGATCTCTTTAGCTCTGTTAAAAGTGATGTAATGTTTCAATCATTACACTTGCTTATTCTGTTCACTTTCAGTTCTTTAAGTTTGGTGTTATTTTTTTTACAGAAGTTATTTTAATTTGCAATTTGATCTGTGCTCTCAAGTCCATTATGTTTGTTTTCATTTGTTTTTCCTTTAAAACTGACAACCAGACAGAAAACTTGTAGCATTTACAGTTTTGGTCTTTCCATGTATGTGGCTATGTTCAGCAGCAATACCTAAGAAAGATTTGTTGATTTGCAAACTAATCAGGTGTTGGTGTTTCTCACTGTAGAGTGCTCACTTGGCCATGATCGACACCCTCATGATGGCTTACACTGTGGAGATGGTCAGCGTTGAGAAAGTCATCGCATGCACTCAGCAGTATTCAACCTTCTTCCAAGCTACAGAGGTACCCTATGACATTGAGGATGCTGTCATGTACTGGATAAACAAGGTATGAGTGCTGGAAAAGCCAGCTGGGCTTTTCTTTGTTATGTGTATGATTCAATTAGAGATGAGAGGCTGGGATGTGTATTTATGTATTTAGGGTATCAGGACTGTTCTGATACAGACAGTTCCTTCATCTGCAGTTTATGGAATATAAAAAGAAAAGGTTGCAGAAATAAGTTAAACATGTGTGAACCAAATAAATGGGAAGTCTAAATTAATACTGTAATATATACTACATTTGACATCTTGGGTGTCACTGTCATGTTGAGATGGCACAGTGCCCGCTCAAGGGTCTCTGTGGCTCTTTGCGAGTTGTCATCTCACTGTGTGCTTTGTCATGATGTAAACCCAAAGGTATTCTGTTTGCTTGAACATATCTTGCTTGAAGTGATCTACCTTCACTGCAAAATCAAATCAAGTGACAAGGATACCCTGTTAATCAAATGTGACTGAGCATTATAAGGGACAGGTTAGTTTGTACAATGTAAAGCTAACAAACAGCGACCTTAGACTGCATCTGAGACTGACATTTGCTGGTTTTGCTTCAGGGTTATAGTCTAAAATGTTTGGTTTATCTCTTTAGTTCTGTGTTTGTAATTTATAGACCTTTTGAAGAACTTCTAATTTCTGTGACTTGTTTCTTAGAACAGACAACTGAATGAGCTATTTTGTCTTTAGGTAAATGAACATTTGAAAGACATCATGGAACAGGAACAAAAACTAAAAGAGCATCACAGTGCAGAATCTGCAGGAGGTCAGAAGGTAGGTGGAGGAGTTAAAATATTTTAAACAAGAATAAGCATTTGTCCATAAACAGACATTGCAGACATTGAGCTTTTAACTGCTTGTTAAAGAAAGCAAACTTTTAGTAGTATTAATTTCGTTACTACAAAAGTTTTATCACTTTCACGAAAATACACATTTAAAAATAAAACTACCAGAGTTGCACTTTTTTATAGCCAATTGTCCTTTCTGACAGATAAAACTTTGATAGCAGGGAAACATCTGTTACATTAGTGCTGAGGAATTTAAGAATAATGAATACTTTTGAGTGAATTAAAACCCCAGATAGATCTGATATGAAAAAGACCAGAACTTTTTTTCATGGTTTTTAATTGTGTTTTCCTTGTGTATTGCATGAATCTCAAAAAAGAGATCTGTACGTGATATCATGGGAAGGATTGCTCTGGCTATGATCCAAAATACTGGTTGATTACAGGTTTTATTATCTATACAATAAAAATAGATTATATTTGATTCCCTTTCCTAACAGGATATTTTTTTGTTTGCAGAGCTGAGTTAATTAGGTAGCATTATATGCCCATCAAAATACGTAGGGATAGCAGACAGTTCCAGAGTATGTAAAATTCCTTGCCTCAGAAAGATCCTTTACCCTATTGTGATATAACTATTACTGAAGAATAGGTTATCAGTCTGAACACATTTTGGTATTATCCCTGCAAATGAATGCAGCCCAGATTTCCAAGCTGCTGCAAGGCTGTAATCCTCCTTCCCAGCCTGGACTGTTCTCACATAAGCTGCTGCCTCCTTTTCAGTGCCACTCTGAGGGAGTGGCGGGTTACCAGCCTGGATTAGATGCTCAGCTTCCAAAAACATGAGTGTAGGGAATATCTTTGCATTTGTAGGGGTTTTTGAAATACAAGGAATGCCAATGAAGGCTAATGTGACTCAGCAAAACAAAATGGTGGTTCTTACAATAATAGTGTGACCCTGGGCACACTATTTTTTTCCCTGCCATCGAAAATTCGAACTGTGTTCAGTAGTGATAGTAGCATAGAAATCTGGAGAATAAGATGTCCCTGGCAGGTTCATTTCTCAGATTTAGATAAAACAAAGTAAACAGAGGCCGGGGAGATAACCTGTGTTCCTCTGTCCTCTAGTGGTTTTTCTTTTTCCTAGTTGGATGTTTTATGTGGTTTTTAGGTCACTTGGAAAGATGAGAACAATTTTGAAAGTCAAAACTGTATGCGAGTCCTAGTATGATAAAAAAATATATATCAAAGTGAAAACTATTATCAGAGCAATTCCATAAAATTATCTGTATTTGTAAAAATTCAGTAATATTTATTTTCACTTATAGTTTGCAATTTAAATTAGGAGTAAAAGGATACAATTTTTAGTTTGTAATTTATCTTCACTGTCAACATTTTTTAAATCAATTATTGAAAGATTTATATAGTCTGTAACTGATCCCATAAATGGACTCAGGGGATAATAACACATTTACCTAAAAATGATATTGTGGTGTTTTACATGAATTGTGAAACTATAACAGAACACAAAAGCCCAGTTTTGTTGTCCAAGGTACAAATGCATTGGAAAAACAGCAAAATCATGCAACAGTTGCCATATCATGGAAAAAGTGTATATTTAAAGCCATCTCTTCTGTACACTGAATTTTTGATACTATTACCTCAGGTAGATGTTATGTGTTTTGCCTCACTAGGGGTTCAGCTGCATAAATTACATTGTCAAGTAAGGTATTCTGTGCTTGGGGGTTGTATTAGCATGAGGATTATTTAACTCCAGGTTTTCTTTGAGAAACTGTTCAACTAATGGTTAATTTACTGCTCTGATATCTCAGCTTTTCTTTTAGTCATATGTTTCACAGTATTTCCCAAGTTTCCACTTACTCTTCCTAAAGGTAATGGTCATTGCATGCATGCAAGCATCTGAGGTTTAGAAACACATGAAACATCCCAATTAAACCCTGTGTTTCTTAACTGAGGATTATACTGAATGCTGGCTTTACAAGGAAAAATAATGTAGATGCCTTGGATGAGTCCATTGCATCAAATCAAGTTGGCCAGCATTTCTACCAGGAGTTTCTGTTAAATTATCATGTGGCTCCTGTCAAGCATCTCTTAGTGTTCATTCTCAGATGCCCAAGTGTTTTACACTGATATATCTGTCTCCATACTGCATCAGTCCATGTACTCCTCCTTTAAAAGCACAGAATCACTGATGGTATTAGCCTTACCTCTGCACTCAGTGAAGCTGGGAAATAAATAGCTGAATTGTAGCTGAATTCCTGTACCAGGTTTGGGTCTTGTTGAAATACATATATAATTTTTCATTCCATGTTATGCTTGGCTTCAGTTACTAGTAACAGTAGATTTATAAGATTAGATTAAAAAGGTGATTAATTAGATTTTTAAAAGGTGAGCAGGGGGGGAATTAAATTCTGCCTTTGTATTAACTAAAGCCCTACTACATGGTTTTCTATTTTTCAGAAAAATTAAACTATGCTGGTATATATATGTTTAGCATTTTCTATGCTCGTATTACAGTTGTAGCTTAATTATCAGTATCTGAATTGTTTTATTTTCTTTCTTTGATGTTTTAAAATTTCTAACTGCTGCTTCATTTGTTTTTTAAAACTTAGTGTGATGGGGATCTGGAATTATCCATTGTTCAGCTTTTCTGCCTTCCACCATCATTTTCAGCCTGGGGCTTTTTAATTTATATTCTCCATGTTACCAAGGCATTTAGCAGTTCAAATGGTGAACTCCATATGAAAATTTAAGAAGCTTTGCTATTTCCCTTTTCTAGACAAAATCTTTGTTTATTTAAGTTTCACAGTTTCCAAGGTATGGTCAGGTCTTGAACCTGAACTAAATTTAAATTCTGAATGCCCCTTCTGCTGATTAGAGATGGCCAAGCAAACATGGGAAGACTAGATAATTTTAATCAATAGGGAAAGCTCTTCTTTAGGTTTAACTTCTGGCCAAGAAGCAGGAAAATAAGGTACCTAAAAGGTGAAATGGTGTTAATATGTAAATTTTAAAATAATTTCATAATTTCCTACATTTACACGTTTGTAAATTAATCAGTTGTGAAAAAGAATTTCAGTGTAGCCTTCAAGCCTGCCAAACTGTGTTACTGTGTTGTTACAGAACTGTGGTGAATCTTTTTGCAACAAATAGTAAATTTCTACATTTACAAAAGGTTTGAACATCAAATACAGATTATTGGATACTACAGATTATAAGACATACCTGTTTTCTATGTCTGGATAGATGAAATCAGTATTAACAGATTATGAGGTTGCTTTTGTTTTCTTTCCCTGTCTTCTGCTACTAGCTGTCTGTAGAAGAAAGGAAGGAGTGTGTATGATTTTTAGTTCCAAGTAGTCCTCTGTGGACCTGCTGGTGATTTGTGGTAACCTCATCTTTTTCTGGTAGAGTCTCTGCATCTCTTTTCAGAATTAGGATTTCAAGTTTTGTAGTAAATAGCTTTGATTTTCAGGCTTCCACTGAATAATATATAGTGAATGTACAGTTGCACTGGTTAAATTGCTGATTTTCAGTGTAGTTGGAGCTTTCCCAAAAACATGTTGTTCTTCTTCTGTCTGCTTCTACGGTTTAGGCTGAATCAGTCTCAACAGATTTAAGTCCAATGCAAATCCTATGAGGGAAACAAATGAGATTCATTTAAGTACCTGAATTCTTCAAACTTTCTGTAAGATCAGTTTAAACAGTGCAACCTCTTGTGTGAAGGTAAAACACTAACACTGTAGTTCCACTTTCCACTAGAATTTAATGTTTCATAAATCCACACTGCTACCAAAAGCTAACCTGTCAAGAAGAAAAGTTTGCAGCAAAACCAGCTTCTTGATCCAATCAGTGCACAGCTGCATGAACACAAATGATGGTGCAAGGAAGATAGCAGAAACAAGCAGTTAATGAAAGGCATGACATCGTGTTTTGGCACCATAAGATGAGTTTATGTGGAAATAAATTTATCATAGCCATGTTTCAAACTTATTGTTGGGGGCATAAAAAAATCATAGTGTAAAACTATAGGCTCTCAACCTGAGGGACTATTTTGTTCTTTCAGCTTTTTTTTTTTTGTTTGTTTATTTTGTGGATTTTATTTTGGTTTTGTTGTGTTGTTTTAAACATTGGGAAGAAGTCAGCCAGGATTCTCTGCTTAGTTTGTTTCATAGTGACTGGTTTTTGTGAAGTTCCAGGGCAAAAAAGTTTATTCTTGCTGATCTAAAGTGTCAATTCAACAGCCACTGAATTCCGAGGTTGTCCAAGAGACTTCAGCTTTTCTTTTCTCTCTTTTCCTTTATGTGGCCTTAGAAAATGTATACTTATAAATCTTACAGTATATTTGAATTTAAATTTTAAAAGTCTTTCACCCCTTTGAAGCATATTCATAGTCATCTCAATCACAGTTTTAACCAAGTGGATATATATATTGGATTACTAGTTTTGTGTTTTTGCTGTTAGGGAGAGCTGGTCTTCAGAATTGAAATGTGCTTTTTTCCAAAGAGTACTTCTTCAGCCTAGCATTAAATAGACATTGGTGGACTTTTTGAGCCCAGGTCTGAAATACACTGCACTTTGATAAATGCAAGAACAATGTTCTTGTCAGTGTTAGATAGAATAATAGGCAGCCTAGGTCTGATCTCAGCCAATTTAGCCAAAACCTTGCTTTCTGATATGGTTTAGAATTCCTGATTGCAGTTGAAAATTAAAATAATTTGTTTTCAAATTTCTGTGTTTTTCCATACACTGACTATTTTCAGTGAGACTAAGAGCAACTGAACCCTATGTAAAGGGCTTTAATTGGGTCCAGAGCCACACACTGACAGGCATCTTGTAGTTGATTTCTTCTAAGTGCCTTTGGGATTCTTTCCTGCTACAATCCAGTGAAATGGAGGAGAAGGATGTTGAGAATAGCTGTGTTACAACTGCACACCCATTAGTGCCCAACAGTTTTTTTCTATAAAAGCTCTGTGTCATTACTACAGTTGTTTTCAAGGTTTTATAGAAGCACAGTATTATAACAACTACATAAAATAATAAGGTTCCATAGCAGTTTGTTCCGTGGTAGTTCTAAACTGTATTTTTACCATTTCCAGAAAATATTTATCTTCATTAAAAAGAAAATAAATTATTTCCTGCACTTTGGTAATGGGTTTGATTTTTATTTTTCTACAATGAAATCAGTAGAGTGGTGACATTTTCTGTGTGTATTTATAGTACTGGTACATAATATTTTTATTCTTAATATTAGAAGTATTATGCCAGACTAGTGCACAGAGTTGCAGAAAAAATCAGTGTGTTTCAGGTTGGTATTTTTTTGATTCTGTATGGGTTTAAAGGTTTATGTATTAGTTCTGATAATTCCTCTGCTAGTAGTCAAAACTCCATCTACATTTCAGGTCATTGCACATCATGCAGCTGATGCTAATGTGACTTGTCATTGTAAAAATATAACTGCCTGTACCTCTTGTTGTCCTGAAAACTGTCATATGATTGTTAAAAATATTGTTGAATGTTACTGTTTGGCTTGAAGTAACTAACACAAGCTTCACTGCAGTTGGGTGTACTGTACTACAGTGTGTTTATCCCTTTCTTCCTTGCTTTAGCTTCCCTGCTTCCCCATGTGTGCTGCTGGAGTTCATTTTGATACTTGTGATATCATGACTTCAAGTCTCAAATGAATTCTTCAGTCAGATTGCATATGTAGAGTACAATTAGATGTGTGAAAGCATCTCATAAAACTGCATTGATCTGACAATCTTAGCTGTTCATGTGGGAAAATTATAATGTTGATCTACAAGGAGTGCAGACATATTTCTCCAGTGTTATTGCTGCTAATTAGCTCAATATGCAGAGGTTACAGTGCACTTACGCTTGCCATTAAATTACAGCTCACTGTTATACAAAACTGAGAATGTTAAAGAAAATTGCTTTATAAAAGTAATTTATGAAATCTGATAAAATGTTCCTTTTTTTTTTTTCCCTTTGCTTTTTGCTTTTATCCTTTTTTCCTACTGCTTCCTCTGAAGTCTCCTACCAAATGGTTTTGGAAACTGGTTCCTGTAAGTTTGCCCAACTGCTTCACTTTGATCAAATTGCTTGTTTTGGGAATGGCTTTGTCCATGTCATGCTGGTCTAATCATTCATTTCATTTATGTGTATGAGATAATTTTATAAGAGATTGCCCTGCAAAGTGCACACTTGCAGAGGCCTGTTTTGCAAGGTAATCTGTGCAGAAGAAATGTGAGATACGATGCTGGATAAGGAATTACTTTTCAGGCAGTCAGTGGGTTTGTACAAGGCAGTGCTGCCTGTTATTAACTCATGTCAAATGAACATTTATAAACTATTTTTTCATAAACTTTCAGTAAACACATGCTATTTGAGACCAATTACCTTTTAAAAAGAGACTTGCAGAAGTAGTTTTTGATTGTTGATACTACATGCAATCTAAAATCTTATTTATTCTAAGCATGTGCAATCATTATGCCATTAATCTAGAATTCCCCATTTTTCAGCTGATTTAAGACTGCTGTTACTCTCTCCCCACACAAAATGACCCAAAGCAGCCTACTTTTAGTGAGACTATAAAATTTCACTAAAAATAATAAAAAAATAACTTTTCTGGAATCATATAAAATTTGTATTCTCTGTGCTGTGTCACCTTGGGGTTATCATTACTTTCCTCTGTCATGTAGGAATTCACATTTGATGTGCATTCAGATTGTTTATTCGGCAAGGTTTGACTGGGAACAGCTGTTCAGGTGTGTGCAGAATTGCATACTTCTGATCTGAATTCCAAAGAACTAATTCCCATCTATCATTGCTCTAAAGATTACCAAATAATTGATGTAGCAGTCCCTCAGATATTTGTTGCCATAACTAATGAAACACTGTCCTTACATTGCAAAAGAAATTGAAAATAACAAGGCAGTTGCATGTAGGCAACAAGAAAAATTACTCTGTATCTGGAAAAGTATTTTAAAAGTACTGTCTCCAGCAGCCTGAGCAGTGTTCAGACTCCTGACAGTCTCTGTGGGCAATTGCTCTATACAGGTTACAGTTGTGACACACAGATACTCTGCTCTTCACAGTACAGCCCTTTAATTTTGTTTTGGAATTAAGGTAGTGTAACTAAATGGAGGGAATAATGCAGGAAATATATAAGATGGACCATGATATCACAATTATTTTTGTCATATTTTGTCAAAGTAAGGCTACTTGAAAACAGTTTCAGAATGTATGTGTTCTGTTTTTGTCTATGATGTTGGTTTATTAGTATCTTCCTTTGCATAAAAATGATATTCAACTCTAAAATACTCAATCTGTTGAGAAGCTAACTCCAGTTTGCCTGCCAGTTTTCTGTAAACAACTTGAATTAGTGGTATTTATGTTATTTTGTGTTGTTAGTTCAGTAGGGATACAGTTAAATCCCAAGTGCTACTGATGATACTCAGGCTGCTCTGTCACTTCAGCAGTCTCCTGTCTCTCCCCTTTAGAACAGAGCACGTTTCATAGTGACAGATATTCCTGAGCATAGAGGCAGCTAAAAACCCTGATAAGTACATTTATAACATGTTATCTACTGTTATGGTAAATGTGTAAGAGCATTCATTGTTAATGATTAGCTCTGAATACACACAAGCACTTATGACAGAGTAGCTGGTGTGCTGTTGGTTCATCGTTAGCTGACCTTGTTTCTTGGCAAGTGTCTTGACTATACCTAGACTAGGTTAAGTGGAATAAGCTCAAAGATGCTAAATCAGGATGGTTTAGGATCTCAGAAACAAGATGCCTGTATTAGAATTTATGTTTCAATTAGCTCTAGAGCTTTATAATGTAGAAGTGCATCTTTTGCATTATTGCATATATATTTAGTAGCAAACACTGCAGCTGTTGAGAAGAGTTTCTTCAAATGGAAGTTTATTTAAAATGCAGTGTAATTACCAGTGTCTTTCATTTTTTCAGTATAATTTCTTTTATCTTTTCAACCAAATTGAAACATGATACCTGCTATACACTAATGAACCTAGCAGATCAGGTTATATGAGTTTGTCTTTCCTGAAGGAATGTGCCTGGCATTCTCTACTATGAATTAAATCCTCTATGTCCACTTCAAAGATATGACAGTTTCTAGCATGGGTGGGCACTGTTCATAAGGCCAGTGAAGGCATCATCAAAGTGCAGTGTACTTTTTCACAGGATTTACTGTGCAACACCACTATATTGTCAATTTCAAATATTTGTGAATACTCCATTAAAAGATACTTTTCAAAAGAATATATAAATTAAACAGAGCTTGTTGGATCATGATGTTCAGTCCAGCTGTATCCTGTATCTGTTACCATTATTGATGCTTAATCATAATTAAATTGTGGTATTTCATAGACTCAATTTCAGTCATGTTGAGGAGGACATACATGGACATAATAACATGGAATTTGAAAGAGCATTTTCATCATAGTGGGTCACAGGATTGCCATAGAGTAAGAAAGAATAAACTTTCACTGCAATTATAATTGGCCTATTTCATTAGAGATACTAGGGAGTATTAAGAACATGGAGAAAAGAATATTAATAATGCATAACAGGAACATGATTCTTGTTTGGTATTAATGTTTCCTCTCGCACACAAAAATGGGATTTTCATTTTTATAAAGCATATTTGACACACAAATACGACTACATTAAAAGCATGAGGTAACAACTAAGTCTCAGGGGGTTTTTAAAATATTAATTGGTTGAGGTATAAGTTCTCTGGGCCAAGCACAAGCCTTTATTTTTCTAGAACTGATGTGGCTGCTGTTGGCAGATTAGGCTTTGAGTTCTTAGGCCAGTTAGGGGACACTGCCATTCAGTAAAATAATCCCACGTGATCCTTGACAGAGATGCAGTAAGGACAGCCCTCAGGGTTAGTCTGTGCTTCCACAGACCTTTTTGCATGCACAGATGCCTTAAACAATTCCTACCCCACCATGAAACCTCCATCCCTGCTCATGCACTCATTCACTGCAGAAACAAAGGAGGAGAGAGTTGCTGTAGCTGGACCAATGGTTTTGGTACAGTTCCATCAGCAGTTGCTCCAGCACAGCCAAAAGGTGGAGAGTGGGAGGTAGGAACAGTCAGTTTTAGCCTTGCTGGGAAGAGTGATTTCCACAAAGACTTCTGAGAGTCCCTACAGAGAGACTTGCAGTTCAGTGCATATAGATGCATTTAAATAGCATAAGATTAACTCAGAAACCCTCTACTACTCTAAGTAGTTCTGTGGTATGAATACAGCAGTAACCCTTCACTGCTGTTTTATAAAGCTCTTAGTAAATAATAGTAACAAAATAAAATCTATACCATTTCCTTCCACCTCCATTTGTTTTCCCAGGAAGAAGTGGAAAAAAATAGGAATTAAGTCCATTAATTCCATTAAGTCCATTTCCATTAAGTCCATTTTTTCAGTAAGCTCTCCTCTTTTATCACAAAAAAAAAAACATTGAAAATATATTCACTGCAGATAAATGCTATATTGATATTCTAACCTAATGATCTCTTTATATGCTGACTTGATTTTTGAAATATTTCCATTTATTACTGGGTCACTGCATGGTCATAACAGTTGACCATTAATATTTCTCTATGTTTATGACTGCTTACACATGCTAGTAATAAAAATGAAGTTGATAAAATGTAGATTTCCTTGTTTCTGAATTTGTCATTAAGTCAGTTATATGA
Organism: Promerops cafer; assembly: GCA_013398275.1. Classification (NCBI taxonomy): domain Eukaryota; kingdom Metazoa; phylum Chordata; class Aves; order Passeriformes; family Nectariniidae; genus Promerops; species Promerops cafer. The sequence goes on from VZSE01014423.1 coordinate 929,987, forward strand.
ATAAGATTTTGGGCAAGACACTTAGGTGTGCTAACTTCAGTCATGTGACTTGCCAGTAAACTGAAGTTGCAGTAGCTAAGGACTTGTCTCACTGTGTTTGCACACAGATAATTTTTGATTGAATAATAATGACTGTTAAATTTTAATTAAGGTATAGAATGTTATTTAGTTTACTGTGCTATAGAGAGATCCTCAAAACTTGGTAATTTTGAAGGCTAAGCTCAGTATTAGCATTGTTCCTTATCTCTTAGATATTATTTATCCTGTTCAAAATGTAGCATAACATAAATAGTTTTAGGAAATAGAATACTGAGAATATTCAGCTATTTCTTGAATACTGCTTTTTCACTTACAGTGTAAAACCTGCAGTATGAATATGTTTCTTCATATGTTTCAGAGCCCTTTTTTCTCTAAATTTCTCCATTTGAAATTGTAGGCTCGTTATCGGAAGGAGCAGACGTTGCTTAAACAGCTGCCCTGCATTCCACTGGTGGAGAATCTGCTGAAGGATGGTACAGATGGTTGTGCTCTAGCAGCTCTGATCCACTTCTACTGTCCAGATCTCATTAAACTGGAGGGTATGTCTGGCGTGTCTCTCTGCTTGTACACATGGCCATAAAAGTTTAAATGTCTGTGTTTGAGAACTGTGTGAAGGAAGGTGCTTAAATGCAGTGTACAGCAGGCATAACTGAATGTAGGGGGTTTAATATAAACTTTGTGCCTTTCTTTTTACATTTAAATAAAAGGAGCCCAGGTGTCCTTCCCAGGTGTGCTTGCTTTTATGTTGCCACACTAAAATAAACATACTTGAAACTACCTGCAAAACTCTTACTCTTGAAGCTGCATAAGTGCTTTTTGTGAATCTGAGCAGTTAAGATACAAAACTTAGAAGAGTTTTGAGTTAGGCTCTGCATAGCTTCACTGCATGGCAAATAGTTGCTCTGTATTCTGGGCTTTTAGTGCACCTGAGACCTACCTGGATCATTTACAGAGTAACCAAAAATGTATAGCGTAGAATGTATTGGTGTCATGCTGTTCTATAATAGCAATTGTCTGTGATGATGAGCAGCTTCATCTCATTCTTCTGCTCAGCAGCCTGGTAAAGTTATACCTTCCTCTTGGCAACTAAGAGCTGTAGAATGTCTTGGCAGCTAACACCCATCATTTTCTGCCTGTGTTCTTTCTATGATACCTTTGATGTCGTGGGAACACTTATACAGAAACATCCTGAGAAATACAGGAATATGAAGAAGGGTTTAGAGCTTGCTAAGGACTGAAATCTGGAATTCATATACACAACCACTTTATAGGGAGCTTCCAGCACAGTAGGCATTGAAGATGAAAGGCACAAAGATGCATTCATTCACCTTTCTTCTGCAGCTTGAGAATTTTGATAAATAGAACTTTCAATTTGCATAAACATTGCAGCCAAATGCATACTATTATATGTGATTAGAGAAGAGTTAAAACTTGGGGGAACACCTGGTGCCTCTGTCCTGTTCCAGCATGGCTGGGAACACAGACAGTCTGAAAGGTCTTGTGTGCCTTGCGTGACCAGCACCTTCCTCCAGCATCTGGCTTTGAACAGGGCGAGGCACATGGCACATTTGGAACTTGAGTTTCAGTATTCTTGTTAGGTGTCCTGACATCATCTCCCCTAAAGATACAAACGTGCATATCATTGTCTCAGAAGTAAATTCAAAGGTACTCCAAAGCAACTGGAAACACTTTAATAAGATTTTGCTCATCTTCCCTGTTCTTAGATAATACAGTTTTTGATGCATGTTGAATTTTACTGAGATTTGGCTCTGTATTGAAACTGAAGAAGGCAGGTAATAAAAATACATACGCAGAAATGCTTAAAAAGGCATTAACAAAAAAGAAAAAAGTATTCTAGGGTTCTCTGTAGTCTGAAATAGATCAATTCTTCTCATTAAGTCTTCATTTCACTTTCAAATCTAGGTTTCCTTGAAGGAATACAGAACTAGAAAGGACTCCCATTGAGTCAAGAAGTTGACTCTTGTACAAAATTATATAATCCCTTTCATGAATTTATCTTGTTCTGTCTTAAAACTGTCAAACTCTGGAAAATCTGTACTCCTCTTACCCACTGTTGTATAGTTCCATTTTTTCACAATTTTAAATTTCATTCTTGGTTTTTACCCTAAGTGTGCCTGTAGCCTGTCTCATGTGCCTTTGTTGTTCTAGCAGCAGTATCCTTTGGTTTGAATAGCTTCTAATCTGATGTTCACATTTTTGATTTGTTTTCTTCCTCTTGTTTTAGCCCAGGCTACTGAACCAAGCCTTTTCAGTCTCTCTTGCTGAAGTGAATTTCCATTCTCATTATTATCCTCAGTAGTCTTCCTGGCAACTTGTCCAGTTTGGGTTTACCATTCTTGACTATGGATCGTTGTAATTGTACAGAGAAATCCAGACTGACATCCTATTCCTGCCTTGTGCAGTGCTCCTCTGTCACTACTGGAAATAAATTTTCTGTTAGGTTTTAGCATCATGTTTGGTTTTCCCATAGCTGCATGATGCCAAAGGCACATGGGTTTACACTGGCTAATATGTGATAACTGCCTGCTCTATATCACCTTCAGTCAGTGAATCACATTAGCATTTTATTAGATTCAAATGTATGACTTCACATTTTGCATTTCTGAATTTAATCTCATTTCAGTCAGTTTAGTCAAACATTTTTCCCTATTGATCATGATCTGTGGATTTGGAATTATGGACTATGTCTGATTTTCTTCAGAATGGGAATCCTTATCCTGCTGGCATCAAAGTAGATTCCTTTTATAAAGAAACCTTTCATCCTTAACAATTCAAAACTTCTGTGGAGTTCTGTCATACATTGTTGCTTTAGGAATAAAATCTGATGCATGTTCTGGAAGTATATTTAATTATTTTCTTCAGTCCTTTTTTTTAAGAGGACTGTCTTTTTTTCATGGGACTTACTATTGCTACTTAACTTTCCAAGAAGCAGTCATAAAAAGACAACAGAGACTATCTGGGCTTAAATACTAGTCAGAGAATACTGTGTAACTACAAAGTCTGTTCACAGCCACCACTTCTTTGTCTTTAAACAGTTTTGAACAGAGAGTGATGATTCATATAACAGTCTTCAGCTCCTTGGAAAATCTCATCTCAAGCATCTCAATCCACAAACATGAATACCTAAGACCAGGCTGGTTTTTAGGGAAGGTTCAGGCTTGTTGATGCTAAAAGGTGCTCTTGGGTCCCTGTTTAAAGACAAAGAACTAATATGTACAGAGAAATGTATGCAAAACCATGTATATTTCTTATTGCCATTGCTCTGTAGAAAATCTAATAATTAAAAAAAATTATATTAGTGATTAAATTTATTGGGGTGAGAGAATAACTTACATTTTCACAAAAGGCAAAACAGAAACAAATTAACTTGTCAACAGTGAAAAACAAAATTAATTTTTACAAAAATATCTAAATATTTAGAAATGCAAAGACAAAATGTAGATTAATAATTTCTTTTTTTTTCTGAATTAGAAAAATAAAAGTCTCTGGTGGGGAGGGGTGGGGCAGAAATTATGTCTGAAATTATCCAGTAAATGCTCCTGAATCTGTAAAAGCCAAAAAGCACGTTTTTGCAAATCTGTAGTTGTATCTAATCTTTGCTTATTTTCTTCCTTTTTAGATATTTGTTTGAAAGATACAATGTCTTTGGCTGACAGCCTGTATAATCTACAGTTGATTCAAGAATTTTGTCAGGAATACCTCAACCAGTGTTGCCATTTCAGTCTTGAGGATATGCTCTATGCAGCTTCTTCAATAAAGGTAAAACTATAACAATTAAATAAAAATGCAAGCAACATCCACAGAACTATTTTGCTAATGATATGTTTAGTTTTTTTTGGTCTGCTGCTGTATGGCTTCTCTTGTGACATAGCATGCAAGACACAAATTTCAGCAGAATGAAAAGCCACCTTCTTTTGGTGGCTTCATTATGTTTTCCTAGTAATTTCAAAGTATTTTTTAAAAAGCACTTGTGAAAGGATTTGTAAAAACTTTGATTTTGTTCAAAACTATTTCCCACTTTATCTTCTTTCTTATTAATTAGTAGTTAAAGTCTGTAATCTGCAATATTTCTGTTGAAATGTAATAGAGATCTGCATTAGGTTAAATGTATCAAGGCCTTAACAAAGGGAGGAAATATTGAGGACGTTTTTATGGAATTATTACTCACTGTTCTTACTCATTTCTGTACACACAATAATTTCATGGGTTTTAATCTTAAAGCTCTTTCACTTTTGTAAAAGTGTGAATTTCTGAGTGAATTTCATTGGAAAATCCAATGGCTTGATGCCCCAAATACAAGCAGTAACATAATTCCAACAAATACAGTTGTTTGAATAAGCAATTAAATGTTTTCAATCAATCTAAGATTTTTCTCTTTTAGAAAGAGGAAAATAAAGCATTATTCTGTAATTCTTTAAGCCTGTGCAGAAAGAAAAGGAGCAACTGAACGATTTCTTGCCTAATTGTAATTTTAATTTTTCATTATTATGTCTCACCAAGACTTTCTTCTATATAAAACACACTTCATTTGCTCAAGATTCTTGTTGCCTTGCCTTTAGGGAATGAAATATTATTTTTCTGAAGTCAGCATATCCATTGCAGATGGGATGTAATTGGTTTCTAAATATCTGGGTCATTTCACTGCTTTTATGATTTTCTAGCAATCTCACAAGCAGAGTCACAGAGGCCAGAGCTTGAATACAGCTTTGTTGTCTCCTGTAGGGTTGAACCCAATCCTTTTCAAATAAATAATGAGCTGCCAGGGTGAGTAAGGGCAGTAGGACCTAAGTCTAGACTACTTAGCTGTTGCTGGTTTATTTTGTGTATGCAAAGTTGTGTAGTGACTGCTTTCAGTCAGCTTTTGGTGTTGTTAAATGTCACATGCAGTGATCTCCCTACATGCTGGTTAGTCTGCTGCATTGCAGTCTGCCTTGGCTGCACCTCATAGTCCTACAGCCACACTCAGTAGTCTTGAGTAGGACTCCTTCACTGCATTTTGTTGGTTTCTCTCTGCTTATTACATGGAGTAAATGCAGTTGATTATTCTTGTTTTGATTCATGACAATTAGTCATACCATTTTTATAGTAATGGCTTGAATTATTTCTCAAACCAGTATGCACTAGGAAACTTCAATTAAAAAAAAAAGTATAGTAAATATTTTGTCAATATCCCAATGCATCAGACTTTACACTTTTAAAGTGCTGCAGACTCGGTGATTTTGCTGTTTCTGAACACTGTTTTTATATAAGATATAGAGTTCTTTCAAAGAGTTGGAGTATTTCTAGATCTGAGAAAACCCTTTTGTGATCATGTTTTTACAAGTTGCTGTGGCATGGATGCTTATTTAGATGTAAATGCTACAAAGCAAGGCTGCCAAGTTTTTCTTCTAAAACTTGGCATGGAAACTTCAGCTAGTGCTGTAAACTCTGTTTTTCCAGTGTTAAGAATTAATTTACTTCAAAAATAAATTCATTGTTAAAGGAGCTCCTCCTTAGTTTTCCAGTGCATCTGATTAGAGTGTTTCAATAAATTTGTTTATTCTCCAACAAATCTCTCGTCACTTTAAAAAAAACTTGTAAATGGATATTTTAAATATTGCACATTGAATTACACTGATTTGTGGAAGCTACTCTTATCTCAGCCTACAAAATGTACACAGTATGAAGTCTTAGGATTTACAGAGGTGTGTCTTTGTTAATCAGCAGAAATTCCTGTCTGTTTCAGAGTGGTTCATATTGCATAGTAGGTGCCACCATGTTTTTGGCTCAAAAATCTCTTATGTTAATAGTGGTGACAGAAAAAGTAAAAAATACCAACTGCTGATATCTTACTGGAAAAAGCCTCAAGAAAAAAATCACAGCAGAGTTCTTGGAATTGCTGTGCCTTGTGTGGTCCTAGAAATTACAGTAGGTATCCTGACTTGCTGTTGGTTCTTGAGAAGGAAGAGAGCAGAACCTCTTCTTAAGTGATCCAGCAAAAACTACATACCTTACATTCTTCCCAGGGCACCCTGCACTGTCCTGGTTCATTAAATCAAGGTAGGTTAGAAATAGGATATGATGCAGAAATTTAGTGCAGCACTTGACCAAGGTGACACTGCCTGCTTTTGGTTTTTCCATCAAAATGCACAGAAATACAGTGACTTCACTTAAGCATCCTAAGTCTCTGATAGAGGCTCTTAGATTTCACAGCAGCTGAAACTGTTGGCTTAGTTCTGGTTTAGCACAGAGGAGAAATAAGCTTTGTCTGGATTTCTAGACAGCTTTAATGTGTCATAATCAAAGGAAGCAGAAAGTTTTGTTGCTCCTTATTGCCTATTTCTTCTCCTCGAAGAAAAATACATTTGTAAAGTTCTTCATAAGATGTTTACTAAGGCAGGGCTACTGATATTAAAGAAAAAATATTTCAATACATTCCATGGATGTTTGAGGCACCAGCAAGGGACCATACTGGTTCCTGGTTGTTTTCCTTTGAGACGGACAAACACAAGTAGAGAGTGATTACATAAAAATAATCACAATGTTTTCTGAATCCTCCCTGCATATTTAACAAGTGGAAATAATAGAAACCTTGAATCTGTCTTTAGTTATGCAGATTGCTTTTTTGCCCTTCTCCTGTAAGCAGTTTTATCTTCAGACAAGATTTATTTTTTAAGTATCTTGGTCTTCACCTGTATCTGGGAAAGTACACAGAGCTGAAGGAACTGTTTTATTGTGACTTGACATGCACTTGTTTTGCCTTTTCAAAGAACAAGTCTGTAGAAATAGAGAACCTTGCATAAAGTGCCGTTACAAGAACTATGAACCTGCAGAACCCTAAAGACTTATTTATTGCTTTGTCCCAGCAATTGATTAGCACTGTGATATCATAGGAGATATGTGGCATTTGTGATTTGGCTGTCCAATGGAATGTATAATTAATATAAGGATGTTGTATGGTCACTGAAGAGAAAGAATTAAACATCTCACATGTTCCATATGTTACATGAGAGACATGGAAATTATTTCTAAAAGAGTTAAAAAACATATCTTTGGTTGTAATTGGCTATATTCTTGATAATTTTAGATCATTCTCTGCCACTTTATTTTAGTAGGGCCATAGGCTTCAAATCTAAGAACAAGTCATTTAGGAGGTTAACTGTCAAAGAGGGGACTGACTGACAACTGGAATCATTTGGTGTTTGCCATGATTTGAGAAGGGGAACTTGGCATTGCATCAATTGTTAATTGTTGTCTCTTGTAAGTTTTTCTTTACCTGAGCCTTTACAAATGTGTGGGTTTGTGTTTTGTTTTCTTAAATAGCGATCCTAAATTTCTGCTGCTCGTTTAATGTACACATGTTGTACATTATCTCTTCCCTGATAGAGGATTGATGGTGAGACTCAGATCACAATATTAGAACATTTTTTATTAATTCAGCTGCCATTATCAGTAGCATGACTCAGTTATTACTAAGAGATAACTATTCACACACTCATTTGCTCACAGTTTGTGCTCACACAGAGTCATTTTTACTGGGTTGGAGCCCAGCCCCATGGTCTTCCAGAAGCAGGGGCTCGTAGTGGCCCACCAGTGGCTTTGGGGACCGTGTGCAGAAAGTTTCTCAAGGGGTTCATTTGTCCCTTGGGGTGTGTTTATACCTATAATCTTCGTCCGTTTGTAATAAGTGCTGCCCCTGTGGGCGCAGCCAGGGCTGTACAGCCTGCTCTTGACAGGGGCTGCTGCTCCTGTAAGGGCCTGGCTGGGCCCTGCTGCCCTCAGCGGGGGCGTTCCTGCGCATGCAGCAGCGCCGCGGCTCTGCAGCCTCGCGGCTCTTGCGGGGGACTGCAGGTCCTTCAGATCAGATGCCGCTTCTCTGCCTGCTCTGTGCTGAGATCTGTGGAGTCTGCTCAGCCAAGCTCATGCAGAAGGCGTATTCGTTAGAACGAAAGCTTTCAGAATGTGAAATGACACAAATCTGAGAGATGATTGCTGTTTCTTGACTGAAAGGGCGTTCCTCTGACCTAGATGTGGGCCAGACTCCAAACTGTGCAGAATCACAACTAAGCATATGGAATAGGTACCTTACTTTTGCACCTGATTACTAACCAGAGTGGTGGAAAAAACATTTGCACTGTCAAATTGTTTTTGATTCAGATCCAGAACTTCTTTTTTTTTCCACTGCTGAATTGAATAGGCGTATATGATATCTGAAAGGTTGATTTATATTAAAAAATATTTATTGCGCTTGAGCAGTTTTGAATACTTGTACTTTCTGATGTAATATTGGTGGTATTTATTTGTAAACAACATAAGCAGAGGCTGTAATCAGCACCAGAGACATGAAAAATAGTGTTCAAATACCAGGCTGCTCACCTAAGCCTGAGCTGGCAATTGCAGCCCCTTAAGGACCTGGGAGAGCAGCTGGCTGTGCTTGGTGAGGCACTTACTATGGATGGTGGGAGTCAGTTCAGCCATTTCATTCCCATCTGGCTGGGTTAAAATGATTCAGGATTGGGAATTAAAAGCAAGATTCAACCAGGGAACAGTTTTTTGGGACGCTTTCTCCCCGAGAGGGAGCAAATGTTCCTGACTCATTATTTAAAGGGAAGCAGTGTGGTTTGCTTTCACTGATGTTAATCGGCCGCTCTTCCCTCTCAGTTCTGGTCTGAAACAAGGCATAGTGGATTTTAAAACTGAGTAGTTGTGGCATTTATTAGCCTGTGGCAGGACAAAGGACAAACTGGTAGTGCTTGAATCATACACAGCTGTAGTCTGGCCTTCTCAGTTTGTGACACTCCACTTTTCTGCAGTCTTGAAGCATTTCCATTGGCACTTGTATAAGAAAAAAACTGTGGATTTGCACTGGACGTGACCTTTCCTGGCCCACTGAACAGAGATTTTAATGTGCATCATGGTAAAAATTTTACAGTGTATTTTATGTTCATTTTGAAAATAAATCCTAAAAGCCTCTATGGCTGCTCTCCCACCAAATTTTAGTGAATGCAAGTCAGACAACAAATTATATGTATCATTTGTGTGTATGATACTGTGGTTATTCTATAAATATGCAGATCTAAAACTTATACGTATTAGGAGAGTATAATTTATTTGAAGTATTTGAAATTAAATGAGATTAAATGAAATGAAATTAAATGAGAATGTTTAGCTAATAATGATCTCTGAAGCTGCAAGTCTGCCATCTGCTGTTCAGGGGGCTTGAGCCAGCCTGGACTGCTCAGAGCTTCCTTCGTTTTTATTACTGTTAAAATACTGTTATGCTTCTGAATACTGTTGTGTGTAAGTGCATGTGATAGTCATATGGCAAGCTGTTAGAATTTCTGTCACCATAATCTAGTCAAAAATCTATGGAAATCATATCTACATTCTTTTGAGTCCTGGATAGCAGCATTACTACAGGCCCATTGCTAGTTTTTAAAAAAAAATGTGTTACTGATCATCAGTCTTGCCCTTCGATCATTCTTAACGTCTCTTTCTGACTAAAAATAACTTGTGAGAAAACATGATTTCCATCATGATGGCTCACCATCAGACATCTAAAGTAGCCTCTGTTCTTAGTGGGCTGTGGAGCACTTTCATTTTTAGTTCAGTAAATACTGCTTTGGTGACTTTAGAAAAACAAGCTGTCTTGCAGCAGCTCAGGACTGTGTAGAAGATATTCTCAGAAGGAATATCTGTCCTTCATAAAATAGTCACACTATTGTGTGTCTATTTTTTGTTGAAATGCAGCATTTCAACATAAACATGAGAAACTGGAATATCTAAATGCAATATTATTTTGGATGGGGACAAAGCTATGATTAGAACCTTTAATTTTTTACTAAAAAATCAAGTTAAAAATATGGAAGTTTAAGGAGAGGCAAGGGGAAGGGAAAATATTCAGAGAGAATTTATAATATTTTGAAATTGTAGTATTAAAAATGATATGTTGTTTCAGAAGTAAATCTGATTTTTTCTTGGTCTAAGCTTCCTAATGAAATCCATGTGTGATACTGAAATGCTATGCTTGACATTTACTTGAATGGAAAAGATTCTGCTATGCACTTTTCCTCTTTCAGTTCTGTTGAGCTGAATAAACAGCGATGGGGTTTTTCCTATTCTATTTATAACTTCTGTGTAATAACTATGCAACATATGCCTGATCCCTCACCATATAGTACAGTGTGGGAGTAGCTTTTGGTCTGAGTATCCCTTTGCTGAAGTATAGGCTTATCCATGTTAGAAATCTTCAGGAAAAATAGATCTGAAGCAAAAGTGTCAAACAGATACTCAAAATTGTATTTTCAAATATACTGATGCAGAATTGAGATTATCTCATTTATTATCAAAGGTTTTTTAGTAAGTATTTTGTTTATTTTAAAATTACATTCTTATCCTTAATGCTTGTGGTTTGTTTTTGAATTAGAATGACATTTTTGGTTTGAATTTTTGAAAGAAACTCTTTGAAAAAGTTGTTCAATTATGGTTTCTCAGTTTCATGTAAAAGCATTGTTTACATCTTCAGACTTTGTAAGACTGGTGGCAAAGGTCTGTGCACCTGCTTGAGGCAGCTCAAACCTGGATACTTGCGGATCTCATTCAGTTGATATTCCTAGATATGAAGTGGCACTGAAGATGTAGAAGCTTTGGCCTCTGAACTCTTCAGCCTCCACAGTCAACAACCTTCTGGGCTTTTTGCACTCCTCATATGCCCTTGCAGCAGAAACAACTGCTCCTGCCTGGCTTTCCTCTATTGATTTTTGTTGTTGTTGTTGTTGTTGATGCAGTTTGTCACAAGTTGTTTTTTCCTTTCATCTGTTTTTTCCCTTATGTTTAATCTGGTGGCTCCCACACTGTGTCTTTCATAGCTGTATAATGGGAACATAGGTGGGGACATAGATATCAGCAGTGCATAAACCTTTGGGGCTAAAACCTTGTTCTAACCTGCAGTCAAGAAACTCTGTTGCTGTTTTTTGTTTTGCATTAAGGACTTGTAAATTTGGGTAGAACTTCACAAGTGTGACAAAAGCACATACTTAACACAACTTCCTGTACTAAAACAAAGGACTACCATACTTTTTCATGTTAAAAATCTCTGAAAAAAGCATTGCCTACCCTTGCCATGGGCTTTTCACTGCTATTTTTTAATGGAAATGGCTGATCTTTGGCAGGCATTTTTTTTCTACCCATCCTGCTCCTCTCTGCCCTCCCTGCAAGACATCAGGCTTGAACATATGCTTGTTCTGAAACATTTCAACCCAATTGGTTGCAGTCTGGTCAAGTTATGTATTGGTGCTACAGATCAGTTGTACTTGTCTCTATTTCTAAAAAAACAATGGAGATTGTAAAATAAGTGGAGATTGTAAACTGGCTGAAACACAGAGGCATCTCCCAAATGCTGCTTAATTTGTTTACTTGCAGGCTTGTGTTCTAACATCAATTTCTCTCCATCCTTTTTTTTTTTTTTATTTCATGTAGAGCAATTACATGGTATTCATGGCAGAATTGTTCTGGTGGTTTGAAGTGGTGAAGCCATCATTTGTACAACCCCGTGTTGTTGTGCATCCCCAAGGTAATTATGTTATGGATTGGCCTTAATACACATGTTTTGATATGTCTGTGTGCAGATTGCCATTGTGTTCACAGATGCAGTGAATATTTTAGTTAACAGGATTTGGCAGTGTACAACCCCCTTAAAGAAGGAGAGGAGTACTCTTTCTTCATTGTAAATCTTCATCTCATCTCATAAATCATAATTAGATTTTGTTGTTTGTTACCAAAAACTCTTTTAAATTGTTGTGGTATAATCACTTGCAAATTTTCCTGACCTAAACAAGCCTTGAATCCATTTATGCCCATGCAAGAATTACAAATATAATAAGAAACCAAGAACAGAATTTAGCCTGAAGGACTTGTGTTGCTGAGAAGATACCGAAAGAAAGAATCATAAATCTGGGCAAAGTGAATAGAGAGCTAATTGTAAAGTTGCATTTTGTACCCAGTGCAAAGGCACCATCTTCCATCAGCAATTCTCAAATTTAAAAATCCACCTTTCAGATAGATCTTGAGGTCTGTTAATGACTACTTTCAGGTATCTGAAACATTCACAGAGCAGTGCTGTGATTGGCTTTCCATGCACTAGGAAGATATTTTCATTGGGTGGCTGTTACACCTTTTCTTCATGTATGCTTTATATGCTTTGTATGCTTTATAGCACATACAAATCTGATATAAATCTTTAAGTAGTGCTAACTATTTTAGGGTGTGACAAAAAACTCATTTTCTAGTCAGCGTAAGGGTTTGGGGAGAAGAACTTTCATCAGAACCATTTCTTCCAGAAGAACAACTTTTGCTAAAACTGTTTCCTTTTAATTTTGTGGCTCTTTTTTAGTTTATTTTTCTGGTTTTGTTCTCCCCTTGCTGTTTCTAGTCTATTTTGTCAGTCTCCATTTCTTTAATTAGTGCCAGTATGGGAACTTTGGAGGACATAAAGATGAAAGGAAGTGACAGCTGTAATCTAAATACTGGAATCAATGAAAATCCTTCAAATCTTTGAAAATCATTATTTCAGATTATTTTGGACAGCTTTTCTACTGTGTAATTTAACTGAATACTAAACTATAATGACTTGAACTTTGTTCTTCCTGGCAGCTGAACCTGCAAAAGATGCAGCTTCTGCTCACAGCTTGAATGCTAACAGAAGAAATTACGTGGATGGTCCATCTGGTTCTGACTTTGTAGCCAGGTAATGTCAGATAATCACTAGTACTGTTTCACAATCTTCTCCTTTCTGTTCAAAATCAAACAGATTTTTTTAATTTAGTTTTTTGCCTTTTTGCAAAGCTCAGTGATTGAGTTACCAGATACAATCTGTGGAATTTTGTGCAGTATCCCGTAGTTCAGCCCTCTGTACACTTGGACAGCGTGCTGTTCTCTTACCAGTGTCCAAAACAACCCTCAGCATTCAGCACAGAAGTGTCACACGGCCTTGTCCTCTTCAATTTCCAGTGGAGCTGCTGACCAGGTCTGCTCTGGAGGAGCTGCTTTTCTGGAATTCACAGCAAATTTTCCAAGAGTTATAATGAAAGTAAACTGAGTTAACAGCAAGGAAAACCCTGAGTGATGGGTTTATTTTGATTTGGTTATGTTACTATCGTACCATGAAATTCAAATAGGTAAAAATAAATACTTAGGCTGTGATTAATTTCCCCACCCCAGCTGCCTCCTGATGGGGAGGAGAATCAGAAAGAAAGAGTAAAGGTAAGAGCAGTTTAATAATGTGAAACAAAATTAAATATGATGATGATGATGATGATAATTGTAATGAAAAGGACAGATGGGAATAAACCCCAGAAGAACAAGTGCTGCACAATACAACTGCTCCCTCCAGCAGCGATCTGCCCCTCCCAGCCAACTCCCCCAGCTGATCCTGAGCACAGCAGCCACAGTTTGCAGTGTCCCTGTGGCCAGCTCAGCTCAGCTGTCCTGGCCACGCTCCCTCACAGCTCCTCCTGCTCCTCCTCGCTGGCACGAGGCACAGAGAGGTCCTTGACTTAGAGAAAGCACTACTGAGCAACAACTAAAACACCAGTGTGTTATCAACAGTGCACTCACATGAATCCAGAACACAGCACTGCACCAGCTACCAGGAAGAAAATTCACTCTGTTCCAGACAAAACCAAGACAATGTGAAACATTATTTTTAGTATTACTGGTACAGATTAGGAAGAAATATAGAAACATCCTGTTTCCCTAATGTTCTGTAGCTGATCATACACTTGATGAATTTCTCAAGGGAGACCTAATCACTCTCCACAACTACCTGAAAGAAGGCTCTAGACAGGTGGAGATTGGTCTCCCCTCCCAAGGAAAAAGTGATAGGAGAAGAGGAAACAGCCTCCATTTGCACTAGGAAAGGTTAAGATTGGATATTGGCAAAAAATTTGTCACCAAACACAGTTGTCAAGCATTGAACAGGCTGCCTGGAGATTGATGGAGCCTCCATCCCTGGAAGTCTTTAAGATGGGTACATGTGGCACTTACAGACAGGGTTTAGTGGTGGCCTTGGCAGGGTTAACAGCTGGACTTCATGATCTCAAAGGTCTTTTCCAACCTATTCTTTCTATGATAAGGGACATCAATTGTACGTTAGGCCTTCTTTTTTATCTTTCTTTTATCAAGGCAAAGCCTTCCAGTGATCTGATCTGAACCTAGTGAATGAGAGACAGCATTACAATACATTTATAATTTTGGGGCTTTTATTTTGGTTTATTGAATGTATCTAAACTGGCACAGAAGAGAACGATAAAATTAGCATTTTAACTGGATATGTAGCAAATGGTTGATTTCCAACCCAGATATTCCTGTTTAGCCTTTTCTGTTGTTTTTGGATGGGGTTTTTGGAGAGGGGGTGAAGATTTGGTTGAGTTTGAGATTTAGGATTCCTAAGTACATTTTTAGTGTTTCAGAATCTATGCTGACTTTAATAATGGAGTAATATTTCTTACTACCATTAAATACTGGGATTCCAAATCCTTTCCCTCTATGTATCCAAAGTGTGTTTCTCTTGTAGACAATGATTTTATTTTCATGTAAACTAAGCATATAAGCCAGGAGAAAAAGAACCAGTAGTTTTGAACATATCCTTTGAAGCAGGGGTTCCCAAGGCTATTTGCTGTACCTCTCCTCATAAACCAGGGTATTTCATCCAACCTGATGGTACATCACCACAGGACAAAGGAGGGGCCCAAAAAGTAATTTCAGATGGTTGGAATCCAGCTCCAGGTTCCCTGGCAGAACAGACCTGACTGCAGGATGTTGTGGTCCTGGCCTTCCTCCCTGTCCCAGCTGTGCATTCCTGCCCCCTTGAGTGTTTGAGTTGCCATTTCAGCACACAAAGACAGAAAAAATGAACCCAGCTGGAAAAAGTGAATGTTCTTCTGTCGCCTTGGCTTGTTGAAATGACTCAGAGGATGGGCTGGAGAGCCAGAGCCAGCACAGAGGAGGCAGTGGGACTGTGGCAGTGAGCAGATACCATGTCTCAGGTTGCCATGGAACCCAGGCTTGGTGCCAGAGTCGCTCTTTTCCCCAAGGAAAATTAAGTGTATGGATTTTCTTCATGGTAGCAAATTTTCACAGGCTGCAGGGTTAAATTTGGAAAGTATGCTTTTCTTTTAAGATAACTTACAGACATTAGGATTTTATAATTTTCAGATATCTTGAATGCCATTTAAAACAGATATGTCATGTAGCTAGTATGTAGTGTTATTGACACAAAAAAATCAGGAATTTATGAGAACCTATATTGAATAATTTAATATATAGTTGTGAATATGCTTTTGTAGATTGTATTTTTCTTAAATTGATGTGAATATCCTTCTTGCAAATATTATTTAGAGACACTTCTACACTATACAGTATATATATAATATAATAACACTAAACAAATATTCTGACTGAAAAATGTGAGTTTGGGAGTGTGCTTTTCAATTCAGTGGACAAAATTCAAAATATGAAAGGATTTAATCCATCTCGTGTTTGAAGTCTGGCTTCTCTAGAAGTGTTTTACATACAAATCCATGTGTCTTTATGTATGTGTCTGATCATGAAAAGGCACCTTGATCAAAACATTGAATTATGTTAATCCCATCCTGGATTAAGACAGCTACTCAATTACAGACCTTCTCTGTAAACCAAATAAAGTATCTGTGTAAGTAGAAACAGAGGAAATCTCTGTAATTACTCCTTTAGTAGTCAATATATTCTTTTATATATAAAGTCATGTCTAGCACAAAATCTCCTTTATCCACTTCTAGTGCATGTTGCAGTCCAGACACAAAGCAGAAGTTTCAAACTAAGCAACTGAGAATAGAAATGCATGGAAAGTATGTGATATTGGCTGCAATCACTCAGTTTTGAGGCCAGTAGGAGCTGCCTCATTTTGCTCATGTTTAGACTTTTTACTGAAGTCAAACCAAAAAAATGGAACCTTCTAATAGAGACATTTACATGAAATAAATCAGGAGACAAGTACATTAACAAAACTTATGCTGCAGCTCTGTAGCTGTTTGTGTATGAAAAATACCTTTTTGACTTTTTGGTCCACCTGCATTAGTTCCACTCCAAGGTTATTACAGTGTTCTCTTTTTAGTTGATAAATTAATATTTCCAGAAGAGAACTACACCTCACTTTCTTTCCCATAACAAAAAATAAGTCTGTTTTTGTCTTGGCCAAGGACAGGGTGACTGGTTGCCCTTTTGTATTGTGGCTTTTGATGTGTTAATTCTAAGTTAATGTCTCTTACTTTATAGATTGGAAAGTCCAGCTTACACACCACCTCACCAACTGCATACACCCCAGCAGCCTTATTCATCTGTTCCAGGTAACAATTCTCAAAGGGCTGGGACAGGCAATGAGACAAGGTGTCATCCTCTGAGTAAATTGCTCTCCTGCTTTTATTTATTTAAATATCATTTATGCAGAAATAGGGGGAGACCTTTACATGAAAAATTAATTAATTTACATAATTGACTTCTGTAATTTATAAAATGTACAAGTGGGAAGTTTGTGTTTGTACCAAATGCATTGTGTGTGTTTTTTCAATTTGACTTCTGTTTTGATTATTTGGAAGATGGCTTACAACAAGTATTTGTAGTATATTTTAGTAGGATTTGTAGAATATTTTACACATTAGTAAATTCTTTGAGGGATGAGGGGTAAAATCTTTATTCAGGATGAAATTGGTTTTTGTTGCTCTAGTTGTGTTTTTAATATTTAAACGCTTTTTTGCCATTTCAGTGTTCTGAGTAGTGAAGCAGATTAATTTGTTAAAGCAACAGAAGGTGATGTTAAAATCATTTCTCACAGTAGTTACATTGGGTCCTATTTTTGTTTCTCTTAGGAGTCATCAGAAGGTCCACATCAATGTCTTATGTAGATGGGCAAGTAGGGACATGGCCCAAAGAGAAAAGGTAAGTAGTCTTACAAGCTGGTTACAAAATACTGGTTTGGTTATGGGTAGTAGTAAATGCTCCATTGTAGTTTGGATTTTCAGAGTCCTGTAATAAGAATTCTTGTAAGCTGCTTGAAAAAGTAGAAAAAGAAAGATAAAACCTTATAATAGATTAAAAAGTAGTTAATAGGAAACAATCTTCAGAAATAAATAATTTATTCTTTAAACTTAAAGAGGTATACTTCAGATATTTAAATTGTTGGTGTTAAATATGTTCATATTTACTCATCACAATGAACTAAACCTGGTAACAGTAACATGGCTAATGATCTCAGTAGCATTTAAGCTTGTATTGTTTTGAGGATGCTAAGAACAATCAGGTTAAATATTTTAGTTTTCAGTTAGACCAGTCATAAACTCGTAATCTGTAGGGTATAAACCAAAGTTAAAATGGTAAGAGTTATAGTGGTGTGTAAACTGTGTCTTTTCAACGTTCCTTCTGATCTATGGTGGCAATTCCTATACTTCTAAAATGCCCAGAATTGATTCTAAAGTAGTAAAAAGCATTGGCTGAGTCTGAAGAAAATGTTGTTACATTCTATTGTGCTTTTTAAAAATTTATTATACTTACATCTATTTACCCATCTAAAAATATCTGTCTAAAAATAGATGCATTTTATTATATTTGAAGCTAGGCAAAATACAGTACACCTAACAGTGCCTTTAATACTACCAGCTTAAAATAATTTTAAAACCAAATACAAATATTTCATTATTTTTATTAATAACCATGAGTTGCTCAGTTACTTTCTTTGTTCTGATCTCTATTAGGTCATCATTACATGGAGTTTCTTTTGACATTCCTTTTGACAAAGAGAAAAGCATTCCAGCATCTGCTCCAAACAGAGGCATTCCTAGATCTGTGAGCAATGAAGGCCTTACAGGAAACATCAACCGCATGCCCAAGCATTCTAGAAAAAATCTGTCCTTCAAACCAGTAAATGGAGAAGAGGAGAATCAAGACATTGAGGAGGAAAAGGACATGACACCTCTTAAAGACACAAAGGCCAATCAGTCTCTTAATGCAAATCAAAGAAATGCCAATGAGAGCAGACACTACAGGTTTCCAAATGGAGCTCTGCAAAACAGGGCAGTTCTGGATGATTTTGGCAATCAGATTGAGACGCCAAGCATTGAAGAGGCTTTGCAGATAATTCATGACACTGAAAAATCTCCCAGACTTCTCCAAACAGACCAAATTACAAATGGGTTCTTTCTTCACAATCGGGAAATGAGCATCTTGAATTCAAACATTAAACCAAACCAGACTACCCCAGATATAATCACAGACACTAAAGGTGCTCTGAGTCCTGTGACTGACAACACAGAAGTAGATACTGGAATACATGTCCCGTCAGAAGATATCCCAGAGACAATGGATGAGGATTCTTCTTTGAGAGATTATACTGTAAGCATGGACTCTGACATGGAAGAACCATCTAAATTTCTCCAGGATTATGACATGCGGGCTAGCAATCACAGAGATCAATTAAGTCCCTGTCCCAGCTCAGTAAGTACTAAATCACAGGCAGGCAGCAGTGCTTCTTCGAGCTCAGGGGTTAAAATGACCAGCTTTGCTGAGCAGAAATTCAGGAAGTTGAATCACACAGATAGTAAAAGCAGTGGAAGCAGTTCTCAGAAAACCACACCAGAAGGTTCTGAGCTGAACATCCCTCATATGGTTGCTTGGGCTCACATTCCCGAGGAGGCATCTGTTCCTCAAGGAAGAGACACTACACAGTTACTGGCTTCTGAAATGGTACAGCTCAGGATGAAGCTAGAGGAAAAGAGGCGAGCCATTGAAGCACAGAAGAAGAAAGTTGAAGCTGCATTCACAAAGCAGCGGCAGAAAATGGGAAGAACAGCATTTCTCAATGTTGTGAAAAAGAAAGGTGATGGGGTATCACCTCTCCGAGAGGAAGCAGCAGGAGCTGAAGATGAGAAGGTATTCACTGACAGCAATCGGTTGAAAGAAAAAGAAACTCAAAAATCAGATGACCAAACTAGTAAGACTTCAGAATTAATAAAAGAAAATCCAGAAAATTCTCATAGCAAATGGTTAAAATCTCCTGCTGCTTCTGGGGATGCTGAAAAGCAATGGAACTTAGCAAGCCCCTCAGAAGAAAATCTTAATGATGGAGATCTCTTAGAATATACAAAATCTATTGAAAAACTAAATTCTTCCCTGCACTTTCTACAACAAGAAATGCAACGTCTATCCCTTCAGCAGGAGATGCTGATGCAGATGAGAGAGCAGCAGGCTTGGGTAATTTCTCCTCCTCAACCTTCTCCTCAGAAGCAGATTCGGGACTTTAAGTCTTCTTCAAGGCAAGGAGGAACTCCAGCTCCTGTTGCACCATTCTCACAGGAATCTCCTCGCTCTACACATCAATCTCCACAATCTTCCAACAGGAAGAATGCCTCTTTTCACATTAAAATGCAAAGGACTCCTAGGCCAAATGAACTGAAAATAACGCCTCTAAACCGTACCTTGACTGCCCCACGGTCTGTGGACAGTCTTCCCCGTTTGAGGAGGTTTTCTCCCAGTCAGGTTCCCATTCAGACTAGGTCATTTGTTTGCTTTGGAGATGACGGTGAACATGTCAGTGAACCTCAGTTAAAGGGAAATCTTTTGAAAGAAGTCAAGTCTACAGAAGAGGCAGCAAAAGAAGAAGGACCAAAATTGCCAAAACAGGGGGAGCAGAAGTTAGAGGAAAAGGAGATTAAGCCTATTGAATCTAATGTTTCTGAAGTATTATCTCAGCCTATCACAGAAACTGTCTGCCTCACCCCAAATGAAGATCAGCTAAACCAACCGATTTTACCACCTCCAGCTCCCAAAACAGCTAACTTAATTGAAGTTTCCCTATCAGATTTGAAGCCACCAGAAAAAAGTGAGGTATCTGTTGAGAAATACGAAGGTGAGAGTGATAGAGAACAGTTTGAAGACGACCAGAAAGTGTGTTGTGGATTCTTTTTTAAGGTAAGAGAACTAGTGGATGTGTATGTCAGCTGTTAAGCTTTGTTTGAATCTTTAATTTAAACATGGATGTTTCTGATGATTGAAGTCAAAGCAGATGGTACTGCAACTCTAAATGGGCAGGCTAATCTTTTGGACTTGATTAATTTGGCATCATAAGAATGGTGAGATTCTACTATATTGCAGTTCTGAGCATGTCAGAGTATCCCATTCCATTCATAGTTATGGAAGAGTGCTTGGTGGTCTTGGTGAGGAAGATCCACACTGAATGTAGATTTATTTTTAACATATGTTTTGGTGATCTTGATTAAACGTGCTAACTTCTCACTCTCACTTCCCCACCTCACTCCCAAATTTAATTAAAAGTTTTTGAAGTACATAACAGCCTGCATTTTAAAAAATTATTCACATTTTTGAATTGCACTTTGGAGAGCCTTTTTCCCTCTCTCAGCTGGCTAAGGAAGTACAGTCTGCTGAGACTCCCTTTTGAAGTTTGTATTTGGGAGCACTCCTTAGAGACTTTTTATTAAAGAGCTGTATTCAGACAGGCTTTTAACTATAATGCATATTGTAAGACAGTGGTCTAGACATATTTCCATCTTAGAATATCCCAGAATTTTGTATCATATATCTAGATGGACCTAGCTTGTCTGGAAGCATTCCTCAGTTCTAACAAAACACCTGGCTTGCTCACAAGTTACTTTTATATGGTGCATAATTATTGGGGTTTGTGATAATTACCTTCATGTTCATACATGTAGACTCTTCCAAAGCTGAAAGAAGTTTATGCTATGTGGGATCTGACTCAAAACTAAAATATCTCACTTAGCAAGTTTTCTCACACCAGTGTTGAATTTTGTTCGACTCAGGAAGGAAAAATTTGAAGTTTTTAAGAGTCTTAAGAAAAATCTTCAAAAATAAACTTATTCCGAATACTGCAAGAATATGTTAGGATACCCAGTGTACAGAATTAAGTGTCTAATGACTTGGCAAAATCAGTTGCTGAATTTAGATATCTTAAATATTTTTGGTCCTTTTCCTTCAAAAATGGTTGCTAGGATGATCAAAAGGCAGAAAATGATATGGCAATGAAACGAGCAGCATTGTTGGAGAAGCGTTTGAGAAGGGAAAGAGAGACTTTACTTCGAAAACAGCAGCTGGAAGCAGAACTAGAACATAAGAAGGAAGAGACAAGGTAAAACTACATGTCCTGATACAAATGATCAGTAATGGTGAACATTAAAATGTCTGGTTTAGTTAAAAGTGTAACCTGCATGTCAAAAAATTGCATCTTAATATCACAGTTATTTCCTGCTAGAGCCAGATGTGCAGAGGAGCCCAGCTGGCCCTGCAGGACAGCAGGTGGCATCAGTCTGTAGCTCTCTCAGGCTGGGAGCTGTGCTGGCCTGAGCACAGCTCCTCAGAGCACGGTTCTGAGGGAGCCTGTATCCCTCAGGGTTCTTTCTGCACAAGTGCACAACGTTCACTCAGTTACAGCAATGAAGCTCATAAACCTGTGTTTGGTTTTATTAGTAGCAATATCCCAAAAAGTTTAAACTCTCTGAAAATTGTAAAAAAAATTTAAAAGCAATTGTCTCTTACTGGTGTTTGAGAACATTGAAGTTCCAAAAATCGGATGCCTGTGTTGTCCTCACTGTGTTAGCTGAAACCCCTTATTTGTAAAGTTTCTACTGCTGAATTTTTTTGGTAATTTTTAGACGCAAAACAGAAGAAGAACGTCAGAAGAAGGAGGATGAACGAGCACGGCGAGAATTTATTAAGCAGGAATATATGAGAAGGAAACAACTAAAGCTTATGGAAGACATGGATACTGTGATAAAGCCACGTTCCCTCTCAATCAAACAGAAAAAGCCACGTCCAAAATCTATTCATAGAGATCACATTGAATCACCTAAGACACCAATTAAAGGTCCACCAGGTAACAAATGTTTACATGGCAGAAGAGTCTGTTCATGCTGAAACACCAGCTTGGGTTTTGGTCCTAACAAGCACATGCGTTTATGAGTGTCTTGTGCTACATTGAAATGGCACGTGTCCAAACTGGAAAGCAAAATTTGGCATAGAAATGGAAAGATGAATGTCACTTACCTGCTATGCATGCATGCATATATCAACAAACAAAAATGTTAGCTCTGAAAACCCAGTGGAGGGACGAATATGTGTTGCAAGTTTCACGCACACCCATGTTTTCTTCACTAATCTTTTCTTGCACCTGTAGAGCTAAGAGTGAATAAAAGTTGGGAAATAAGGGATCCATAAATAAAATGGTGACCATAAGGTAAGAATATTTAAACTCACACAATACGGACAAAATTTAAATTTGCAAGTTATTTCTGTATTTCATGGTTTTTTCTATCTTGCTTACCAGCTGCATGTATACTTAAGAACATAGCAACACTAAACATGTGGAACAACTTAGCATTCTTTTAGATACAAAAGAACTTGCTGTAATGGCTGGAAATATTGTCAATTTACAATTAGAAAAAATAACCAGATTGCTCAGTGATGCTTTTTGTTACAGCCTCCTCTACGCTTGTTGTTGTGCTACGTTTTCTCTGGCAGCTTCCCTCCGTCTTCCAGTGTAATTTAAAGTATTTCCTTAACACCTTCCAGGAACCCATCCCAAGCTTTAAATTAAGTCTCTTAAGCTCTCTTTCAAGAGGACTTATTAACATTAATTGCATTCTTTGATTTGCATAGTGCCAATATTCCCATGTCCGTGCTTCCCATTAGTGCTTAGCCTGAGCCCATCCCCAGTGGCTGCCAAAGGCTGGGTGTCAGCAAGTGTTTACATGAAGTGCAGCACATATGCATGCAGGTATATCATGGATGGTGTTAGTCCCATGTAGAAAAGCTCTTAGTGACTTTCAGATGCTGGTGTTGGTCTGATGAACAGACTCTCCTACTTTCATAGGTTTATAAGCTTTAACTTTGTTTTTATCCAGGTTCACAGCTTTATCGTGTTTTTTCAGTATCTAGTCTTTCATTGGCATCGCTGAATACAGGGGACAATGAGAGTGTGCAGTCAGGCAAGAGAACACCAAGGTAAAGCTAAAATAACCATTTCATTTAATAAAGTTTTGTAATCAGCTATGTAAAACTAGCATGAATTTTTTAGAGGCCATGTATATATTGTATACTTTGAGAACAGGTATGTTTTCCTCATTTGAGACATGGATTGTTTCCACTGTCAGACATTCAGGAACCAAGCCATGATCATTTGTTTTGCAAATTTTACCAAGTAAACCAGTTGGGCAGGTATAAATGAGGTCAAAAGAAAGTGCTGTTCACACAGCCTCTTTAATTCACCTGCTTGTATCTAAGTCTCAACCTGTGGATATTTTTCTAAACCTATATGCTACATGCAGCTACATAGCTGCTTTTCTTTTTTTAACACAGAAGTTTATTTTCTGTTTGATTTTTTTTCTTTAGCAGTTGTACAGGGAATTATTGAATGCTTACAAGGACTTCAGCCTTTTCCAAACACCAGAATTTATTTTGCATTAAAAACCACCTGAAAAGAACAGAAAAAAATTAAATTTTTTAATACAAAACCCACATTATCATTCAGAGTAAAATTACTATTTCTGTGAACTATTTGATAATATTCAGTCAAATACTATTTTCTTTGTATAAAAAAGAAATAGGGAAGAAAGGCAAACTAGGAGGACAGGGTTGATAAGGATTACTACATATTATGATATTGCATGTCATGTCTTCATGGCCACTACACATTATTCATCAGCTCTGACAGACCTGCAGCTGGCTTCAGTTTGCTTCTCAATTTACCTTGATGTCTGAAGAACTGCCTTTCCAGTTATTACATAAGAAACTTTCATAAATGATCCAATTAGCCTAATATCTCTTGTCATCTCTTAAAAATTATCAGTTTTAATCGAGGGGCGATTTCTTCCAGCTATATTAGCTATTACAAAAGGCTTGATGTTGCTCATCTACACAGGCTTTGCAGGAGGTGACCCCGGTGTATGGAGCTGGAGTTGTACAGTGCTGTACTATGCTTGTAATGAGCAGTACCTCTTCCTCAGGCTTTGGCTTTGTTTAGGGGATTGAGACTTTTAAAACATTATAAAAGCAACAGAGTTGAAAGAATTTTCAGTATCTTTCCAAACCCATATTTTCACCTTGTCCTCGCACCAGCATTGTTTTTGATGATCCTGCTGAGAGAATCTCAGTGATACATTTGTCACCTTCTTCATGCAGGTGCTAATCACAGCAGGTGTAGGATATATTATAAATTGAATTTTCATCTGTTGCTGATTTTACTGAAAATGAGCATGCACACAAATGTTGATATGATACCACTTTTTTTCCTTATTCTGTGACTTTTTCTCACTTAGAAAACTTTCATTCCAAGCTGCAAATTTGACTGGCTTTTGCAGTAGCCGCAATCAAAAATATTTTAAATATCTTGTAATAATTTAAGAAAACTTGACAATCTTGTTTAGACCTTTAAATGCAAAATTATCCACATTTGAGTGCAGCCTGAAGAATTACAGCACCAGAAGTTATTGCTTGTGAAAACAAAAACTAGAAGGAAAATTCTTTTGCTGTCTTAAATACAGAAGTTCTCACTGCCAATTGTTGCAGTCATAAATATAAGTGAACTAAATTTTTACTTCATATTCATCATTCTATCAAGAACTGGTTTGTTCACTACATGAGATAACATTGGTTTGCCAGTACATGTTAAAAGTAACACGAATTTCCACTTAGTAATTCTATTTCACAAGAACATCTATTAGGTTTCTATCCCTCAGGTGCAGCCCAAAAATTAACACATAACTCACCTAAAGACCAACTTCTTGCGTCACTCAAAACGCACTAAATATTGTGCATTTAGGTTTATAGTTTATAATTCAAATAATTGTGTTCTACCTTGCCTTCTTTTCATATCAGAAGGCTTCCCAGCTGAACATTGTGAATTTTTTTAATAGATTTTAAAACTAATGTTTAGGTCTGAATCTGTGGAAGGATTTTTATCTCCAAGTCGCTGTGGTAGTCGTAACGGAGAAAAAGATTGGGAAAATGCATCTACAACTTCTTCAGTTGCCTCTGCTACAGAGTACACAGGTCAGTGACAACAATAGTCAGAAAAGTACCTGCCTGTTAGTGGTTCTATGCATGAAAAGTTTTCAGGTACCTTGATTTGGCTTCCTAAAACTTGATTGAGTTTTACCCTTCAAAGTGGAGGCTAATAATACAAGGTTAACATTTTAAATCCAAAATAAAAATACTGATTCAATAGACTGAGAACAGCAAATGGGCTCACACATCATTCTATACTTCAGTAGTGTCTCTAGCAAGGCACAAAGTGTTGATATTTCAACTCAATTTAGAATAGAGTTACAAAATTCAAAACCCAAATTGCAACGTAAAAAATCTTCTTAGCAATGCAAATATAAATATTCTGCACTATTTGTTTCCTAACAGATCTTTTGTTGTTTATTAAGAACTTTATGATCAGACTACTAACTCTTTATTATATTATGAATCAAATAATAATGGTATTTTCCTCCCTTTTCTCTAATTACTGCCAAGACCTTGCATCATCAGGCTTATAAAAGCTCCACTTTTGCCAACCTAATATCACTTTGTTTGTGAGAAGAGTAGCATAAGGTTAGGTATTTTCTAGGGGTTTTTTCCCCAAAGCTTGGTGAGATTTAATCTTAATTTTAACTGATGCTTGTACATTATTTTCCTAACTGGTACTCATGTGTTGGGTTTTTTTAAATGGTCTTGACCCAAGTACACATACATTTCAGAAATTAAAATGGGATATTTCTCTTTCAACCGGATGAATCATTTTACAGACAGAATAACCTGTCAAGTGTAAGGCCAGATCTTTCAACCTGGTTTTGGGTAAAACATTTCTGGAATTCCAAAGAGGACAGACAGCAGTTACTCTAAGCACTGCATATGCCTCATTGTTATACCTCGTACCCTTGAAATCACAGGTGTAGAAAAAGAAAGACTTTGCTCTCTCCTGGACAACTGAAATTTCCATTAGGAAAAGCAAAATATTTTGTTGTTCATTGAAACGGTTCTCTGAGAGAAAAAATATTTACCAATGCTGAAAATAATAATGATTAATTAATGAAAGACACATTTGTAAGTAAATTCAGTGGCAGCTGAATGGCATTTTACTTCTTTGTGAAATTTGTGGTCTCTAACCTTATTCTGTATTATTCCCGGATTTGTGTTTCTATGCATGCAAAAGTTCCACACCAGAAAGTGCTTCACAGCATTCAAAGTAACTCTTTGTTAGCTTATTGATTAATTTAGCTTATTTGTTGTTCTTTTTGCATAGGACCAAAGCTCTTCAAAGAACCCAGTGCTAAATCCAATAAGTATATAATACAGAATGCACTGGCACATTGCTGCCTGGCTGGAAAAGTAAATGAAGGTCAAAAGAAAAAGATCCTGGAGGTAAGAGTATTTTTCTCCTAAAAGCATAAACACCTACATCAAACCAAAGTCAGGCATTATGGAGACTCCAAAGCATAAATGCAGATAGTGAAGGGAAACCTCAGAGATTATGGTGGCAATCAGTGAAGGGACTGAGTAACTTCTGTGACTTTCTCCAATGCTGTAGAAACAAGAGCTGTTACTTTGTACATTCAGCACAGGAAGCTGAATTAATTCACATGTTTAATTAATAGTTATTGCTTGTTTTATGGGGGAACTTCAATGTCTAGGCTTTTGTAATTTGCTCACAAAGTTGTTTTCCCTTATACATGGAGATCCACAGATTGGGAACTTTAGAACTAAAGCCCAGTGCCCTCATGAACAGAAAGAATTTAAATACATCCCTTCTAGGCTCTTCTCCAGTTTCCAAGCAGTTGGGCAAATTCAGGACTTTGTACTATAGGAAGGTGCCTTCCAGTCTTCTCTCTTACACTGCTGTAAACCTTTCTGAAGATGCACAAATACTGTAAGCACCTGGGGACAGTGTGTTTCCAGGCAAAAGTAGTAATAGAGTCTGAGCCTTGAGAGTATCAGGACTGTTCAATTTACCAACTAGGACAAATAGAACAGATTAACTGATATCAAACCTCACAGACACTTGGAATCCAGACTGAATTTCATTTTTGGAATAAACTTCACAGCAGTATTTCTTGCCCTTCTCTTTGTAATCATTCTGCATCCATGTCTAAATGCTGCTTTCTCTGTCTTTCCAGACACTTTTTAGAAATACCAAGTCATGAATCAGGACACACTCTTGCAGTTTAAGTAACTGGGAGCAAAATGACCCTCAGAAATCCCAGAATAAAATAGCTGCAAAAATGTCATGCTTAGCTCTAGGATGAAGCACACACCACTTGATAGAAGCTGTATGCGTTAAGGGCATGTGTCCCACAGAAGGTCTGTTAGGTGGGATAGGAATCTGAAGATTTCAGCTAATTAAGAACTTTTGTTCAATGTATTTCAACTGACTTGATGGTTTGACCAAGGTTGAGGGGATTTAGGGATGACTGAAATTCCATTTTAGCACCAGAGGATCTTTCAGACATATCTTTCAGACACGTGTCAAGTTTCCTCTTCCCAAACTTGCAAGTATTAGACCAGCTTGATGAAATGGATGATGAAAAGAATTTTTATTCTACAAAAAGACTTTTGGAATGTCTGTTTTTGAGGTACAACTAAGCAAGTATAGCTGAAATTGTCTAAATAAATTAGGTTTTAGTTGAGATGGATAGCTACCATATCAAAATTCAGACAGGTGAAGCTTAGCAAATTCTAATGATTGCAAAAAAGGTCTTTTAGTGGACAGAATTAGACATAAGTTTCAGCTCTGGTAGAAAACTGATTCAAAGTGAAATCTAATTAATTGAAATGTTTTCCAATTGCAATGCAAAATTCATATGCTGAATGTTTTTCTTTCTTTCTTTCTTTCTTTTAAAGGAAATGGAAAAATCTGATGCCAATAATTTCTTAATCTTGTTCCGGGATTCAGGCTGCCAGTTCAGATCTCTGTATACGTACTGCCCTGATACTGAAGAAATCAATAAATTAACAGGAATAGGTCCCAAATCTATCACAAAGAAAATGATAGAGGGACTGTATAAATACAACTCTGACAGGAAGCAATTTAGCCACATACCTGCCAAAACTTTGTCTGCCAGTGTTGATGCAATTACCATTCACAGCCATTTGTGGCAAACCAAGAGACCAGTAACTCCTAAGAAACTCTTACCCACCAAGGCATAGTAGATGGGAAAAAATTTGCTTGAGACAATTATGATAAACTTGCACTTCATCTTTACTGCCTATAGGAAATAGATTTCTAGTTGCCAACAAGACTCTTAGAACTTAAAACTGGACACCGAGTTCTATTATCATGTCCAACTGGAATGTAAACACAGTGTTTAGGAGTGCAGAAGATTAACCCTTAGGTGAATAATTATGAGTGATTACGGAAATGTTTGACTTGTGTGGAGATTTCTATGTGCTAATGCAACATATAGAGTATATTTGCTCTGTATTTTGATTAGATACACTGAAGCACTGAATGTTCCTCTTTAGTGACTCAGACTACATTTTTTACATCTGTTGCCTTATATGTTTGTATTTGTGCTTGTCTTGAAATATTTTTCTTTCACTAAAGAAAAACTTCTTAATATTCTCAATACCATCGAACTTTGCATATTGACTTACAGTAAAGACTAAATGATAAATTGTATGTCACTGAATAACAGCTGAATGGTCTGTTCTCCAAGATCTTTACTGTGTGCTGTAACAAAATCAAGATTCATTCCCCTGTGTATTTATAATTCTTTTTCAATTAAATAGCACTGATTTGCTTATAAACTAAACAGTAAAGGAAAAACCTTTGAACTGCTTGAAGTTTCCTTCAAATTAATTACTTAACAACTCAGGGTACAGGTGATGCAATTATTTCTGTTTCAGTAAGTTGCCATCTGAGATGTAATGACTGACCATGTGCATGTTCATAACACCAGTAAAACTCAAAGTAAAAAGATTTGGTAGGTCTCTGAAATGGTTTAAGCAAGTTGTGCATTCATTGCTTTGCACTGTTCCAGCTGGAGAGAGAGCACAGGGTCAGGTCCTGCTTCTTCAAGGAAGGAATAGGAACGCATGAAACATTCAGAACTAGATCCCTGATGTTGCCTAACAGAGCAGTAAATATTCAGAAGAATCACAGAATTCAGTAAGTCACAAATCTTTGAGAAGTCATGTATCTAATTCCCATTGATTTTAAGATCCAGGCCACTTCCTGCCTTCAGATCTGCCAACTCAGACATGAATCAGTTTTCTAGGGAACAGACATCTGATAAGAATTTTCAGTGTGTCTTCGTAAATTGTTTTTTTGACACTAACAGGTGATGTCTTGTGACACAGCAATTTTTAAGTACATAAAGTACATAAGTACTTACTGACATTTCAGTAAATCTGTAACATGACCATTTGCAAAACCAAACTCTAGGCATATTTCAGTATTATTTATGAAGGGCTGCATTTTATTTCAAAACAGTGTTTGATTATTTATAAATCACTATACCGTTTCAGCATTTGTTTCTCTTCTAATTTGCTTTCAACATAGCACTGTTCTGAAAAAAAAAGAAAACACAAACTTGAAGCCTCCCCTAAATTTGTGGCTATTTTGATATCATCGTACACCAGAGAATTTGTTGGGGGGGGGAGGGAAATCTCATTCTCAGGAAAAGACTTGAATGATTTGTGATTCTGTTCTGTTTCAGTGTTGTGACAACTCCATTCACATAAGACAGTATTGTGCTACAAGTATGTAGTCCATTCAGTTTCATGGGAGACTAAAATGATGTTTGTACTTCTCTCATTAAACTGCTTTGAGAGAAACTGCCTCACTACTAGGATGTGCTCATTTACTTAGAGAAAAGATGCACAGGAATGAGATGTCATTAAGCAGTTTAGAACAGTACTTTTTTAAATTATTATAAGGCCTTAGGCATCAGTGCATCTGGATTATAAACATTTTCTCAAAAATGCTGTCAGTTTACTGTAATTTATGTTCTTATATTTATGTATATTTGTTAAAACTGTAAAAAAAAGAAAAAACACTTTAAAATACATGTTTAATATGTATGTGGCTCAAAACTATTTGTGGTTAGCTGATTCCTACTGTTTGCATGTATATCACCAGGATATGTAACTCTTATATTTCAAGTGTATACATATTGTGTATATAGGATATAAATAATATTAAAAAGGGGGGAAAGAGGGTTTGCACATTCTGCCTGTTAGACACTTCCTACAGATACCATTGTAGGAACATCTTGAATAACAATATGAAACTGTGTATAATATACAGTGATTCAAGAAACCAGGAGGTTGGAATTAACTGACACACATATGGTATAACTTCAAAAGAAGTTTTATCATGGGAGGCTTTTTATTTCTAAAATCTGTTCTATGATTTAACTGAAGATTTGCAACACCATAAAGACACATGCATCAACCTAATCAAAGTGAGCTTAAATACGTCACAGGAATTCTTTGAGTAATTTTAAATATATCTGAATGTATTATGAAATTTGCATTTGTCAACAGGTTAAAGATTTGTGCAATGTCTAAAAGTAGAATGTGAATAATGCAGTTGAAAATTTCATTGCTCGCAGTATAAGGTTTCACCTAATACAGGAAAAGTAAAGCTAGGGATGCTTTTCCTTTTTAAGCCTGCAAATTTTCTAATTACAGTGGATCTTTGGTTGGGATCATGTTTAAAAAAAAGAAGAAAAAGAAAAAAAAAAGCTTTCCATAAAGGCCAGTATTTATCACTGACCTTTCCAGAACACACTGGTGCTTTCATCAGGGGTATTATTATTGTTGCTACAACTGAATTGCCAAACTCTTGTCTTAGTTTTTGGAGCAAAATTTCATCTTCTAACAGTCATAATAGCTACTGAATTTTTTTTTTTTTTTAATGTTAGTATGACTGTTAGTTTTTATTATTTGGCTGTTTAAAGCCAAATTCAGCTATTTAATTATGATTTATTGGGCACTGTTGAAAAATGTACAGTGTATTGTGTGCTTACGTGTCCACTTCTATGGAGCATAGCTTCCA
Source organism: Promerops cafer (assembly GCA_013398275.1). NCBI lineage: Eukaryota > Metazoa > Chordata > Aves > Passeriformes > Nectariniidae > Promerops > Promerops cafer. The sequence goes on from VZSE01014423.1 coordinate 961,122, forward strand.
TATTTTTTCAAATGCTGTGCTGTAAAATATTGTCATTGCTACTTATGTGGTACAGTGTAGTTTTTTCCTTTCATTTAAATAAAAAGCATGGCACCAAAATAACATTTTTTTTGTTGTCTTGCTTACCTCTAAATATAAACTAAAATTATAAAGTGTTCATATTAATGTTTAAATCTTGTTTCTTCTCATATTTCAGCAATGTGGAAATTGTAGGAAATATGCACCATTACAGTTTCTTCTTTTGTTTCCCATCTTTGGTCATACTTCCATAGATAATCTAGATTTCTGATGTTATCAGAGGAAGGCTATTGAATAATTGAATAGGCTTCATATTTCATTTGTGAGGACAACAAGGTGTTACCCTATTCTCTTCAGAAGTGAATTTCACAATTTTAAGTCATCTGATAGACTTCTGGGCTCTGGTTAGCTTCCATTTTTCCAAAGCCACAGAAACTTACTTATCTTTGTCAAGGTACTGTATAAAGCACGTGTGTGACTTCTAGTGAAATAGTTTGTACCTGCTAGTGATGCTATCTTGAACAGAAACACTATCAGGAAAATGAGGGCCCTCTTCCAGATTTGTATATTAGTAATTTTTGTATTCCAAATTATGCCTTTTTTGGAGTTTTGTGTTGTCCTGCTGGGTTGTAGAGTAAGAGCAAGGACTTGCTGAAAGTGGCCATGACATCCCTGCACTGTCAACAGGCAGACTGAGCTGCTGGGCTAACTTACACAGATAAAGAACCTCAGAATTGCAGAGCTGTTTGAAGGGTAACTTCAAGAATACCAGCAATCTGACAGTAGGGCTTTTAATGCTGAATTGAAATCTACTGTGGAAGAAAATTAATAGCTTTCCCTCCTCCTCCTGAAAACTGGTTATTTTTCAGGCAGCTCAGTCAGTTCCCTGTACAGCATCACAAACAGGCTGACACAAGCAAGGAATTATATTGGAACACAAACACACAGTTGCACCCACTAAAGCTATTTTTTCAGTGGTGAGCCCAGCTCAAAATTTTCATCTAAAAACAGCCTTTGTACAGATCTGCTTTAGAACAGACTTTGTTTTTTCTACCTTTTGGCAAATAACATCATCCCTGAGAAACTTCAGCTCATGCCCTGGTTAATTTGACATAATATGACTGTGCTGTGTGCCTGCATTTGTACAGAATTTCTTATTCAGAATTTGTGCTGCTCTGGGATCCAGTGTAGAGAGTTATGCTTGGAACAGAAGGTTTCTGATCGATCGCCACACAAATCTGATGCAAAAAATAGCTTTGTTTCTCAAATCCAGCTGTACTGATCAGATCACTGTCAGATGTCTTTTTTCCAACAACCCATTAAAAAAGACACAGGGCTGAACTTTAACTATTTGGATCTCTTCAAATAGCAAATTAGCATTTTATTGCTGCCTTGCTATTAATTTAATGAGCTGAATAAGCAGCTTGAAGAATTGTGGCTATGAAGGTGTATCTTGACAGTCATAGCCCTTTACAGCTGCTTTTACATTTTCTAGTTAAAGAAATGAAAAACAACAAAAGGAAAAAAATCCCCTATAAACACTCTTATTCTGGGAGTAGATGGCGGGGGAAAATATATATTTAACATGTACATCTTTGTACATTTATAATCAATTTATTTTTAAAAGTAATCTGTTCCATTTAGGTAAAAATATATTTGATGTGTGTTTGTATATGCATACATACAAATGCACATTTACCTTCAGACTTACTTGCTTACCTACAGAATAAAAAATACATGTTTTATTTAGCCAACTACAACAATGAGTCAAACATGGTAGGGAAGTTACTCCAGTTTATTTCCTTCTAGCAAGAAAGAAAAGCAGCTCTTACACTAGAAACCACTGCTGTGAGAGACAAGGAAGCAACCTACAAAATGCACATTTCAGTACAAAGTCCTTGGGAGATGGAGTTCTTTTAATCAAATTTCTGAATTCAAGGGTAACGCTGATGGATGCTAGACAGAGCTGCCACTGATCAGAAGAGCTAATAAGCATCAGGATTCAAGAAAGGGCAGAAAACAGCGCAAATAAGGTAAGCATTCACTGAAAAAAAGTTACTTAAAACTTTCTTCAGACTCCAATGTTACAAACAATTTGATGTATAAAATGCTTAGGGGTAAATAAGTATTTCATTATCCACTGACAAATTTGTTTAAGCAAGATACTAAAAGACTTTTTTTCACATGTGTTTAGGTTTGCAGTTAATGGTATGTGAACTTCATGGAGACATACTAAGTAATATCTATATGTACTTTTATGTCACAGTTAATGGAGCTTTGCAGAAATACTAAAAGCTAATCTGGAGCTTTCCATCACAGTAGCTTTGTCTTATTATTTCATCTCATCATCACTGATCTAAATGTCTGCAGTACAAGATCTGGCAAGGCCCCACAAGCCTGCAATTATTTAAATTACTTGAAACCAGATTATACTTTGGCTCAGGATTTTTCTTGTTTAAGCCACCTGAAACTGGAGCTATGGTGCTGACATGAATTCTATAGATTATGCAAGAATTCTGCTGAATTGTCACCTCTGGAAATCCTTTCTTGAAATGAGTAAAAACTGTTTCAGAATGAAGTTTTGAACAGAATTTTTTTCTAGGTTTTTACAAGAACATGTAAATATAATTTGTAAGGAGTTGAATGGCTCTGATAGAAGTACAGAAAATCGGGATTGGCCCATTTTTAGGGCCAACACACAGAATCACAGAATCAGCTGAATTGGAGGGGACTCACAAGGAGCACTGAGTTCAACTCCTGCCCCTGCACAGGGCCGTCCCCAAGAATCACATCATTTTCCTGAGGGCATTGTCCAGACACTTCTGAGCTCTGTCAGGCTGGTGCTGTGACCACTGCCCTGGGGAGCCTGTGCCACTGCCCAGCCACCCTCTGGGTTAGAAACCTTTTCCTGACATATAACCTAAACGTCCCCTGACACAGCTTCAGGCCATTCCTTCATGTTCTGTCACTGTCACCCCGGAGAAGAGCTCAGTGCCTGCCCCTCCTCTTCCCCTCACAGGGAAGCTGTAACTGCAGTGAGATCTCCCCTCAGTCTTCTCTTCTCCAGGCTGAACAGACCAAGTGACCTCAGCCACTCCTCGTACCTTCCCCTCGAGGCCCTTCACCATCCTCGTGGCCTCCTTTGGATGCTCTCTTACAGCTCAATGTCTGTTTTATATTGTGGTGCCCAAAGCTGCCCCCAGCACTCGAGGTGAGGCCGCCCCAGCCCAGAGCAGAGCGGGACAATCCCCTCCCTTGCCTGGCTGGCCATGCTGTGCCTGGTGCCCCCAGGACAAGGATGTCCCTCCTGACTTCCAGGGCACTGCTGACTCATGTTCCACTTGCCATCGACCAGGACCCCCAGGGCCCTTTCCATGGTTCTGCTTGCCAGCATCTCATTTCTCACCTGCAACATATGTAAAACAGTCACACAATTACTATTTTCTTTCCTGAAGTGCTACAAGCACAGACTGCAGCACCCTGTTTTGTCAGTAGGCAATGCACATCTCCTCCTCCACTAATCCTGATTTTCAAGCTCTCTTAAACCCACACCCAAAAGCTTTGCTGTTCGTGGGAGTTACCTTCTTTGCAGTAATGAGTAGGGAGTTCAAAGCAAGCTGAGACCATCCCAAACACGATTCTATGCTCACGTAAAGACTTGCAAACAACCAGAGAACAAGATCTTCCATCAGCTCTCTTCCCATAGGATGCTACTATATGTATCTTCACCAAAGCTTAATAATAGATAATGATTGCCTCCCAAAGCAGGGCCACCAATTACTGCTACCTATTCTTCCATATTTCTTCCTGACAGTTCTTGAAATCTCTTTCCAGAGTATAGGAATTTGCTGCTTACCTGGGAAAGGTACAACATTCTGAGCAGGAAACAGAATAATTTTAAGTTCATAATTTTCCTTTCAGGTCCATAAATGGGAAGAAGCTTTATCTTTCTTGCTATCCAGAGACAGTCTCACAGATTTGGTCTCAGGACCTCCACTGAAAAGAAGACTACTGCACAAAAGATTAGTAAACTACTGTAAAACCACTCTAAAATCAAGATTAAATTTAAACGCCTATGTGTATTTACCTAGAATTTTGTAGATTAAACAAAGTTTAAATGGACTTTTCATATCTATGCTCAGTAAAGTTATACATACCACTCCATTCAATTAAAGTCATCTTGTTTTTCCACACTCCCTCTGATTTATCATCTCTACTGTATCATATGTATTGGAAAACAGTTTCATTTCTATAATTACATTTTCTCCTAAGCAGCGCCTCCAAAGGCAACTAAGCAACAAGCAGCTTTAGAAGTAAATAGAAGTATTCAATGTTTTACCAGCAAATCCATATTCCTGGGAATTAAAGCTGGGACTTGAACAAAAGGAGCCATCGAGTTCCACATTCATTGCACATGCCTGGCAGGGTCACTGCTGTGCAGCCAGGCACACTCCTCGCTGGACAGCCTTTGGGACATTTATTTGTATCCCTGTTCAGAAAGAGGAGAGAAAAAATAACACAGTTCCCCTGTGCCCTTCAGCAGATCCTCAGCAAAATAGTTAGTAAGTAGAGTTAACCTCACAGACATTTTGTGAATGTGACAGAGAATCCAGTTCAGCTTCAGTCAAATCCCTGACAGCTTTCCATGGATCTCTGATGCATGGCACACGTGTAATTTGAAAAAAAGCAATAAATTTAAAAATCGTGCATCAGCTTGTCAGAAAATTGCCACCATCTCCATTTTGGCAGGGCCTGCCAGTGCACTGCAGTGTGTTCACAAGCACTCTGTCCAAGTGCTGTACTTGCATTTTAACATCTCACCACTACATGTAAACACACAGCAAGCTTATTGACTGTTCACCATAATGACTCTGAGGTGCCATAATCTTTTGACAATTACAAAAATGTAACTGGAAGTCAAATTATATATTAATACATCTTCATAAAACACAGGTATCACACATGCATATGTAAGATTTCTATAAAGAATGTGTGCTTCGCTCAACAGCCTCAAGAAGCAGATGACAGCATAAGCACACTAAAAAAATCCCTGGCTGACCAGAAACGCGGCAGCACCTCATGCAGTACTTAGGGGTGCTGCCAACAAGCCTTGAGCCCGCGCCGCAGGAGCAACAAGCCGGGTCGTGGCAGACGGGCAGCGCCGCTCCTGCCCTGCTCGTGTGCTGTGAGCGCTGGGTGCCTGGGGGAGTCGGAGGGCAGGTGACGGCTCGGGAAGCCCCGGGAACACGACCGGGCCGCCCTTTGTGAGGTGACACCGGGCTCTGGGTGAGTGTTCCCACCGGCCGGAGCACCGGGGGGCGGTCGGGCTGCGGCCCGTCGGGACGTGCGGGTGGCTCGGGGGATTCCTCACTTGCCGGGCGGCAGCGGCAGCCCCGCCCGGCTCCCGCCCCACGTTCCCTCAGCGCGGGGCGCGGCCGTGCCCGCCGGGCGGGCGGGTTCACCCTG
>VZSE01014423.1:966932-1131793 GCA_013398275.1 Promerops cafer
GCCGGGGCAGCGCTCTGTGCCCGGGGCCGCCCCGCGGGAGCTGCGCCGGGGCCGTGCGGCCCTGCCCGCCGCTGGTGCTGAGCTCACGTTCCCGAAATGCTGATGCGGGCTCGGCGCGGCGCAGCTAACCGGGGCGGCTGCTTTCGTATGGAATCGCGCGTGGAGAGAAAAAAATGTTGGAACAACGTGGGGTATAACAGTCAAAATGCGTTAATATCTAGTCTTTTGAAGTTGTTTGGCGCTTCTTATTTTTCTGCCTTATATTTTCACTGTGATGTGAAGTATTGCATAATTTAATGTCACCTTTTTGTCATTCGCGGTGCGGAATGCGCTGGGCAAGGCGTGTGCGTGTTGTAACAGGGACTGGTGAATGCTGAGAGCTCTGCGGTCACCTTCCAAGCGTGGTGAGACAAGGATTACCGGGTGGCTCGAGAGCAACAGCTGATCTAAGCAGGGGAACAAAATGGATTACTAGATGGCAAGCCAGTGAAAAATCTGTGTGAGGCAGGAAAGGCTGGTGTGTAAGAGGACACCGATTTGCTGTGTATTGGAGTAGAAAAGGTCTCAGAGTTCAGCTGTGCAAAGTTTAGTGCAGGTTTTCTGTTAAGGCCTTAATATGCTAAGTGCATTTCATATGAGATAATGAATTGTGTGATTTCTTAGGGTGAAATAGGTGTCAGCAAGCTCTGCTGACTGGTGTGGGAATCAGTTGTGATAAAAATTGGGCCTATAGTCTTCTTCCTTTTTTGTGGGTTTTTTTTTGTGGTTTTTTTTTGTTTGTTTGTTTGTTTGTTTTTGTTGGTAGATTCTTTTGATATAGAATAGTTGGAAGATGATTGAGGGCACTTCAGAAATTGAGCCAGTATTGGGACTGGCTGGGCCCCAAGTGCTCTGTGGGCTCTGTGTAGCCAGAAGTCTGGAGTGGCCTCTGGGAAGGTACGAGAGTCAAATGTAAGTGACTGTGGGGTGGATTAAAAGGTGAAATAGATTAATGCAAAATAGCCGGCTTTTTAAATATGCATGACTTGTTCACACTGAGGTTTTCTGTGACAGCTCACCAGGATGATGAGGTTGTTGGGTCCGCATCGCAGCTGTCAGTGAACCAAGGCTCCTAATTTGGCATTGAGTGTCTCTTTAAATGTCTCCCTGCTCTCACAGCATGACACTTAAGATTTGAACTATAATTTTTTTTTTCTTGTATTTCAGAATAGTTAGAGACTTCATATTCCTTGCCTGGTTTTCCAAATGTATATTCTATGCTATTGGCAAGTGATTTGTTTCAGTTGATAAATAACATGAATAATGCTTACTGAAGAATTTAATAGTTTGGTTTTTTCAATGTTAAACTTTACTTTTAACTTCTATCATGTGAATGCATATGCATTTTAAATTTCTTCTAAGAAAGCACTAAACAGTCTCTCTCTCTAAGCTACCTATCTTTACATGCTTCTAGTTTATTAACATTTTCCTGAAATAGTATATTTATGTGCATAAGTGACTATAAATATGTTTTAATGTTTTAAGAGTTATTTTCTTATGCTTTTAACACCATGAGAAGGTTCTTGCTGTTGGCATGTTCTTAGAACATGAGTAAGAACAGAACAAGGGTGAAGCCTGTAGCTGGGAGATCTAGCCTTAGGTATTATGTTCCTAGCTTGTTTAAACAACATCTTGTCCACTAAAGTTCAAGGGAAGGTTGTGTCAGGTTTATGGCAAGAAGTTTTTTGGTTTTCTTGATGTAGAAAAATAAATTTAAATACAGAACTAGCAGAAGATAAAAGGGAGTGGACAGGAGAAGGAAGGAAGGAAGATGTGGAGAACTGCCGTTCTGAAGAGACTGGGCAAGATAAAAAGGTTGTATCAGAATGTGGTTAATACAAGGCACCTGAAATATTAAGCTCTAATTCTCATTTGCTTTCATTTATACCTCAAGCTAATGCTGTGCTTCAATCATTCTTGAGTATTAGAGCTTGAGCTGATCAGATTGTGACGTTATGTGCCATATGTGCCGGCAGAAAGCAATACAGTGTGATGGACCAAAGATGCAGCTTGAGCTCTAATCTTGAGTTTTCCTGCTGTTCTTTGGTTTTTAATTATTATTATGTTTATTTATACACATACTGACATACCACTGATTGTCAGAAAACCTCATAGATTTCTTAGAGGGTGATGTGTAAGCCTGTGTATATTTATAATTTCATGCTAAAATGCTGCTTATTACTTTGACAGCATAATGCTTGTAAGAGAAGTCTGAGCTCATCAGACTAAAAACCATCAATTACGTGAAAATCTTCTCTAGTAGGTTTACTGTTCTTTTGTAGCTGTTTGTGTTGCACTGATAGGGAATGCACACTGAATATTATCATGATACTGTTAATGGATGAGCTCATCAGTGTACTTCAACTCTTTTTCATAAGTTCAGTATCCAAACTAAGTCTGGATGTTGTAATACACTTTTCTTTACTGTACCCCAAAAGTTCTGTTACTAGTCCTATATCAGATATGGAGGGTGCAACCATTCTTTACCCTGATTTATGAAAATTAAGTAGATGAAGTGTTCAAATTTTAAGAGGTTTTATGTTCAGGACATACCTCTTATTTAAAAAAAAAAAATACAATGGAAAATGGAAGACAGTTCACAGATGCTGGATTTTACTTAATGTAGATGTAGTCTCAATCAAAGTACTGAATAATGTGCTCATTTTGTCATCACTATAATATATAAATAATTAAGACAAGCTTTGAAACTGGAGGGTGGCTTCCTGTTTACACTTGTGTCTAGCAGAGCCTGATGAAAAGAAAGCTGGACTTGGTGTTCCTTTCTTCAAAGGAATTCTTAGTCTGATTTTTTTTTTCTGATGGGGAATCTCAGTATAGCTTTGCTTAGCCTTACTTTGTCTTTTGACAAGGAGGTTAATTAGTTTATATAAAAAAAAACACCTGTATCACAAAGCATAATAAAAGAGAAATGCAAATGCTTTAGATGAGGCTGTGAATTAAGATGTTAATACTAAACTGCTGGTTAAATTTGTATTGACTTTTTTTTTCCCCCTTCAGTGTGTAAGGGTAGGGTTGAATTTTTTCTCTGGGACCAAAAATCCATATCCAGTTGCCAAAAGGGGAAGTTGAAACAGGGCTAAAAAATAAGGAAAAAGCATCTTTCTACAAGTTCTGGATTTTGATTTGTGGGTATATGTATCTTTCTTTCTTGCAGCAAAGCTTTCTGCAAGCCAGAGTTAATTTTTCCTTTTAACTTTACTAGCTGAGAGTGTGCTTATGGTCTCTGGGTGTGTCTTTCATGAAACCCATCAAAATACGTGGTGATCGGAGACTTCTGTGACTAAATGAGAATTAGACCCAGCCATTTTAAGAAGTTGGGCCATTTTATCTGGCACAACTAGGTCTCTGTTGTTCCAAAATAAACTGTGCTGCTAGAATCAAATGCTTTGCTAGTCAAATGTTCTGGCAGAAACTTACGTGGAAAAAAATTGGCATACAATTGTGAGGAAAATGGAAAATTTGGGGGTTTAGACAGTAGTGCAAAAAAACATGTTATTAAGGCCTAAGGTTTTGTATCCCTTCAAGTTCACTAGCACTGGTTTATGGTGATCAATGAGGAGTTTCATGGAATAATTGTCTCTTCCTTTCCTTTCTGGTAAATAACTAATTTCTTGTTAATACTCTGAGTGTTTTATTTGATTTATTCAAACTTACTCAGATTCTGTGCATCTTTCCCTAGTAGGAGGTAGTTTGTTAACACCAGTTTTCCAAGGATGAGATACATGAAGGCTGCATCATTTTGCAAGTTGTCTTGGAAGATGGGTTGCCCACAGCTGGTTGTTTTTCATTTGCTGGATATGCATAAATGAATGATTTTGTGAGGAAATTAAGAACAATTTTTATGTCCCCTTTTGAGTTATAAGGGAGAGACCCTGGAAGCTGTAACCTCTTGCTGTGGTTGTCTTGCTCTGTGTGGTCATCTCCCTCCACCTTTTTTCATTTTCACTGTGCTCCAGTGTCTCTCCTTCTTCCTGGGGCTGTTGCCTCCTGCTAAGGGTTCCTCACTGGTACTGGTTTCTTCTCTGATTTTAAACTGACTATGAGAGTGCACTGAAGTCAGGTTAAGACTTTGCTACTGCCAGAGAGCAAAGCTCTGCAAGTTCCTTGTGTCAGCACTAGTGCCCATGTGCCCATGGAGTGAGTAAATGCTTGAGTTGCACCTGGCTCAGCACACAGCCCACCTGGAGGGCTGGGAGCTGGCTGGGATGAGTGCAGAGGTGAGAAGAGTCCCCTTTTTGCAGTAGTTACATGGGATTAAACTGAAATTTTCGTGCTGTTAAATTGTATTCTTGTAGCTACAGGAGTGCTGCTAGATGTGGGGGGATTTGGTTAGGGGTTTTTTTAGGGCTCCTGATAAGGCAGTACTATGTTAGTGGGTTTCTCCCCTCATCCCCAGTTCTTTTTCAGCAGATCAGTTTAGGAGTAACTTGTAAAGTCTTTTTACCATTTGAAAAAAAAAGTTCAACAGCTTCTACTTTAAGTCATACTTATTGGAATCAGGCAAGACTTAGCCAAAAGAAGAATTTAATTTAGGTTTCCTAAGAGGAGTACATGCTGCAATTCTCACATCCTTGGAGGAATTGTGTTGCAAAGGAGCTTGGATCTTGTATCTGTGGGAGCTTTAAACAAGCAGCCTGCGGGCCCCAGCTACATCTGCCCACTTCTCTCGCTGGCTGGACAGTTCATTAGAACACTGAGCCAACCACATGAGCTGGTGGGAAAGCTCCTGCAGTGGCCGAAGGGAGGAGGGCTGAGGAAGGGCCAGGAACACGCGGCTGGAGGCAAGTGAGTGCGTAGAGTCTGGCAGCCAGCAGGTCCTGTCTTAGGCCACCTTGGGCTGGCAGCCTTAGATCCTTTGTGAGGGGAATAGACAGAAATAGTCATTCTTAGGAAGGAAGAACAGAAACCCCTGGCTTAGCTGTCATATGCTACTTCAAAGTTAAGGTAAGGAGAGATGGCATTTTTAGTGTGCTGTGCTTTTTATATGTGTTAGAAATATTGAAGTTCATATGTGAGAGCTCTAGAGGATGACATAGTAAGTGACTCTTACGCTCTTTGAACTTCACTGTTTGCATTTCAGAGAGGAGAATTTTACATATTGCAGACTTAGTAAGCACAATATTTTCACACTGCTAGAGGATTGATTTCGTGGTAGATTTGTTTATCTGGGCCCCTATTTATGCATAGGACAGAAATGGAAAAGTTGCAGGTGCATTGGTAGATTTTAATTACGGCTTCATAGTCAACCTCAAAATCAATTATTTAATCTTGTTTAATTTTTGTAATGCTACTGTGTTCTGTCCTATAAATCTGCATTTTTATTTTTGTTGGTAGCCAATATTTGCTAACCAAGCAGAAAATAAGATATTGATCAGAGCTAAAATTCTTTCCTTTTAGGCTGCCATCATGACGGCTGAAGAAACAGTGAACGTCAAAGAAGCTGAAATAATTAAGCTAATACTAGATTTTCTGAACTCAAGGAAGCTTCACATCAGCATGCTGGCACTTGAGAAAGAAAGTGGGGTCATTAATGGCTTGTTTTCAGATGACATGCTCTTCCTAAGGTAGGACTTCTTTTTCTGGTGCTTAAATACTACATTTATGAAAACCAGGAGTTGGACTGTAATTCAGTCACCAGCCCTGTGCCACAAAAGAGGAGATTTTAATTTGTGCCCTCATCTTATTCTGCTCTTTTGTGATCCCATTCTGTGGCCCAGCCCTGCAGTGTGTTCCAGCTCTAGAGTCACTGACATCCTTCTGTGAGCCACTCAGAGTCACTGATCAGGCAGCAGTAGCATGCATTGACATAGAATTTTTTGTTTGCTTGTTCATTTTAACTTTGTTATTTTTCTGGCACGCCAATGAATTCAAGTGGGAAGGAGCCTTAACAAGTGCCAGTGTCAGTGCAGGCAAAGTTGGGGGAAAACTGTAGGCATGAATAAGATGGGAAAGCAAAGCCTGTTGGCATCTGTGATGTGTCATTATCTGCTTACCAATCACATGGCCCTGAAGGTGTGGTTTATTGACTTCTAGAATGTTTTTACAGCATTTTAGTGCTAAGACCAAGGATGAGTGGTTTCCAGAGCTTTTCCCCAAAAATATTATGTGCATTTCAAAATAATACTTAGATTTTTCTTAAATGTAACAACATGAAAGGAGTATCTACTATCATCAAGGCATGAGGGTTGGGGCAATTTACCATTCAGAATATTGCCCTCGATATTATTAAATAGAATCAGTATACATCCACACTAGTTTTTCAGCACTGATGTTTTCTGTTCAGGCCAAAGGTACTTAATAATATTGAAGCATGAGAAAGTAGTTTATCCAGCTGTTCTTGAAACATTTGAAAATACATTTTATCACTGAACAAGTCTTCTCACCTGTCTTCTCTTATCATTAAAATTATACCTATCGGACTAAAATGAAATGAAAGAATTGCAGAAAGATTCAAGTTATTAATCCAGTTTCTTTTTTGTTGTTTTGTTGTTAGCTTAGTTGGAGAAACTCATCCTTCCTTTGTAGGCCTGGGCCTTCTATAGAGATTTCTGTGTGATAGGAGGGCATGAAGAAATGGGACTGCTCTACCTGTGCAGTCCAGCCCACTGATCCTGGAGTTGGAGCTCCTGTGCTGGCACTCTTCCTGCCAAGCTCTTCCTCTTACATGCTTAATATGGGAGCTCTTTGTTTTCCCATCCCCTTCATAAAATAGCTCCAGCAGTATTTATACAATTAAAATGAACTCATTTTTAAGTTCACTTTAATTAATTTGCATGTATTAATTGAAATGATACCTTTATTCAAACCCTTCAAGGAAGATTTTTTTTCTGTTTGTTTTTTTTTTTTTTTTTTTAATAAGAATAACAGGTAAAGCAGGAGACACTGGACCATTTTGCCCTTTTAGTTGAGCCTTTAAAAGTACTTTAATTTTATCCTTCTAGTATGCAGTTATTTTTTAAAATATGGAGAACAGATTTGGATTTTGCTCTTACTATTAGTCTTATTAAACAGTTATCTTGGCACCTGTGCAAAACATTGACTTTTCAAAGCAGATTGATGACCTGTTGTGTATTTAAATTATTGTTTTGTATTTAAATGAGCATCTTACTTAGAGAAGGGATGTTATTGTCAGGTGACATTCAAGGAATGATCCTTTCTTTTACTAGGCAATTGATTCTTGATGGCCAGTGGGATGAAGTTCTTCAGTTTATTCAGCCTCTTGAATGTATGGAAAAATTCGACAAGAAAAGGTAAAATAGAATGTATGTCAGAGTTCAGTTTTTTTGAGTTCTGGAAAATACATGGATTTCTAAATATTGTCCATAAAAACAGTGGCTATGAGTTTTTCACTTTAGTTTTTGGTGTTTTTTTCCAGCCTGTGTGCTGTTCCTCAAGTGTGTGCATGTGTTTTTAAACTTGTTCTTAAACTACGTGCACACAACCTGTAATGAATTGTCACGTGCCATACGCTTTAGGAATATGATGCATGTTGTACAACCTCTTAATAGATGCTCTGTCATACTGCTATTCAAGAAATAATATGATTGCTATACTTTTTTTTTTCTAATTAGCCTTCTGATATTTGTAATAGAATATTTCTGAAAGCAATTATGGAAAAAATATTTCCTGTTTAAAAAAAAAATATGTTGTGGTTACCGATTTGTTAAAATTCATATCAGAGTTCCTTGTCATGACAATAGCTATGCCTGATGCAGAAATTGGATGTGAAGTAGCCTGCTTGTCTCTAGAGTAATGTTTAACTACTGGAGCAGGATGTATAGTATTTCTTTTCTCACCTGCAGGTTTCGTTACATTATTATGAAGCAGAAGTTCTTGGAAGCCTTGTGTGTGAACAATGCGATGTCAGCAGAAGATGAGCCTCAGCATGTAAGAATTTTCTCTGGTTTGGGAATTTTTTTGTTGTCAGAAAATCTCTTGAGATTAGTCTGATTAAAGGCAGAGCGAAAGCTCGCAGCCTTAAATACACAAATTTTAGCTATTACCAAATGGTTTCAGAAACACTGGATAAAGTAATCAGTATTCTTTGGAAGTGAGTGTGGCTCCCTGGTCTCAAATACAATTGTACATAAAAGTGTTGCTTGAAATTTTGCAGATAGATCAGTGGCCATATGCTGTGTCTGTGGTCCTGACCCTCAGATTTACCTTAAGCCATTGTGCTAAAGTACAGGGCTCTTCTTTTTTTCATTACTTTTTTTTTTTCCCCCAGAAGTATTCTGAAGCAGGCCTCAAAATCACAGAAATTTATTGTGGTAATTCAGGCCAGATGACAGTTTGAATGAATTTTATGCTTAATTTCTGTTGATTTTGGAGAGAAAGGTCAGCATTGCTTTTTGAGGGAGCAGATGTGTTCACAAAGGACTCTTTCAGTTAAATGTGCAAACAGCAGGAGTTGTGGACTTAAGTTTTTGATATGGAAAGAGACATAAACTCAAACTGGCAAAGAACGTGTGCAGATGGTGAAATTAGTTACAGTTTTTCATTTATGTTGACAGTACAGTGATACCAAATTGGTAAGACAAAAAGGTTACGAAATTAAAAATAAAGATTAAAGATTAAAATAAACAGTAGTTTTTAGTACTGCAGGTTTGTATTCCAGACTGAATTGATTTTAATTCTCTGTCCCATTACACTTACTTTGTACTTTGGGGTTTTTTTCTGGACAGAGTAGAGAAGGTTAGAAGTAAGTCCATATTTCTAGTTGTAAATGGGAGGAGTACCAGTCCTTTGATGTCTCAATCTGTATAGTGTTACTAGGATAGCAGTAGAGGGGAAAAATCAGATTAATGCTCCTTATTTTGTTGTTACCAAATGTGTTGGCATTTTGTGGGTCAAAGTATTGAAGTGTCTAGGTAACATGGGTAAGTGGGTATTTTTACTTGTTTTTAAATCAGTGTAACTAAAAATGTCAGATTTTGCGTATTTAACATGGTTCTTGACTCTTAGCTATCAACAGGCTTTGTAATAAAGCCCTCTATTTATTTGGAGGTCTTATCTTCTGAGAACTCTTTGAACTTTTTTAAAATTTTTGATTGAAGAACAGAAAATCTCAGTATAAAAGCTGCTAATCACTGGAAACTAGAGCAACCTACAAGGCCTTTATTAAAAGCTACTGGCATAGGTTATAGAAATAAAGGGGAAAACAAGTCAGCTGGCTTTGAGAATGGAAGTAGCCTTTTGTGCTACAATAGAATTAGAGCTGCTCAGTCACAGATTTTAATTTTTAAGCCCATCAAACCTGCAGTGACATGAACACATTCCATAAATCTGTAAAAAATGGAACTGCATGGGGGATTCTAGGAAGTCAAAGCATCTAGTAATTTGTCTCTGTTGTAGCTACACTTGGATCAGCAATTTCAGACTCTATATTCTTTTTTAATTCACATATAAGCAGTAATAGTAATAAATGAATGATAGCAGACAAATCCTGTTGCTGCCTGTTCTTCAGGCGTTTTCTTGTGGAAACATATGTACTTACTGCAGGTTGCTGTGTTGGAGTAAATGTTTCCACAGCTGGAATTTACCATGCGCGAGGCCGTGCAGTGCCTGCACGCGCTGGAGGAGTATTGTCCCTCTAAGGAAGACTACAGTAAACTGTGCTTGCTGCTGACGCTGCCTCGCCTCACCAACCACGCCGAGTTCAAGGACTGGAATCCCAGCACTGCTCGGGTGCACTGCTTTGAAGAAGCCTGTGTCATGGTGGCAGAGTTCATTCCAGCAGACAGGAAACTGAGCGAGGCCGGCTTCAAAGCAAGTAACAATCGCTTGTTCCAGCTTGTAATGAAGGGATTGCTTTACGAATGTTGTGTGGAATTCTGTCAGAGTAAAGCTACAGGAGAAGAAATCACAGAAAGTGAAGTATTGCTGGGCATTGATCTCTTGTGTGGTAATGGCTGTGATGACTTGGACCTTAGCTTATTATCGTGGCTGCAGAATCTGCCAGCTACTGTGTTTTCTTGTGCTTTTGAACAAAAGATGCTTAATATTCATGTTGATAAACTCCTCAAGCCTACAAAAGCTGCCTATGCTGATCTTCTGACACCTCTTATCAGCAAACTTTCTCCTTATCCATCATCCCCAATGCGACGGCCTCAGTCAGCGGACGCTTACATGACCCGCTCTTTAAACCCTGCCTTAGATGGGCTCTCGTGTGGATTGACAAACCACGACAAGCGGGTCACAGACCTCGGGACCAAAACTTCTCCCATGTCGCACTCCTTCGCTAATTTCCATTACCCTGGAGTACAGAATCTCAGCAGGAGTCTCATGCTTGAGAATACTGAATGTCACAGCATTTTTGAAGAGTCACCAGAGCGGTAAGTGCAGCTAGAGCTCTGTTTTTACCTTAGCTTATGTTGCACTGTTTCTGTGTTCTTACCTCTGAACGTAATCGTGACACTGAAACATAACTTGGTTGTTTAAATTCTGTTGTAATGAAAACTCTGTATAGAGGGTGTTTTCTTCCTTATGCTTTTATGATCTAAGTAGATTTTCATATTTGGGTTTGAGCCTTATGGATTCAGTTTGGGCCTTCTTAAAGTTTCCTAGCACAGAGCTCAAATATGCTCTGGGTATGTATTATGGTCTGGCAAGGGTTTGTGTTCAGCATTACCGTGTTCTTCCATTCCAGATAAATAAATGGACACAATGAAATAGCTGTAACTCCCATCTTCTTTCTCCATTGCATTCTGTCCTCAAGTCTCGATAAATAATTTTGGTCCTGACACTGTAAATTAGTTACTTAAGTATACTTGAACAATTTCCATATCCCAGTGAAATCGGTGGAAATGACAATATGCCATTGTCATAGCATTCCTGTATCACTTAAATTGTTACAATAGCAGCTCAGCTGAAATGCTTACGTCATATTTTTTAAACCAAAGATGAGTAAAGCAGCTGAAGGTATTATGTTTTTTGTATTGGACTTTGAGGTAGTTGGGTTATGCTATTAATAAGTTCTTTAATGAAATGTAGACTGCAAAATTTGCTTTTGAGAGAAATGTCCTGGTAACTGGGAGCAATGGTACTTATCAGTTGAGAGTTTATAATCACGTTTCTGCCTGGCCTTTCTTTTGATCAGCAGTTCTGTCCCTTTGTAATGGTTATAGTCAAACTTTGCTAGAAAGCAGCTGCCAGCTTTTTTGTCTCTTAGAGGACCAGATGGGTAGCTAGCCCTGCACTTGGGTGCAGTGGCCAGCAGACAACATTTGGGGCTGTGGTGATCAATCCAGGCCACAGCTGGTGTCTCTATTAGTTTTGCCTTGAAGCAATATTCCATATGTTGTATTATGGTAAAGAGCAGCTGTAATTAAACTCAGTAAAAAGGAAACAAACACTACCAAACTGATGTCAGTTCACCAGTGATAATGGAAATACTTACAGTAATGTATGTTTTAATATTTATCATAAAACTTACCTTGAAAGGAGCTGTTTTATTTGATTAAAATCTTGGGTTTTACCAGGCTCTTCACAACTCAAGTTTTTGTTGATAGCTCAAGTCTTATGGAAGTATCCCTGATGCTACATTTTTACAAAGTGTACCTCCTGAAGATACTAGTTTATGGTGAATCCTCTAATTTTAATGAGCTATAGCAAACCTTATCACTTGTGTGAGTAGACCAGGGTCCAGTGTTAAAACTGATTCTTGAGAGGTTTTTGATT
This sequence comes from Promerops cafer, assembly GCA_013398275.1. Lineage (NCBI taxonomy): Eukaryota > Metazoa > Chordata > Aves > Passeriformes > Nectariniidae > Promerops > Promerops cafer. The sequence continues at coordinate 978,672 of VZSE01014423.1, forward strand.
CCCTCTTCAATATTGGAGTACTAGATTAATTCTGCACAAATAATATCATTGTACAGGCTAAAGAAGATGATTAGTTGCTGCAGTTCTTTATGTAGGCCTTTTCATGTGAACTTTGTTTTTTCATTAATAATACATCTCTTGAAAGTTAGGGTTAGAGGGTCAGAATTAAAGGATTAGAACTATAGGGCCAGACCCTGTAGTTTTCAAGAAGGCACTACATTTTTCAGAAGAAAATCCAACGTCAGGTCAAGTGTCCAGCATAAATGGGAATATTTGCAAGGATGGAAGCTGAGCTTTATGTAAATCTAGCCCTTGTTTCCTCTTACATGTGACACTATATTGCTTTTATAAGTTGAGTTCATTAAGCAATTGTCTTTTAGTCAGCTGAGTTACTTTTGCTACTGTACAGAGGTAACCCAAAAAGTTTAAAATAACTTCTAAAAAAACTTTGCTCCAGGTCACTGAGTAAAAGACTTTAGGTTGACAAAAGTGAAGACGGGCTTGTAATGTGTTCTGCGCATTTACTGACTGACTGCCAAACCATTTTGAAGAGTGTCACAGAAATCCTTGTAACACAAGAAAAGCAAAACCAATATAACCATTTTTCTACCCTGGGCTTTCAGCAGCGTTCAGGCGGATGGATGTTAAACATCCATGGATATTAGTTTCAGTTTAGGTTGGTAGTGGTAAGTAAACTCATATCTTTGGGAAGAGTTTAGTCTCATAGTATATCAGATACATTTTGTGTACATAATTGCTTTGAAATGGAAGATTTTGAGTAACTTAGTTAAAGGATGTAGAATTCAAGTGTGGGATAAAAAAATGAAACTGGAGTGTGCTATGGTAGTAAGGCTTTTTGGAAATTGGCTGTGCTTTTTGTTTGTCAGGGAGTTTATTTTCTTCAGTGGAACACATTGCTAGTGGCATTTTTTTCCTAAGCAGGATCTTCAATTTGATGTGAATTAGTAGTTTGCATGTTTGTGTTACCAGATCTTACTCTAGAATGTTATCTTTCTCCACTTGATTTTCTACTCTTAGCTTTTCTCAGTTAAGCATCTCTTCTTTTCCATGTTGCTGCGAGAAGTGATACTCCCGTGGAGCCCCAGCATCCCATTGGCAGTGAGACCTCGTGCCAGAGCTCAGCTCCAGAAAATGAACCACTCAATGCAGCACAGAGCCAGGGATCAGCCAAACAAGAGAAAAATGAGGTAGTGCTTGTTCGTTTAAAAATAATGAGGCCCTTTGAGCTGGGTTCTGATCACTTCATAATGATTTGCCTTTGTGTGGAGAACTTCATGCATGACAATGGGTTGCTTTGAATCTTGTTTTTAACTATAGTAAAAATGCCATATTGCAGCTTGTAAAAGAAACTACTACTTTTTGTCCCCCCATTGTATAAAGTTCTGCTGTCATTTGAGTCTGTAATGCAGCTGATTGGAGTGCCTTGTCACTTCAGCAGTCCAGCTAAATTGTTGTGTGTATCTTTGAAAGGAAAAAAAAAAGAGCCAACAATGTTAGATTGTGTTAAACAGTGCTTAAGCATCCTCTTCGTGTTCAAGTGAGAAATCTAGCATGTAGCTTGTAATTTTTTATGCTAACTCTAGGTTTTGTAGGTCATCTTGTATCAGTTCTTGTCTAGAACATAGAGAAATTAAAATTGGGCAATTCCCTTGTAAATATATCTTTGCTATTCAGAATCCAATAGCATAATCTTTTGTGGATTCATCCTTGAAGGCCTGTGCCTTGCCTATCTTTTTCCTCTTTTTTTTTTCCTTAACACAGCAATATGGGGTAAGTGAAATAATAGCTCAGAAGGAAACAATGAAAACAGTTACCTATTCTATTCTTTTTCCACAGTTAAATACCAGTCTCTAAATTTGGTAGTGAAAAATAGCGTTGAGTGTGCTGTCTGTTCTGTTTGCAGATTCAGGTTTGATTTTCTTAGGTAAATTTTGTCTTGGCTTATGACATCTGTGTGGGACTGAAAACCAGCCTGGCTTTGACAGGGCTGTGTTCTAGCAGGCTCTGGATACTTGAGATAAACAAAGATAAACAATCCCCTCCACTTTTGAGGACTTCACTCCCCTCAAGGACTTTGAGTTGCTCTTCTGCTGCAGTGGTGTTTTGTATGCATGTTAGAAGGGAAGGAAGAGCTTTGCTAGGTATAGAGCAAGGCAGGCTTCAAGAGGGGAATAAAAATAAAACAGATGCAGAATTTGGAGAGAATGAGGGCAGGAGGTGCTGTGGTGAAGATGTTGGCCAAGCTGTGTTACGCAAGTACAAAAGAATGTAGCACCTGGTGCAATTTCATCATGTTTTGTTTTCCACATCATTGTGGTGTACGTTTATACCTGTTGGAGTAAGAAATTAATTTAAGTTTCTTTTCAGAGCTTTATTTTTGGTGTGTTCCTTTAGAGGCTGATTTAGAAGCCAGAGTTCATAGAGTAGGGCTTCTGGGCAACGTATTTTAGGTTTGCATGTTAGTTGTGAAATAGTGGCACAGAATACAAAAAATCAAGATTGAATAAAATTGTAACAAACAAGTAGCAGTCATGAAAAGAAGAACAGACAAGAATATACTTATAATTATACTTACAATTATTGTGTCAGAACAAAAAAATCATAATGCAAGTATTGTTAATAATTGTTAATAGAAGAAATGCAAAGGCTGGTACAAAGACAGAATGTGTATGAATTGTCTGAACTAATGCAAAGTTATGAGGATATCCTTATATAATTTTAAATCATAGATGACAAAGCTGTCACTCCGAAAAAAAAAAACAAAAACAAAAAACCAACTCACGCAAGGTTTTTTTTTTTACTATTGCTATTTTTTTTTCTATTAGTATTTTTCTGTATTTTTCTATTAGGTAAATATGCAGTTTGGTTTTTTTCTTCAGAAAATGTAGGGCAGTTCAGTGTGGATAATCTGGCCTTGGACTAAAGTGTTTTTGGTCTTCTGTTTGTTCATTTTTATCTTGTTCTCAGCTGTTAGCAAAAAAGTGAAAGAAAAATGAGGTTTGGGAATGCAGAGGGCAGCAAGTCCTGGACAGCTGGCAGTGTGGGAAGCTAAAGACAGTATGTGAAGGAGAAAAGACTATGAGAAAGGAAGTTCAAGTGTTGGCTTGGTCCAGAAAATAAGGAATTTTAAAGTTAAAATAGGGCACCAATTTCAAAAGTACAGTGTAACTTTGGATAGACCACTGCTGCTGGGAGAGGTAAATTGGTCTGCAGACTGATGGCAGGGAGGTGTCAACATGTCAGAAAATACTAAATTTGTAATGGAAGTATGAGTTCCATAGCTTTCTGGTTTTTATTTTTAATTTTCAGTCACTTTTTTGCTTTGATCTTTAGTAATACTTCAAAAATTTTGTAGGAAAGAGCCATCTCCTTCAGAATTATGGTAGGACTACTTCAACAGTGAATAGTGTAGGCTGGCAGTGCTTTCTCTTTTTAATATGTAAATTGTGTCTGGTTTTAAGGAAGAATGAAGTCATCACTCCTCAGAGATGAATCTCCTGGCTTTTTGATGCTTGTGTTGAAATACTGAACCAGAAAGTAAATATTTATGTTAAAAACCACAATTAACTATTCAAATTCCATCTGTGATTCTCATTTCTTTTTAGCTTCGTGATTCCACAGAGCAGTTTCAGGAATACTACAGACAAAGGCTACGCTACCAGCAGCACTTAGAGCAGAAAGAGCAGCAGCGACAGTTGTATCAGCAGATGTTGTTAGAAGGAGGAGTCAATCAAGAAGATGGAGCTGACCAGCAACAGAACCTTACTGAACAGTTTCTTAACAGGTTGGGGGAGTTTCATTCTTCTACCTACCCATATCCCTCTGTAAGTTCTCATAATGACCTGGTTTGATGGTTTGGGTTTTTTAACTTGTCATTTGTTATTAGATCTATCCAGAAACTAGGAGAATTAAATATGGGTATGGACAGTCTTGGAAATGATGTACAAACACTTAGCCAGCAATGTAATGGGAGCAAAGGGATTGCATCTACCAATCCAGCAAGTAGCTTCACATCAGCACCTTCAGATGGTAGCCAGAGGATAACAACTGATAGCCCAAATCTTAATACAAGCACTCCTCGCAAGTGTGGATCAGCTAATCAGATACCCTTTCCTGAAGAGTCACCTGTGCAGGGGAATCAAAGGTAAGTTACTGGAGAGCCTTCAGGGCTGGAAGTATCCTTCTGCTAGCACTTTGGGGAGAGGTGTTTGTATTTATCTTTAGCCATCAAATTAATTTGTTATGGAATAGGGGTATTTAGTGCATGATCAGTGTTTTCTAAATATTTATATAGGGATTATAAAGTCTTTTCTTTTTTTTTGACAGCATGCATGAGGAATAGTGATTATTTGTTATGGCTTACGTTTTATGCTTGTTTTTAATTTTGGACTTTTTATTCCATCTTATATGTATAGTTCCTGTTTATTTTGTGTTATTCTAAGTTTTTGGAAGCTTTTTTTGTGAAATACAAACCAGATGAAGGGAGAAGCAGGGCAGAATGGGAACTGAATTTCTTCTGTTAACTAAAAGTAGTGCTGACGTGAAAGAAACAGTGATCCTTCCACCTGTGTATATATTGTATCTATACATAGCTATGTTATGGAATGAAAAATACTTTTGAGTCCACTTGTTCAATGCTTGGGGTTGCTGCAAAAAGGGCTGTCCCTTGTAAAAGTAATAGTTTAATGGTAATGATTCAGACATGTATAGCACTTTATACAAATTAGTCAGTTGTGAGAATGACTGAAACTGTAACTTTAGTCTGAAAAATACTTAAAAAAATGTCCCTGCTCTTCTTGTTTTGTCTTGTGATGTTAAACACCTCACCAAATCAAAACAGTGCATCAGAACATGCTGTCACTCAGCCACAGTCAGAAGACTCTTCGGGGAATTTATCTAGGACAAGAGGAGATGAGGTGAGTTTGCTTGTTGTCTTTTACCATTTGTGTTATCTAAAGATTCAGTACTTCATCCTGAGTGTGACATCCTCTTACTGTTAAGAGATATTTAGAATGAATTTTGGTTGGTGCGGTGCCTACAGTCACAGAACCGTTGAGATTGGGACGTCTGGAGACTGAATCCAAATGCACCCCTCAAAAGAGGGTCAGTGAGAGCAGGATGCTTGGGGCTGGGTCCAGTTGGGTTGTGAGTCTCTCCAAGAGTGGAGGATGTTCCCCAGCCTTTGTGAGATACCTCATCGTGTGTATGACCACCCTCACAGTGTCTTTAAAACAATAAAAAAGTTGAAGTGGAATTTGCTTTATTTTATTTGGTGTTCACTGCCTCTGGTCCTTTCACTGGGTACCAATGAGAAGAGTCCTGCTCCATCTTCTTCACTCCCCCAGTCACGTATTTGTATGCACTGGTGAGAGGTACACATGCACACCCTGGAAAGCCCTTCTGATCTCAAGTACAGCAGATGTTCCGTGTTCTACAACCATTGTTCTGTGTTTGCCAGGTTAAAACTTTGAGTGTTGGACTCCAGTCAGTATGGTCTGAAAAACCAGGGGAGTAGTTAATAGGGAAATAACTGCAATAAGTACTTTCCAAAGTTTCTGCATAAATAAAAATCATGATCTTAGAAAGATGGTCATGAAGTCACAAGGAGGATAATGTAATAAAGCCTCCCTTAATTTAATGATAAATTTGTGTTACATACAGGGTGAAAATCTGATTCTATGTTTAATATTATATTTGGTTTAGAAACTTTGTTTGACTTGGACTGTTTTCAGTGAAAAGGCAGGTTTGTTCCCCTTGCAAGTTTCACACAGATCAAAAGTGTGTACACAGAAATAAACAGTAGTGTTGCCCATCTGAGAGGGGCTGTTCAGAAGATTAAAGCAGGTGGAAGTCTGGAGGGAGATAAGAAATATTAATTAATGTTATCTGTAAAAGTCAGTTGAAGAAAAGAGCTTCAAGAGCATTCTTGGACTTGGAGTAGACATTGTTTACAAAACTGTACTTGGAGTGATCTAGCCTGCTATGCTGGTACTTGTTAATACTTGGCTACAGTAGCTTTACATTATTCCACAAAGAAGTCACACCTGCTTTTAAATGTCCAGTTTTACACAGAAGAACCTAATTTTACTGTTATCCTTCTACACAGGATGACAAATCAAAAAAGCAGTTTATTTGCATTAACACTCTAGAAGACACGCAAGCTGTCAGAGCTGTAGCCTTTCATCCCAGTGGGAGTTTATATGCTGTTGGTTCCAACTCTAAAACTTTGAGAGTTTGTGCCTATCCAGAAGTAATTGACCCAAGGTAAGAAAGCTAATATAATGATCTATTTTTCTGTATCACAGCACTTCTTTCTCCTGCAGCTACTGATACCTGTACATTTCATACCTTTATTTTATTATCATAAATACAGCAACACTCTCCTTGGAATCCTGAACTGCTAAACAAAAATAAGATCAGGTGCTGAAGTATTTGTATATTTGTGGGCTACTTCTTTGCACTCTTTATTATTTGCAAGATGTATTGCCACAAGACCACACTTTTCCTTACAGAAGTGTTAATTTTTTGTCTCAGCAGCTGGGCTTTTTGGAGTTTACTGGTTGGCCTGTGGTGTTGATATTCCAGCTGTAAAAGTGGGAGAAAGCATGTCAGTTCCCAAACCAGCACAAGCTGGGCTTCACAAGGTTCAGTTTCTGGCAGGAGGACAGACTTAACAGTAGAGAAAGTTGTATCTTGGCTTCTACAGCAAAACTTGCCAGAGCGTGTATGTTGACCTGTTTTTACTCTAAACATTGTTTTCTAGGTGTGTTGGTTCCCTGACAGGAGGATCATTTGTGGTTTATTGTGCACCCTTATTTTTAGTTTTCTTTACACCCATTTCTTTAATAGGATGGGGAATATATACCTGAAAATAAATATTGCCACATCAATAACAATCTCCTTAATCCTACTCCACTTACATTATTTTCTTGAAGGAGGGGAGAAGTGCAAGCATCTAAAACTTCACAATTTTATAGGGAGCTACAAGTGTGCACAGTGATTTTTATCTGGGACATCTTCCCACTTTAGGACTGATGTTCAGGCTTCCAGAGTGTTCAGGAAGTAGTCTGATTTTTCTTTTCCTCCTTAAATATCATCAGTAAGGTAGCCTTTGAAGTTTAATTCCAAAATATTTATGAGCAATGTATGACACAACAAAAAAAGGAATTTATTTCTGTTATCTAACACAAGGCAGCTTACTGGGCTTCTGGTAAGCAGTGCAAAACATGTTGGCTTCTGCTCAGCTGCTTATTCTGCTCATTGGGAATGGTTTGAGCAACTCTGCAGCCTTAGTTTGTACTTGCAGTGCACTGTCTGATGTGACAAGAGACACAGTGCATCTGGACGTGAAAGGAATACTGAGATTTCCTTAATTCTGAACTTGTAATTCTTCCACTTACTGTTGATTTTAACTATGCTTACAGTTCACCTAAAATACTTCATCATGGGATTTACAAGTCAGCAGCGAGATTACATTATCTTAAAGATACTCTAATCCTTGTAACAACATGAGTCTAGACATGCATTCAAAATTATGTGCTTTTCAAAGAGCTATGGTTGTGTAGAATAATTGTTCTTTGAAGCTCTGTTGGGCCTATTAAACTTTTTTTTTTGTCCTTCAGACTGATTAATTATTCAAGACAGGTTGGTTTGGAGTTGTTTTTTTTTTCCCCTTCTCTAAAGGTATAAGGTGGGGGGTTTTGCACACCTTTAAGGTTAAACACTAACAGATACATGTTACAGTTCTGCAAATGTTGCTCAAATAATCACAGTGCTTCCATGTGGTGGATTGGCAACATGTAGTCTCTGACCTGGGTAAGTGTTCCCATGTCCTGAGAGAGTCAGTGATCCTCTGCTCTTAAGATGTGTTGAATCCAAACTCAGAGTGTGAGATAAGGCATTAGGCCATTTAGGAGGCTCTGTACTGTGTTGAATGATCCTGATTTAGGCTAATCTGTAATGGGTTTCCTGTCTGGCAACAAAATAAAATTAGCTGCCATGTAGGTTTACTTTAGTATTCTTTACTAAAGCAGTGTTAATCTCCAAAGTTTTTCAAGAGGCTTGGATGATTGTCTTCTGTCTTTTCTCCCCGCCCTCTTCTGTTCAAGTATTTATAATAAGGTTTGTGAAATTTTTCAATACTAATTAAATTTGTTGAATTTCTCCTGTTGATGTTACTGGAGTGATATGGAGATGGATGCTGCAATACTTTATCCTAAGTACTTGATTTCTTCCTGCTGTGAGAGCAGAAAAAGAACATTGTAGGAAGGTAATTGATTGCAATCAAGGAAATGTAAATTACTGGGACCGTTGCTTTTATTTCAGCAGTGTGTAAAGCTGATATGGTTTTACAAATAATAATCTGTGGTGTATTTAGATCCTCTCAGGATTCCTGCATTAATGTAGAGTGGTAAATCTGTTTTTCTTGCACAGGCTTGGCCTACTGTTGCTTAATTGAACTCGTGCATATTCAAAAGCGGCTGTAGAATTAAGCTGTTGACGTATGAAGGATGTAGAGAAAACTCACACCAGTTTCAGACTCTGAGGATAATGTTTTGTTGTCCCATAGCTAGTAATTACTATATTTTATCTGTATGAACCCTTTACAGATGGACTGGGTAAGTTCTTTTTGCATGTTCAGTCACAGATAGAATGGGAAGATGAGGAAAAATCAAGAAAATGAGGAGAAGATCCTTTTGTCATTGTTCACATATGTATGTTTCAGTGCAAGTAGTCATATGAATTTCATGTTACCCAAAATAACAGAAAAATAGTATCTTCATTTTGGAATACTTTGTTTCCCTTAGAAATAAAAATAAATATGATGTTTGGTTTGGTTTTTTTTTTCTTTTACCAGTGCTTATAATACTCCTAAACAACCTGTTGTTCGCTTCAAGAGGAATAAGCATCATAAAGGATCAATCTATTGTGTAGCCTGGAGTCCCTGTGGACAGCTGTTAGCTACTGGTTCTAATGATAAATATGTGAAAGTGCTGCCTTTTAATGCAGAAACTTGTAATGCAACAGGTACTGTGTGTATATTTAGTTCAAAGAATTTATTTTCAATTACTGTCCAGTATTTGTCAAAACCATTCAGTTTACATTGATTTTGTTATTCCAATATTTTAATTCAGTCTCTTTTCCCTTTTACTATTGCTGTGGTGTGTATCCAGCAAGGAACCACTGAGAGGCTTAAAATTATCTTCAGGGTTTTGTTTGGGTTGGGTGGCTGTGTTTTGGTTTCATTTTGCAAGATTCTGGTATTGTTCTATCTCCTGGCAAATTCCTCCCCATATACAGTAAAACAACCAGATGCTCTTACCCACTTCTAGAGCTTGGTTGTCACTAAGAATTTATTTCCACTCCTAGTTCCCTTTTCTCTTGCCTAGTTCTCTCTTCTCACCTATATTAAAAACGTTTCTGTCCCAGCAAATACTACTTTCCATGCCCACCCCTCCTAATCAATATGTTGAATTGGCATATGGCAAAGGAATGTGAAACCTTTTCTGTTTTGCACTTAGTCTGCCTTGTCCTTTGTAGATCAGTGCTCTCAATGAGATTTTCCTCCGGGCAAAGAGAACCTTTTGAGTTCACCAGAGTTTATAAATAGAAATGTGCTCTATAAGAAACCTTGTCTGCAGTTGGCAGTGGTGATGGTCTATGTACATTTTGCAAAGCTTTAGGAAGTAGGAAGCTCAAGCGACACTCAAACCCAAGATTCTTAGAGATTTTATTTGAACTGTAGTAACTGAAATGGCATGTTCTGTGCTGAAGTGCACAGCCATGTTTGCACTTGGTGGCATGTTCACCCTTGCCTAAAATACTCGGCAGTATCTCTGTAGCTGCTTTAAAGAGCACAACACTAATAAACTAAGTATGCCTTACTTTGTTCCTTGATTTTTAAATTATTTTAGGACCAGATTTGGAATTCAGCATGCACGATGGAACAATCAGAGACCTTGCTTTTATGGAAGGCCCGGAAAGTGGTGGTGCTATTTTAATAAGTGCTGGAGCAGGGGACTGTAATATTTACACAACAGATTGTCAGCGTGGACAAGGCCTGCATGCCCTAAGTGGTCACACTGGTAGGTACCATGTGGCTTCTGTCACACTTTCTAAGTCTGTCTTACATTCTAATAAAGTTGTTGGGTTGGGTTGGTATAAAGTAATTATGTTTTTCTTTTTAGCGAGGCTTTTTTTTTTTTCNTTGGTATAAAGTAATCATGTTTTTCTTTTTAGCGAGGCTTTTTTTTTTTCCTCTTCCAATTGCTTTTGAGGTATTTTGAGGGGACATGGGCAGTTTTTGTTGTTAAATATGTTTGCTGTTAATCTAATGGAGAGAGTGCACACCTCATTCCAGAGAAGACACAAAGCTGGGTATTGCCAAACACTGATACGTTGTATCATGCAGGTTTTCCATGGGATTGTTAAGTCTCTGAAATGCAAAAACTAATCGCAACTGTAATATTTCAGTGTTGAGTTAATGATGCTTAATCAAATTAAGAAGTTGTCTTGTTCACAGGACATATTTTAGCACTTTATACATGGAGTGGTTGGATGATTGCATCTGGATCACAAGACAAGACTGTAAGATTTTGGGATTTGAGAGTGCCAAGCTGCGTTCGTGTTGTGGGAACAACGTTTCATGGAACAGGCAAGACTTGCTATCATGCTTCTAATCATCCTGGCATGAAAATAGACTTTGAAGATGTCCAGGTCGTATAGAGTAAATGTAAGGGGAGGTTGTGGCACAGAAGGGTGGCTTGGCTTAAAGAAAGAACCTGTGAGGATATCTGTACCTGTGGGGTTGGTTGGTTTGTTCGTTCCTAAAGTAATATTTCCTTTCAGAGGATGGGTAGTGCTTTTGCCTTATGACTTTCAAACAGACACTTTTAAGTGCATTCAAATACAGCAACCTAACTGAAGTCCTTGAAACTTGAGGGCCAAGGTGAATTCCTTGCAGTATTCCACATTATTTCATAAGAGTGACTTTCTTTCCTGTGATGGCATACATAATTTCTCATGCAGCTTTAGCCTTTGCTATAATTCAAGTGTGACTTATGGCTTCAGAGTTTTTAGTGCTGAAACATAAAGACTTTTTTATTCTAAGCTGGGTATGCTCACCTATCTTGGCTTGAAAGACAGATGTCTGCTAGGGAAGGCAGGAGCGTCCCTTGGAATGGAGAATGTAAACCCCCTCCCTCCGAATTAGCATCACTTTGAAATTAAGGGGCTCTCAGGCAAAGATATGAGGATAGGAATAACAGTTCTTTACTAATATGTGTAGCAAGGCAAACAACAACAGCAATGGCATTGACAACAACCAGAACCACGAGCCCAGTCCCGGCCTTCTCGGCTGCGGCACTTTCCCTTTGGTGCAGTTCCGGTCACAGCCGGCAGGGGCGCTGGTGGCTCCCGGTGGGCAGGGCAGGTGCGGTGCTCCCCCCGTGGCTGCAGGGGGCGCTGTGACGCGGGCTCGGGGAGGACGCGGTAATGGCGGCTCCGCCCAGATGGGAGGGGATGGAAGAGAGGCTTTGCTTCACCAACCCTGGGGGCAGTGGATCCCAGTGCCCCGGCAGGACTCTAAGGAGCACCAAGCTGGAACGGCAGGGATGAGCAGAAATCCCGGGGTGGTGGACAAGATGTATCAGAAAGTCAGCGGCAGTAGCTGGAGCTGTAGGACATCCCAGCAGGGCAGGGGGTGCGGGGCCCAGCAGGAGAAGAAAGGCAGCTCCCAGCTGGGTTGTGGCGGTGGCAGTGAATTCCTTTCCCCAAGCCACAGTTCTGACTGTCCCTCTCTGAAATCCAGAGAGAGAGACCACAGCTGCACCCAGCCCTGTCCTTTACCTGCCCCCAAATCTCGTGATATCCCTCCCCTCCAAGAGAAATTTCTAGAAAAAAAGAAGTGTAGCCAGATGCTACAGTCTTCTCCCAACCTTGCAGTAACTTACAGGGTGTGTGGGGGGGGAGAATTCTGTAAAAAGAAAGAAACCCAATCCCCAATATCACCTTAAATTTGAGGCCAGCTTTCGGTGTTCTTTTACTATGCATGTTCTTGTGTAGAAAAACAAAAAGTTGGCTATTTGCAAAAACGCAGCTAACTGCTCTGGGATTGTTGGGGTTTCTGTGGCCCTGCAGGGAGTGCTGTAGCCTCAGTGGCAGTGGATCCCAGCGGCAGGCTGCTGGCCACGGGCCAGGAGGACTCGAGCTGCATGCTGTACGACATCCGCGGGGGCCGCATGGTGCAGAGCTACCACCCCCACGCCAGCGACGTGCGCTCCGTGCGCTTCTCCCCGGGCGCGCACTACCTGCTCACCGGCTCCTACGACATGAAGATCAAGGTGACAGACCTGCAAGGTAACACAGGCAAAGGGTCACAGCCTAGCTTCCTGTTTGGGGCTTTTAATGTTGGAGTTGAGAACTTGGCTCGAGGATCAGGTTTTACTTTAAAAGGAGAAAAAATAGTAGAGCTTTGAAAAGTTGGATGTGTATATATGTGATTGTGTCTGGTGGAAATTGGCTAGTTGTGGTGCTGAAAGTGTAGGCTGTGAACTGAATCTTGATTTGGGGTGAGGGCCTCATTACAGTAAAACCACTGATTAACACTCTTGCCTGGTGAGATGGCCATTCTTTTCAGACAGTATTCATAAAATTGACCCTTAAAAAAAGCCTTAAAAAAGTATAGTAATTCTCATTTTTATTGGAATGAATTAAGAACAGGGAAAATATTGGGTGTATATAATTGACTTGATTTTCTTGGACCATTAAATTTGAATCACCTTTTGTAAAAATGGTGGAGATCTGCATTTTTAAGTGGTACTGTGTCCAGTAATGCCTAAACACTGAAACACTGAGGCCTTTTGCTATGCTCTGTGTGTGTGTGGGAGAGAGAGAAAGGGGGCTCAAGTATGCTTCATAAGATGAAATACAGATATAAGCTGAAAGTCAGCAACCTGGTTTAAAAGCAAGTGCCACCCAAGGGCTGGGATATGGATTCATGAAATGAGTAATGATTTCTGTTCCTCTTCACAGGGGACCTGACGAAGCAACTTCCTCTGATGGTGGTAGGGGAGCATAAGGACAAAGTTATTCAGTGCAGGTGGCACACGCAAGATCTTTCCTTCTTGTCATCTTCTGCAGACAGAACTGTAACTCTTTGGACCTACAATGGTTAGAGTGCAAACAAAGGCAACTATGCAGCTAAAGCACAGAGACCTGAGACTACAGAACTGTCAAAACAAGTAATAATAATGAGGCTTTGAGAGAGCAGCGGTTGAGCAGGAGAGTGTCTTATCAAGAGGAGGGGCACCTGTCACTGAATTTTCTGGTTTCTAGGAGGTCTTGGTGTTTTTAGTATATTCTTTTGCAGTGCTTCCAGTCTTCCATGTTGAACTCATGCTGCTGTGACCTATTGTAGTCTTGTTGCCAAAGTCTATGAGGAGAACTCTTCTGTTGTTGATGTGCACTCAGAGTAACATGAATGATGTGTTTACAGTTTGGTATCAATTGCATTCCTTGTTCTTTGCCTCAATGAGAATTTTGTATAGAAACTTAAGTTGAGGAACACTAATTGAGTCTGTATGTAACTAGTTACACATACATATAAAAGAAAAACTACTTCCACTGTTTTTTCAGGTTTACTGTATTCATCACTTTTAAACAAGAGCTCAAACTTTGTATCATCTCCACAGTTTCAACGTTTTTAGTAAAAACAAATCTGAACTTTAAAGGTAGTAGCCACTTCTTGATTATGGTCCATTATATAGTGGGGGTTTTCTTTCTTTTCATCTAACCTGGGGAAAATGTTGCTGTTTTTACTACATGACATTGTTTTGAACCAGCTAACATGTTGGAGGGGGAAAAGTAAAATATTGACTTTTTTCAGTAGAAACATGTAATATTTTACTTTTTGAATGCAACAGAATACCTCTGTGTATAATGTACTGTAGAAAAGAGTGGATTGGCAGCAGTTGTCACAGTGAGCTTAATGGCTATCAATTTTTCAAGTAAAAGGGATACCATTAATGCTGTAATAGAAACCAGCATGGCTTAAAATGCTATGTCTGCATGATAATTTAAGAATTGTTTAAATTCCCAGTTCAGAAGCTTATCTGAATTTTATTTCTTGCACTGTTTATGTATGGGAAATTGCAGTTTTATTTCTACAAAACTTTAGATTCTAATGTTTATGTATTGTTATATTTTCATATTGTACAGTTCCTTTTACTTTTTAAAATATAAACCTTAAACTTTAGGTTATTTATTTATTTGAACTGCAGTTAAGTTTTGGATTCTCTTGGTTACTAAATTATATGTGCACTGTAGCAAGCATTTTTAACTATCGTATAAAAGTGGAAAGGTAACTATAGAAGTGTATCTGTGCTATAATCTCAATAAAGACCTCCAACACCTGCACCTGTTTCATCTGTTATTTTTAATTCTTGGTTTATAATTCCTCAGTCCAACTATGATTTAAGTATGCCAGAACTATAAAATACTTAAGAGCCTTGATACTGCTTCCAAGTATCGGAATTTGCAGTGCAGTAAGTAATAATACAGTGGCATAGAGCTGAAAATTTTGGTTATTTTTTTCTTTATTAGATACATATACAGTATGTATATGATACAGTGATGCATGCATAAAGCTACTTTGGAGGAAAATAGCATTTCCCTAGTTGTGTCTCTGTGGTCAAAGCTGGCAGTCTATTTTAAATTAGCATATCTACAACATCAGTGATTTCGTGACATTAGTTTTATTCCAAGTTGTCTTTACAGGGCGGATCTGGTTTTACATCCATCATTTTACAGCNCGGGCGGCCCCGAACGCGTAAACACACCGGGTGAACGCCGGGAATCCCGCGGCCCCTCAGGTACCGCGGGCGGCGAGCGGGGCTGCGGGCGGGGCGGGCGCCGCTGGCCGGGGCCTGCGCGGTGTCGGGGCGAGGAGGAGCGGGGAGGGGTTGAGGGCTGCGTGTCTCGGCGGAGCGCGATGTCAGGTGCGGCGTGACGGAGGCGAAGGCGGGGGAGAAGCGTGCGGAGCCGCTTCTCTATGGCCCTGTCGGCTCCTGCAGCGCTCGGGCGGCAGTGCCGGCCAGAGCGGGGCCCGAGGCCTGGCGGAGCCGCACCGAGAAGACCAGGCCGTAGCGCCAGGCAGGGCAGGGATGTCCCTGCAAGGCTGGCCAAGGTGAGTTCTGCGTGACTGTCGTGCTGGCCCCTTTGTGAAAAAATACTGAGAACCAAAGTTCATCAAGGAGGAATGTTAGCGTTGGCAGTAGTTCTAGCAGTAGCAACAAGCTGCCTGCACCTTTGGAAGCAGCAGGGATCTCTGAGGGAGCGCGGTGTAGCACTCTCAGGGAAAAAAGGATGGTGGAGCGGCAGGTTTTGTGTGGCTATGCTCTTTTGAAAACAATGCGGCCAAGGGGAACTAAGCCAAAGGAGTGACC
The DNA here is from genome assembly GCA_013398275.1 of Promerops cafer. Classification (NCBI taxonomy): domain Eukaryota; kingdom Metazoa; phylum Chordata; class Aves; order Passeriformes; family Nectariniidae; genus Promerops; species Promerops cafer. Next base: position 994,136 of record VZSE01014423.1, read on the forward strand.
CAAAAGGTGACCAAAACCTGAACGGTGCTCCGTTAACTTGAAAATACTTTCCACACCCCAGCGTGTGCTAACGAAGTAAGACATGTACATGCTTTACATGCATGACTAAAGTCCCTCAAAGTGTGCCTAAATATAGGTGTCATCAGCTGAAACTCTACCTTTTACCCTCCCTCAAAAAAACCAATATAAATACAGGTGAAGAGGGGCGGAGGTCAAACTCGACTCCACCTTTGTATCCCGGGGCTGTCGGCGGGCTGTGCCTCTCTCCTCCCCCGTAGGAATGCCTGTTGGGTAAGGCTCGAACACCGAGTGCTCCCTGAGGAAATTCAGAGAGCCAGCTTCTGTTTGCGATTGTGCTTTTAGTCGTCTTCCACTGTAACGTATTTTTTGTGTTCATGTGCTCCTGCAGACAGCGTGTTTATCACTGACAATCCAGTGTTTCTGTTGCTCAGCAAATTACAGTGCTTTGCACCTGAGGGTTGTTGAACGTTTCCAGACTGTGGTCTGGCTAGGAGAGCTTGTTGGACATGACCAGACTCACAGTGTGCTTGTCACGCTGTTTGTGAGTCTGTGATTGTGGTGGTTCTTACTGAATGTGACTGCACGCACAGTGCTGCACTGGCTCTGTGCTTCCCTTTTTAGTGCTGAATTGGCCATCCATCAGAATCAAATCACAGCCACTCCCAGCCCCTCTGGTATCTGAGGAACAGCTGAAAGGCAAGGGGAGTTTTTTGCCAAATCTTCCTCTTAATATGACAGAAGAATTTGCTTTACTGTTAACACAATGCCCTTGTGGTGAAGCGTGCTGGAGTTCTGCGCTGTTTTATCATATTTAGCAGTACTGAACCCTATGCTACACCTGCTGATAACAAAGTCAGGGGTATTGATCCACTCATATAATACTGTTTAATTGTGCATATTATTGCCAGCATTTTCCTTCGGAAGAAAAAAATTGAAGTGAATTTAAACCTGCTTAATGGAGAACTGGGTTTTCAAAAAGCTCCACTTTCGGTATTTTTCATGTAAGATTGTTTCATTTTTTTCATGCAGCATGTTACACCCTGACCTAAATACCTGAATTTCTTGTTATATTCAGTGATACAGGATGCTGTTTCCTTTGGTATTGTGTGCAGTTATGCTGATAGGGAGCTGTAAAGTTCAAGAAGATGAATGGATTGACCCCACGGATATGCTCAATTATGATGCAGCATCAGGAACAATGAGAAGACCTTATAAGGTAGAGAAAGAAAGGGTGTGTGTCTCTCCCAAAAAAGCTAAATGCTGTTGGAAGATTGCTTTTAAACGGTGACAGTAGATAATGATAGCAGTATGGTGTTTTTAAGGGATTATTATGTTGTATCTGAATCCATACACAGAAAAGTCTCTGTGTCCATGATTAAAATTGCAAGGGAAAAAATAGTGTCCTTAGTTCAGGACCTTTCCCTGGTGAGCTTGTGTTGCACTCAGATCAAGTCATACCAAGCAGGTGTTTTGTATTTCCACAGGTGGTGCTTGATTTATGCAGATTGTGGCACCACAGGTTACTGCTCTGAGAAAGTACTGGGTTAAGCAACTCTTGCTAATTTCTCAAGTATAGTGTTAAATATCTTGAAAATCAGGTTCCTAACTGATAAAAGTCGGGGGAGTTAAAGTTAATGCCTGTATTTTATTTTAATTAACAAGTTTCCCAGCAATAGGAACCAGTTTCCCATTTCTTGTGTGGAACTGTTGTGGAAGTCAGTGGTATTTTGTAATGCTGGGCCTCAGATTTCAGAAGAAAGATCAGAATAGGGATTGAATGCTGTACTTTTAATGATTCATTAACACTGATGAGAAGATGAAGTAGGAAAGATACCAGTTCTAACAAGATTAATTTTCTGTCTTGTATGAGGAGCGGACTCCAAATATCATGAGTTTCATGTTGATTATCTTGTGCATGTGTGCACACATGGCACTGTAAACTGGAGGTGTTTGTAAGGGCACCCTTGATTTTTGCCATTATTCAGCTTTCAAGTTTGGTTTTATAGTCTTGAGTAATACTGTTTAAACACTACAGAGCATAATTTTCTGGAGCTTAGAAGATACAGAGTGCAGTTATTCCTCTCCACAGCTTTCCTTGTCAACCTCAAGCTTCTCCAAGTCCACCTGGTAGCCATTAGCATCCTTAAGATCCAGCAGCAAGCCTTTGGAGTCTTTAAGCCTGGAGCCCAGCTGCTTGGGCTCTTATAAAACAAAGTAGTAGCTTTATTGCTGTCTCCCACAAAAATAGAACTGCATCTTAAACGAAAAAATTTGCTACTTTGTGTTAGTCCATCTTCTCAGGATTTCTTTTCTGCTCTGCAGAGAGTTTTTAGATGGCCTGGCTGTGTGGGCCACTCAAGCCCTCAAAACCCAACTTTGTTTCAGCATGAGTTCAGCATTTCATGTGCTGTTGGGCTTCCTCTTGGAGACTTCCCTCAGTATGCACACCTGGCTGTGTAGAAGCAGCACTGCTCCAACTGGGTCTGAGTAATGAACAGAAAACAGAGTGCTCTGGAGTAGATAAAGGCAGGCAGCCCAAAATGGGGTTTGTGTTTACTTGCAGTCTGGCTGGCGGCGTAGCCAGCTGGACTGGGAATTCGCCTGGCTGAAAACTGCCCCTTTGTCTGCTGAGTCAGTTTTTAGCCAGTGCCATTATCTAATCTGGTGCACTCTGTGGATCACCACTCGAAGGAGGGGAAAGGGCAAGTGGGGGAGGACAGGCAAGACCTCACCTTTTGAGGGCAGCGTGCTTTTAAATAAACTCAAAGCAATTGTCAATCTGGAGCCTAAAATAACACCAGAGAGGTAGCTGGAGTGTCACTGGGAGAGTATTAATTAGCAGCAAAGATCTGTACTCAGTTTGTGGTTCCTTTGCTCCTTCTAAAGTGATGTGACTGTAGAAGTGTAACAGGGCATGCTGGTCAAATGCTTGGATTCTAAAAATATGTTTTTCTTCTGTAATTTTAGCCAAACTACCATGACTCTGAGGAAGAGGCTGTGGATACAGTCACTACTGAACTCTCACGTTGTTCCGGAGTAATAGATTCCTTGCAACACAAGGTTTGTTCTTCAGAATATTTTCCAGTGTTTTATAGTTTGGGCTTTCTGATGATGCTGTTCTGGATAGTATCAAACAGGTGCATTGCTGGCATAATTTATGCTTTATGGAGAGGGAGCCTCTAGGCAGAGGAGAGACTGGAAGGGGTTTGAATTCATTTTCAAGTTATTGTTCTGCCTACAAAAGTCTGTTTCCTGATGTGTTTTATAGTGTAACAAAATCGGTGCTGGGTGCTTCTGTCCAGTGTCAAGAGTTTAAAGTTGTGGTGCTGATGTTACACCATGCTGTTCTCAAGCTGGTCAGCCCTGTTTGATTTTAAGGGGTGGATTGTGGACACAGAGACCAGGGCAATGTACAGAGCTGCAGCTCTCAGGTGCTGCTGTCAGACCCCCTCCCAGGATGTGGGGATGCTTGTGTGGCTACTGGGGCCCTTACTGCCCTCAGTCATTTGGATACCCAGTGGGATATGTGTTATTTTAATGTTGTTTTAGTTACTTAGAATTTATGGCAGTTCCCTTTTTTTTCCCTGATGCAAACTTAAAATGTAAGGAGATCCAGATGTTTACATTTGTTTCTAGACTTACTGAAGTCAGGATTTGAATATTACTAGCAGATGTGAAATCTCCAGTACTGGCCAGTTCCATGGAAAGTAGTATCTTCAGTAACTGCATATGCTTTTTACCTGGCATACTAACCATGGATCATTGCTAAACTAAACAAATGTGCCCCTGTTAATCCTGAGTTAAATGTGTTGGTGTATTTGGTTTTTTTCTCCTGTGAAGAAGCTGGTTTGAGCAAAGTGAATAAAAGTGTCTTTTGCACAATTGCAGATTGCAGAGTGTGAGAAGAGGAATGCCAAATCACAGGAGAGCCGTAGCTTTTATATTTTTAAACGATACTTGAATAAGATTTTAAATGAAGCTGGAAAACTTGGCCTTGTAAGTATTTGAACAGTCATTTAAAAAAATACTTAATTAAAATGAATTCATATTACTGTTTTATGTAGTTTTCACAGTTACCGAGCATTGAGTAATTATGCTGGTGTATTTTAAATGAAATGAAGGGAACTGAATGGCAGAGGAAAAGATGATTAGAAGTATGTGCATCCAGTACTGCTGAGGAGACACAGTTGTCATTTGATCTGTAAAGCATCCAAAGGAAGGGTTTGTGAGTTCAGTGTATCTAAACATCTCTGGCTGGAATGCAGCTATAGGAACACCTTGTTCTGGTCACGTTAATGGTTGGAAACTGGAAGGAGCCAGATTTGGGTTGTTTGTTGTAGACTTTTAAGGCCTGTATTGTAGGTCTACCATGTTGACTTGCAGAGGGTGGAAGCAAGGACAAGGTAACCTGGGAGGAGTACAGAGAGATTGTCCAAGGAGGGGGAGGGATCAGGTTAGGAAAGCTAAAGCCCAGGTAGAATTAAACCCCTAAGGAAGGGATGCTGTCCAGGGGGCTCTGACGAGCTTGAGAGGTGGGTCCTTGCAAAACTCATGAAGCTCAGTGAGACCAAGTGCAAGGTCCTGTACATGTGTTGGGACAATGCCAGGAACAAGAATAGGCTTGGGTGGAGGATGGATTGGGACTGTCTTTTGGGAGAAAGACTTGGGAGTGCCAGTGAACCTGGCAATGTGAGCTTGCAGCCCAGAAAGCCAACTGCACCCTGGGCTGCATCCAGAGCAGTGTGGGCAGCAGGGCAGGAAGGGGACTCTGCCCCTCTGCTCTGGTGAGACCCAACCTGCAGTGCTGTGTCCAGCTCTGGGGTCCCCAGTGTAGAGAAGGACATGGACCTGTTGAAGCAAGTCCAGAGGAAGCCCCAGGGATGATCAGAGGGCTGGAGCATCTCTCCTACAGAAACAGGCTGAGAGAGCTGGGGCTGTTCAGCCTGGAGAAGAGAAGGCTCTGGAGTAGACCTTAGAGAGACCCTTTGAGTACATAAAGGGGGGCCTGTAAGAGGGGCCTTTTACAGGGGGTATGCAGTGCTAGGACAAGGGGGAATGGCTTTAGACTGAAAGAGGAGATTTAGATTAGATATTGGGAAGAAATTCTTTGCTCTGAGGGTTATGAGGCACTGGAAGAAGTTGTCCAGAGAAGTTGCGGATGCCCCATCCCTGGAAGCATTCAAGGCCAGGCTGGATGGGGCTTTGAGCAATGTGGTCTAGTGGGAGGTGTCCCTGACCATGAGGGTTGGAACTGGGTTATTTTTAAGGTCCCTTCCAACCCAAACCATTCTGTGATTCTAACCATCAAGTAATAGTAGCTTATTAGCGTTTCCATATAAGAATCACTTATTACTTTCTTTATGCAGTGGTTTCAGCTGGGGTAGAGTGAATTTTCTTCATGGTAGTTGATGCAGTGCTTTGTTTTGAATTCAGTGTGAGAGTACTGTTTGTTTTAGTTGTTGCTCAGTAGTGCTTTCTCTAAGTCAAGGACCTCTCCGTGCCTCGTGCCAGCGAGGAAGAGCAGGAGGAGCTGTGAGGGAGCGTGGCCAGGACAGCTGAGCTGAGTTGTTGGCTGGGCACTTTATTATATTGTCTTTGGAGATTTTGTTTATTCAGAGGTAGAAGAATTTATTTTTAGTAAGAAGTAAAATTACTGTTAAATAAGGAACACTACATTTAGCAATGTAAAACTTCATATTTTAGTATTTAAAAGATACTCAGCTGTGACTGAGGCATACATAGTGTATATGTAATTATTGCTTGTTAATGAGCACTGGTTCTGAAATCTTAGTAACAGGTGAGGTAGTTCACTTTATTTTTTTAGGGTTTTTTTCTGTAGAATTGAAAGATTACAAACCAATTGAATTGTGTTTCATGTAGTTTAGATGAACAAAAAGGTTACAGAATCATAGTGTGCCCCCTGTCCCATGTTTTCATCCTGCCATCTGCTTCAGAAGGGTGCTGGTGCAGAATGAATATGATCAGGTTTTGGCTTATGGATGCATTTCTATTTCCAAATAAGCAGCTTTTAACCATTGTTTTGCTTTGCTTTGCATTCAGCCGGAGGAAGGTGTGGGCCATGTCCATTACGATGCTGAGATCATTCTTACAAGACAGACGTATTTGGAGATCCTCAGGTTTGTCAGTGAGGAAGCCTGGCAGCCAGGTGCCCTGGATGAGGCACTGAGTGATATTCTGGTCAATTTTAAACACCATGATGATCAAGCTTGGCGGTGGAGATTTGAAGATGCCTTTGGAATTGGTCTATATGATTTGTTTCTGGTAAGAGAATAAAGGTTGATTATTGGTTTTAATTGCTGTTTTCTTCAGTTTCTGTGTGCTAGTCATTTAATATTACCATCTTAACTCCACAGATAAAGCAATTCTTTCCATCATACTTCTAGTGAGTCACTTTTTTTTTTGTGGTTGCTGAAGGATGTATTTGCTTTAAGAAGGAATTCAAGTTTTTTATTTCTGTGGTAATCTGTTCTCATTGTAGCTTTGGTTTGGGGCTTTTTTCTGGTGTGCTTTTTTTTTCTTTTTTCTTTTATATCTATGCTGCCAGACTCATTATGCTTTAGCACTTTCTTACCACTAGAACTGACACCTCATGCATTATAGATCTTCTAGGTGTGTCTCTTCTTCATGTAGTTATTGAAGCTGTTGGCTTCTCCAAGGGTTGGAATATATACCGAGACAGATATATTTTTAAACTCCTATAGGTCAGAGGCTTTTGCAAATTTTGTGGAAAAAATTGTATCGTGTTGGAGAGCATGACTATGGGAATTTTAAAGTGCTAAGCTGAGGATCTCTAATAAGCTGAAGCTTTCTGAATAAATCTTTACAATTCAGAATATGCCAATGTTTTATGCTGACAGATTCTTGCAAGTAGCCTGTCTAGGTTTGAGGGGTCCCTGGAAGTCAAATGACAAAAGCAGGCTGTCAGTAAGCTCTGATAGGGGTCCTCAGAAGTGCTTCTCTGAAGTCTTGCTGCTGGTACCCAAACTGTAACTTTGTCTCTTTACCAAAGTGCAGGAGTTGGCAGCAGTTGTTGTGTGGTTCAGAGCAGGCACAAACTGCTCAAGCACTGACTGACACCAATTTTGATAATTTAGAAGTGTGGTCGCTAACGTAACAAACATCCTAAGAAATAACTAAATACCACAAGAAACAAATGAGCAACTGCAATGTAAGGCTGTGACAGGAGTGAATATTAGTACTGCCACAAAACTGTTCTGCCTCGAGCTGCTCAGATGGGCTGTGGAAGCAAGGAAAAACTTCTGAGCTTTTCTGTGTAAATGACATTAGTCAAAACAAAAGTTGGAAGTTTCTTCATGTGTACTGTCAGTAAGCTTGGAAAGTTCCAAATGTGGGTCATAATTTTTCCTCTTTTCTTTTTCAGCTACTCTTGTGCTTAGTGTGCATTGTAATTTTAATAGCTACAGAACTTTGGACACGTATTCATGGGTTTGTTCAGCTAAAACGTGCTTCATTATTCATTTTTTTCATCAGTTTTGCATGGAATTGGTTTTACTTGTATAAGGTAAGTTCTGTTATCTTAATGGCTTTTTGGCTTAGAACTTTACAGTTATGAGGGAGTTAAAGGTTGTTTAGCTCCTTAGTTTAGTTTACATACAGCTTTTAATTAACTGCAAAATAAAGGGATAAACATTTTCTTTTGCATGTTGATGCGTGTGTTAGGCGTAAAGAACAAAAGAAATGCTGACAACTTTATCCTGCTGTAGAAGTGCACAAAATTGAGAGCACTGATTTCAGTACGTGGGCAAGGCAGATGTGACCTCTGACTAAAGCAGCTTGGTAGAAAAGTTATACAGAAATATATTCAGAGGAGGTTTTTTCTTAAGATTCCCTGGTAGAAACTGTATTTGATGGGATAGACCAGATAAATGCCTCATTAATGGTGATTAAGTGGCTGATGGTACAATAGGATCCATTTTATTGAGGAGGAATTTAAGCTACCAGATCAAAGCCCAGCCACAAAATCTGCCCTCACATCTTGTCTGTCAGGATTGAACTGCAGCTTGTGAGACCCAGGGATAGCAGAGTGCTGGAGAGTGGGATGGCTCTGGCATGGGGGTGGACAGCTAATGCAGATGGCTTGGGTTGATGCAATGAAGAATGTTGGTTTTGCAACAGATGATTTGACTGAATTTTTCTGTTTTGATTATCAGTTGCAGACTGATAATCAAAATCAAAAATCAGTTGCAGACTAATTAATTTAATTAGTAATTAATTAGTAATTAGAGACAGCTGTGTCTCTATTCCAGAAACATTTTAAGGAAAGATGTCATCAGTTTACTTTTGCCTTGAACTTGTATCTTTGAATATTGGAGTCTGGTCCTTGGGCAATTCAGACTCCTTTTGGAGAATAACTTGGAGGTAGCCATTATCTCAGGGGTTTTGTCCATTCCATTCCTAGGAAGTTCTTAGAATTTAACTCCATTAAATTGTTTAGGTAGTAAACTTTTCTAAATACATATTACGTGGGGAATTGTTATTACAAGGGGACAATGGGGAAATTGTCCTTTTTGCGGGGCACTATGCCAAGGCTGCTGAGCGCAAACACGGGTAGCTGAGGAGCAGCACTCCTGGCTGCAGCCAGCTCAGTCCCCGTTCCCCTCCCTGCTGTCCCCGTAGCTGGCCTTCGCTCAGCACCAGGCTGAGATCGCCAAGATGGGGCAGTTCGACAGCGTCTGTGCAGAGAAGCTGGACTGGCAGGGAAGCCTCATGGGTAAGTTCTTGTCTTGGTACTTTGCAATCGTAGTTAAGATCACAAAATACCAATTCATAATATCCCAGGATACTCAGATTTCTTCATGAGTAGGGAGGGAATTTTTGTCAATACATGATTATGTGGTTTTACCCTTTTTCCATCCCATAAGACTCTAAGCCTTGGGAGGAGAGCTGATCACAGCACTGTACTTGGGGTCTGTCATGGTGTTACTGCTTTTTTGTGTAACTTACCCGTGTTTCCCTAGCCACCACCCCCAGTACCATTCAGTGCCATTTACTAAAGACAGGCAGGCAGGGTTCAGGACAAGGATTTTTTTTCATGTATCAAGCCTGTGAGTACAATGGATTTCAGGAATTGGATCTGTAGTTGTTTATTCAGGCGTTACTATTTTACAGAGGAAGCTGATTTTTTTTATTAGCTGTTACTTCTATGCAGTGCTATAGCTGTAGATGAAAGGTGGCAGCTCATAAAGAGTGCTTGTTATGGTCTTCCCTGTGTAATTTTTTGATTCTGTTCTGTTTTTGATACGTCAGTGATTTGTTGTGACAGCAGTAATACCGAACTACAAAAACACTGATGTCATGAACCACTTGTTTATAATGTAAAAGTTCCCTTAAGAAGTAAGACTTCCTGCTTGTAACTAAAACAGACCCTTGAATCCAGCAAGCAAAGTAGACAATTTCAGTCTCCCTGCAGACTGGCAGATGAGCAATAACACAGAACGATGCAGTGTCAGTAGCTGTGAACACATTGTCCAAGTTCATAATTTCCACAGATGAGACTGTTTTCCCTGAGGCTTCTGGGAACTGATCTCACCTAAAGAGCTTTCTTGATTATATATGGGAAAATTTCAGGTTCTTCTTTCTTTCCAGCTTTCCCTCCCCTTCCCACATCCCCTTGACTGGATAAACTATACTGCCAAGCCAATCTCAGATGTGTAAAAATAAATCTCAGTTTTGAACCGTATGTAGAAGAGTTCTCTTCCATCTGTAACTGAAATGCTCCTTTCTGTATTGCTGCTGTGTCACAAAATATGCTTTTAGGAAGTAGTAAGAATATGTCTCTGCTTTGACTTCAGAATGGCTTAGAAGTACATGGACGTTTCAGGATGATCCCTGTAAGAAGTATTATGAAACTCTGCTTGTAAATCCTATTTTTCTGGTTCCACCAACAAAGGTATGTGCCAAGCCCAAAGGGAGTGTTCATGGTTGTTGTTTGTGTGACAACACTGGTTTTCTGTTTAATTTCTAGGCCTTGGCAATAACTTTCACCAACTTTGTAACTGAGCCTTTGAAGGACGTAGGACAAGGTATTGGTGAATTCATCAAGGCACTTATGAAGGAAATACCATTAATTCTGCAGGTTCCAGTGCTCATTATGATGGCTCTGGCTGTCCTGGTTTGTATACATTCATCTTACATTTAAAAGCTCCGTTTCATTTTTTAAATAGTAAATGTATTTATATTTAAGTACCATTCTCATTTGTACAACTGAACAGATTGCTTAGCACAAAGAAATTACTTCTGCAAGGGAATTTTTTCTTGACAAAGTCTTCATACTACAGTTGGTCTAGAAATTAAAAGAGCCAAGTTTTGTATTCAAACTGTATTCCTCTCCGACTCACCAAGTGGGATATAGTAGCATTAAACTGCTTAAAATCTTAGACTCTGACAGTTTATTGCACCTTAGGTTCCCATTTCTTCTTTGAGTCATTACATTGTGATGCATGTAGTTGGGATTTAACATGAAGGCATTGAGTTAGAGCCTTAAACATCTTTAATGTAGACTAAAAATGAACTGCATCCAGCCTGGCAGTTCCTGCAGCGTGGTCAGACTGCAGAAAGCTTGAGCTGGAGCCATTCTCTTCACCTGAGCTTTTCCTTCAGGGTCTTTCAGATATGTGACAAGAAATCTGTGTGAAAGCCATAGGCTGCAGATATTTGGTGTTCTGCTCAGTTTGGGTTTTTTCCTCTCCCCCAGGCTTTTTGCTACGGTGCAGGATCATCAGTGTCCGCATTAAGACACTTAACGTCTTCTCAGAAGAAAACTCTTCCTCTGCCTGCTGGTGAGCAGGAGCAAATAGCCTTTGGGCAGTACGACGGGAGGACAGTCGATGAGTACTATGTGCAGAAGCAGCCCTTTGTTCACAGAGGCCACCAGGACAGAGGGGACGCCCCCACGAGACCCTCCCCCGCACTGAGAGCGGGCAGTGGCAGCAGGAGCCCCGACACGGCGCTCGCCAGCGACGAGCCGGATGCACAGGTACCAGAGCCCCACAGGGAGCTGAGCCCCACAGACCAGAGCCTGCTGTGTCTGTCTGCTGGTGCTCTGGGAGCTGCATTAAACTGAGCAGATTGCCAGGGCACCTGCTAGAACACATTTAAACACGCTTAAACCCAGGTCTGGGGGAGAGAGGCGCTAAGGAACTACACGTTCCCCTATGGAACAGTTTGATGGAGGTGTCTTTGACGGATGTGTTTCTTCTGGAAAAGTATCTTGCAATGGCTAACTGTGGCAAGAAACTACTGAATTAAAACTCTTTATAGTAAAGACAACTTCAGTTTTGAAAGATCAGTATGTGTGTCAGCCTGGGCAATCATGGTACCCCAGAGAAGAAACGTGGAGGAAAAAAGCAGTGCTGACTTCCCTGTAAACGACAGAAAATTCAAAACAGATTTATACTCTATATTGGGCTCATTTACATGTTCTGTTTCCCGAGGGGAAAAAAAAATACCCTTGTCATGCTTCAGGTGAGCCCTGCCTCTTGAGCTAGGATGCACTTGAAACAATAGATGCTGTCACTTTTGATTGCTTAATTAATAGACTATTATTAATTTTTTGCAGAACAGGTTGTACACTGAATCTGAAGTTCATAGACTTGAAACTCTCAAAGCGGAAAACCTTACTGGAGAAGCTGCACTTGAGCAGCAAAAACAGGAGACAGGCAAAGCAGAGGGAGAGACTGGAGAAAACTGTGACCCTAATAAAAAGCTAGAAGGGAAAAGTTCTGCCACAGAACCATGCGAGGAGAAGAAAAAGATTGTTTTACATGACTCCCAGGAAAGAGACTAAGGACAACCCAGGCTCTGCTGTAAGTTTTGTCTGATCTTTACTTGTCATGTACTTGCCAATTCTGCTCTCAATCTCAAGTGTAGAAGAGAGAAGAACATCAGTAAGCTGTTAGGTGGGGTTGTAAAATTTGGGAGAGTGAGTATGTGTACCATGGCTGGAGACATAAAGTAAGATGATACACCTTTAAGTGGCCAAAAAACCCAGGCTTCTGGAGTGTTGCTGCTTGTTGGAAATCAGGTTTGTGTGATACTTTTTGAGTAATTCCCATAATGCTCATTCCCAGCTCAGATGTCTCAGGTCTGGTTTTGGGTTTATGTTCTTTAAAATCAGTTTGCTTTTTGTCAGCTCGGCTTTAGGACAGCTTATGGATTTCCTGCTGGTGTAATGATTCGCAGAGTGAGAACCTGATGATGTAGCAGGCAGCTTTTAGGCAGTTCAAAGCTGAACAGGGCCAGGACCAGGAGCTACCCTGGGGATGGACATTCCAGTGGTTGTTCCCCAGAACTGCCCCAGCCTGGCTCATCCTTAGCCAGAGCCGGAGGGGAGCTGAGGTCAGGTACAGGAAGCAGCACTTGTGCACTTCCTGTGTGTGACACTGGAAATTGGGGTGCTGCAGGAACTGCCCCAGGCCCATGGGAGTTGGTGCCCAGTGCCCACCACCCCTGCGATTCCTGGTGCATGGGCACATACCACACAACCTGTAGAGCAGCATGAGCAGCTGTTCCTTGAAGTAAGTACTTCTTGGAAACATCTGCTGATTGCAGAACTGTTCTGAATTAATGTAGGAAACAGTTAGCTAAATATTACCAAAAAACCATCATGTTTGAAAAAACTATTTTTTATTAAACAGAATTAAAACTAGGGTTTAATTTTTTTTATAGAAATGATTGTTTCTTCCAAACTGTGTTTCTGCAAAGAGACTAAATACTGAAGCTATTTCTTCTCTTTTTTTAAATTATTTTCTTTAAAAAAGTATAAAAGAAAACAGAACATTTTTTCAGACGGTACAAATCAGGGGAAAAAAATCAAGTTTTCTTTAAAAAGAACATAAAAACCTAAGTCTTACACTAGATTGAGACCGTGGTAGAATCCACTCATGAGCAATGAGAGTATTGAGAGAGAAAAAAAAAAAATCACAATAATTTTGATAGACTAGAGGCAATTAAGAGGGAGACACAGTACCAGTACCTCAGACACTGCTCTGAAAGCAGCTGCCAAATGCAAGAGCAGGGACAGCTCTCTAACTACTGCTCAGCAGTGTGATGCTGCTGCTATTTCTGTGAAAAATCAGGGGAAAGGAGACAAAGCTACTAATTGTAGTCATCTTGAAAAAGGCAAGTGTGCTTTTCCAGCAAACCAGAATGATCCCTAGGATGCTGCTGTACATGCCTCTGGGGTCTTCAGCTGGAATTGGGTCCCTTTATAGCTGAGGGTAAGTGGACTCTCTGCTCATCCATTCTCTTCGCTTGCGAGCGCAAAATCAGGCTGAAAAAATCCTCATCTGGTACAGTGGGGCCTTTGGCAGCTCCTGGAGGAGCACATCTTTGATCATCCAGTCTGGAACCCTACAGACAGACCAAGCAATAAAAGCTCATATTTACAAGAAGATACGGAATAAGGGAACAAACTACTAAAAGCTTTTGCTGTCACATTTTAAGCTAGTAGAGAGATTTAATTTATAACTTTTGTTTCAAGTTAAACTTGCTAAATGAAATTATTGAGATTACCAAGTGTAACTAAAATGGTTCCTCTGGCCCACTTGTCCCATGTGTCTGAAAATGACCCCCCAAGTTCAGTTCTTTGACATATTGCAGAATGAGATTTAAGTGTCCTTAGTTCAGAAGGAGAGTTCTTAGCATTAGTACAGGGTGTTTCTGGTCTCATACACCAGGATCCTTTCCTTACACAGGGACTAAAAATAGGCCACAGTGGTGTGAGATTTGGGCAGGCACTCCTTGAAGGCCCCTTGCCTCCCTGCAAGGGAGGGCTCTGCTGGGCTGGGCTCTGCTTCTGAGCTGGGGAGGGGTGTTCTCCACAGGAATAGGCTGCTGCTGCAGGGCAGTGTGGCCACAGGAGGAAAAGCACAGCTTTCAGTGGGGGGTGGACCTGGGACACGCACCCTTGAGAAAAAAAGGCTCAAAGGCAGCAACCCTTCTGTACTTGTTTAAAGCAGTAGTGTCTGTACTGATCAGAGGAGATTAAATATTTTTCCATTCCTGAAAGAGAATATTTCTAGATTCTTTGCTTGACTCACAGAGGAAACAGACAAGCTGCTACAACAGAACATGGTATTTTAGCAGGCTGATGAACACTGTCACTGTAGACTAAATTCCAGGTGCTGCTTTCTCACCCAGGCTACAAGTACTTACTGACCTTACTGATCTTTGGAGAACTCAGCATGTGAATTTTGTATTTTGGGCTGCTTGACAAACCAGCAAGTCCTTTTAATTTTTTTTTAGTCTAACTGGTATATGCACATGCTCTAATTGAAAATCAGTCACCTCACTTGTATATTGCTATAAACTATCATTTAAACTTAACCTCATGGGAATGATGACCACTATTACCACCAAAACCTGGATACTGAATGCTTTCAGTTGATTAATTAGGATTGCTGGTGTATCAAGTGTCCTCCTTAGCAAGCCAGGTCTAAACACTTACGACAATTTTACATACTCCTTGTAACAGCCTCACTTGTTTTTCTTCACTTTTTAAGCATTTCTTACTTTTAATAGTTACTGTGGTATAAATACCAAAATTACACTTACTAGACACTGGATAATTTAAAAAAATCCCAACCCTAACCTTATATTCCCTTACGTTCTTCCATATCTGTCAGATCAATATCTATCTTAAAGCACATGATAAACACAGTGGCTTCCTTGCAGGAATTCAGTAGCAGGAGGCACTAATGAAGTCCCCAGAGCCAGAAGCTGAGGAAGCTGTTGTTCAGCACTTACCTGGCATTTAATCAATGTATCGAAGAAGTCGTCATCCAGGTCCCTGTTGCTGCTGGCCACGAGGTGGCCCAGCAGTGCCTGGCTGCCGTGCTGCCGGAGGCGCAGGCCGGGCAGCTCGCTGAAGCTGGCGCGCTGGTCATCGAGCCGGCGGCTCTGCGAGCTCGCCAGCAGGTCCAGGAACTCGTCCGTGTGCGGGGACACTACGGACGTGGAAAAGGCTGCCCAGGACACACAGAACAAGTTAAAGTTAGCCTAGGAGTGAACCCTTTGCTGTAGTGAGTCTTGCGTGCAAATACGTTTTGAAAATAGTATTTGGCAAAAGCTCAAGGTCAAAGACAAATTTCACTTCTAAAAAATTACATTTTATCATCGTTTTAGGTGGAGTGGAGGATGTTGCCACTGAAGCAGCTGAGAGTCTGTTCTTCTCCTGGAAGCAGCACCTCTGATCATCCATCCTGTTACTCTGGAACCGACTCAGCAGATCAAAGAACCCTTCGTCTGCCATTGTCTCACGGCTGCTTTTCTGAAAAGGAGAAAATTTAGGGTATTTGACCTTAGAGTGTCTGCAGCTGGGACAACTGCATCAGAGTTGCAGTTCAGTGATATGCTTGATATTTACATATCTGAAATCTATTAAATAAATTTTTTTAGTCAACCATTTCTATAGCCAGAGATCTATCACAGGAGGAGATGCTAATGCTAGGGCAGCATTTTGGAGAGTGAAATATATTAGAAATGTTTCATTCTCTGAAGTGGAAAGAAAGAGTGCTCTGATCATGGTACAATGGGAGTTAGTCCTCCTCAGCCATTAATCCAACAAAACCCCAAATGCCCATAAAAGGAAAATGAAGCAAGACCAGCAATGAACAGTTGCCATTGTCTCCTCAGGTCTATGACCAAATGACTCCATTCTTTTTATTTTGAACTGACTTCTCCTAAGAGTGTAATGACCTAAAAATGTCCAAAGTATCTCCCACTGCTTGAATCAGAAAAACTAGATTTTGTTAAGTTTGGAGAAGTGGGGTCTAGAAGAGACTTAGAAATAAAATTTATTTGCAAGCTGTGGTCCAGCTTCAAAAAATCCACCACAAATAAAGTCTTTCAGTAGTAGGAAAATCTTAAAGCTGGCACCACCCCTGAGAGAGCTGTGGAATGACAGGTTCTGCATCAGGTTAGAGCTACAGTGTTTAAATGAAGTAAAACTGAACAGGACAGCTGCAGGAAGGTGTTTTTCACAATTCTGATCATACAAAGATGAGTAAAGGCCATGATCTCCACAGCTCACCACACCTACCCTCTGAGAGTTGGGAAGTCGATGATCAATGGAATTACTGGCATCCTGCAAAACTTTGGAGGTAGTGCCATTTTTGTACTTTTTGCCTTTTAGTCGATTTACAAAATGAAGTTTTGCTGAAGTTTTGGCAACCAGTGGTTTCTGTTTAGCAAGAATCTCACTGTTCCAGTTTGGAACCTAAGAAAACAAGAGTCAGGAAATTAATTCTGGTTTTATTCACCAGTACTGTTACCTCTTATTTGCTGCTGCTTTTCCTCCCCAAAATGAGGCAACTTTACACTGTTTTGTTCTTGAGGCCACAAGGATGTGGTTATGATTCCTGAGCTGCTGTTACCAGTCAGACTGAAAACTGAACACTACTGTAATGCCTGATGGATTAAAACATGATCAGATTGTGGTTTTAATTAAACACACTGAGATTGTCCTGGCTGACAGTGCAGGAGAGGCAGTTAATGTAAGTGCTGCACTGCAGGCACAGCTGGCATTTCCCATCTGGCATTTTAAAACAGGAAAGAAAAAAAAAGGAAAAAACCCACAAACTACCAGAGCAAAACAAACCCTTATAAAAATGCAGCTACTCAACCACCTTTCCCTCACGTTTTGATGTACACAAACTTCCCAATAAAGACTGAAAAGAAAGAGGGAGACAAATGCCAGCACAAGAACCAACAGGAATAACCATCTCCTTTCACTAAACAACAGAATGGATAACTTTATCAACCTGACAGATTTTTCCTAAAACTTCCTCTAAAATAAACAGAATTATCCACAACTGACAGACTCCTTAACTGAATAAAAACAACCTGATTTTTCTCCTGATTCAACATCAGAAATCACAAACACAGTCCCAAATCTTCCAGCAACACTGCCTACCCAGTGGATTTCCCTTTTCAAAGCTTTACTGAACACCAGCACACAGACTCTGAGAAGATGCCATCCTGTACAATCAAACCCCTGATGGTCAGGGGTTGTTCTGTGCATCAGACATTTATGGAAGTTACTCTACTCAACAAGTACCTCGAACAAAGCCCTTTGTAAGCTCTAGACTGCAATAGTAAATTGATACCAAAAATCTACAGGACACATTCTAGTGTGTTTAGGGCACAGACTGTTAGAGGATACATATTTTAGAAGTGCTCCCAGAAATAAGATTCAGAGAGTAAGAAAACCCAGCTGATAGTGGCCAAAAGCTCCCAAGGTTCCCTGCA
Organism: Promerops cafer; assembly: GCA_013398275.1. Taxonomy (NCBI): domain Eukaryota; kingdom Metazoa; phylum Chordata; class Aves; order Passeriformes; family Nectariniidae; genus Promerops; species Promerops cafer. Next base: position 1,011,446 of record VZSE01014423.1, read on the forward strand.
GAGGCCTTGCCCTAGACTAAACACAGAGTGTGTCTAAAGCAGTACCCAGAGGCTCTTGAGCACCAGTGATGACTTCAGCTGTACTGACTACCCATGCTTTGAGATTTTATTGATTAACATAACAGGCTTTACCTCACTTGAAGAGACTGGAATTAGGTATCCCAGTGTGGAGAGAAAAATAACAATTTCAATCTGGAATCATTTATGCAGAACTGCCATCCCACTGTTAAAAGGCAGAATTGTAAAGGAAATCTCTCACAGACTCACACCAGGATTTTAATTGGGAACTCCCATCACCAAGAGAATTCTAAGCTTGGGGGGGAAGTTGTTTTGCCTGTGACTCAGCTGTAACATTTCTGAAATGGCATCCTTACTCAAGATGGAGGTTGAAGCTTCTGATGGTTTGCAAGTTGGTTGAAATCTCAAAGTGAAAATCACAGCATGTATTTTAAATCCCTATAAAATGACTGTAACCAAAGAAAAATTGTTCAGAAGAGCTAAGCTAAAGCTTAGGAATTTTATTCTGAATTACTTTCATGCTGCAACCTCAACCCATCTCTATAAAGAGATAAAAATTCCTTTGATGCTTATTACAGAACCCCATTCTTTCTCATTCGTGCAGGGAATAAAGCAAGCTTCCCACAAGCCATTATAGCCATCACCTGTCACATGCTGTTTACCTACATGACAAAAGTATTATTTATTAGTGCTGTTAGACCTGCTGTTATGGAGCTCCTGTGATCAACTAAATTAAAAAGGGAAGCAAATGGCACATGAGCACACCCTCAGAAATGTTTTACTGCAATCTCAGCAGCAGAACAGAAAGAAGCAAAGTGCCAACCTTTTCTGGTGTTAATTTCATAAGTTCCATGTTCTCCATACTGTAACGGCGTCCTCTTGTTCTGCCACCTTCAAGAGACAAATTCATCTTTTTACTATTAAAATTTATGGTGTTATTGACAAGCTGTGCCTGTACTCATCTAAGGTCCAAGGTCCAAGACACAGACACAATTAGAACACATGAAGAAACTAAGCAGTAACCTGTGATTCACAATATAAATCCTCCAGAAAAGGAGGTGCTGAAGGAATCCAATACTGCAAGAACCTTTTATAGCTGCTGAGGAGAAAACCAAGCAAACTTGCAATACTCAACCCCATCTCAGTGAAGAACAAGAACAAGTAAAGAACAAGAGATTCTTTTTGAAATTCTCTGTGGGGAAAGTGCTGCAGAAAGAGGCACATACCATTCAAACTGTTTTCCACTGCGTGGCTTTCTGCCATCATGGAGTTGTTTGTGCTGTAGCTTAATCCAAGAACCATTTGAAGATCTGAGAGATTAAGTCTGGCAGTGAGCTCTCCACTTCTGTCTCCTACCTTCAAGCAAATAAAATAAGCAGTTGCATTACCTTGATAAATACTCACATGTGTAAGTGTAAAGCAGTCCTTGTCCCCATGACTTCTGAGAGAAAAAGTCTGAATAAGTTTTCCTGGTGGAAGACTGAGAACATCTTTTTAAAGAAGTAACAACTAACAGGTAACATAAAAAAGCCTAAAATAATGTCTGCTAGGCTACTAACTTGGAGTCCATGATGACATTTTGAGTGGTGACACTAGAACTAAGGAGCTGACTGGCTGAAATAACATGGAATCAGCAGCTGTCACTAGAATCATTCAAAATGCATTCAATTGCTCAAAATCAGATGCAAAACACACCTCCATAAAACCTCTGTGAGTGAGAGCAAAAACCAACAGCCAGCATAGTGGGAGTATGAAAATCATACCTCTCTTGAAATCTCCAGGTGCCTTTCTGCAAAATGGATGGCTTGGTCATGATTTCCCAGAGCAGTATAAGCATTCCCTAAACTCCAGCACGCTCTTCCTTCCCCAATTCTGAAACCAACACACATTTGCAATTACACCTCTACCTGCTGAACACCAGAGGTCAGGTTTTCACTGCACTGCCAAAGTAATTTGCTGGACCAAAAAAATGGAGGCAATTATCAGATACCATTCTACCACCAACATATTAAATACTGTATTTAAAGGAGTGTGATCTGGTTATAAATAAATATGAACAAATTTAATCAAAATTTTTAAGCTCACAGCAAACAAGTTGGTTTTGTAAGCATGGGACATTGTATAACCTACTTTGCTTTTCCTCAGTTTGCATGCCTTATTAGTCCTCTGCATTCTTAATGACTTAAGAAGAGGTACATTTAAATGTTGCAAAAAATTACGGTTGCACCCAACACTATAAAAAAGGCCTCAGAAATCAGTATTGTAATGTAGACATTACTTGTTGCTGTGTTATTCTCCTTCTCCCATCCCTTGTTGAGGACAAGTAGAACACAGATTCTTATGAAAATAGAGTGAATTATTATAATGAACTCATGAAAGACAGATCTGCTTTTCTTTTCCTTAATTTACAAAGACATGCTGACAGGAGATGATGTAGAAACAGTCATTCATCAATTTGTCTTTCATCTCAGACTCATTAGCTGAAATACCATTATGAGTAATTTTTGTTTTCCATATGAAAACCAAAGCCCAGCATTGAGGGAATTCACATTAATGCAGCTGTCACATGGGGAACAATGACAGTAGAGTTGACGGTAGCAGGATTTGCTCTGAGTGTCACATATCCATTGAAGTATCTCTTTGGGCTTACTTGTCGTGCAGCTCCTGAGCAATCACAAGGTGTTTCAGATGATAGTCGATGGCTTTCTCGTAGTCCTGGAGCAGAGTGTGGGTGTTCCCCAGGCTGTAGCAGGCCTGCGCTTCCACAGCTCTGTCCTTCAGCTGCCGAGCCAGCTGCAGCGTCCTCCTGCAAGAGAGGGTCAGTCACCTCAGAAACCTCAGAGACCACTGCAAGGAAAAGCTTTCAGAAGTGCACATGCACAACTGAAAATCAGTTCTACAACTTCAACAAATTAGGGCAGCAGGCAGCAAATTATCAGCTAATAAATTACTACCTTGTAAACTCTTACAATCTCACACTTGTAAAGTCTTCCACTCCCCTCCACTGCAACCTACTTCATTAGAGAGCAGGCTGATTCCTCAAACAGCATCTTTTAATGTACTGCTTCATTAATAAGTTGTAGGAGTTTCCCTGACAGGTTGCACTGTTTAATACCAGTGTTACAATACCTACTTTCCCATCAGCATGGGCAGGACAGGCCTACACTCACCAAGCCAGCCTAGTCCTGCTGGGCAAGAAGAATTTGAGTGCTCAGAGGGATCTGCTCAGTACTGAGGCTGTTTTCCATAAGAACAGGTGTGCTCTGAAATCCCAGTCAGATGCTAATAACACCTGTACTGTATCTTTGCCAAGCTTTTACTTTCCCAGGTACAGCAGCAACTGCTTAGTGGCGCAGAGATCAAGACAAGTCTGGCTTGAAAATACAGACTAAAGATGTAAATTGACATTGCTGTGCACCAGCTCTCTCACCTGAGGCAGCCACCCATCTCGGGGTGGGAAAGCTACTCACATCATTCCAGAGCTCACTAAGAGCTGAGACAGTACTGCCTGCTTCTAGAATAATGGGAATAAATGCCTAGCAGTGGAAAGATGTCTGTCTACAGCACTGCAAAGAAACTATGTAAAGTAGCAAGAATTAAAAAAATAAAAAGCATTAATGCTGCCTCTCCCTTAACCAGAATAGTTAAACAACAAAGGAAAAATTTCCTTGCTAAACAAATGGACATTTTTCCAAAGTATATGTTGAAGAGATGGCTGTTCCACAGTGAGCTACAATACCAGGCACAACAGAAGTAAACTGTTCAAGAGGTATAAATTGTGTTTATCAGCAGTCACTCACCTGTAGTATTCAGCAGCAGTTTCAAATTCCCCCAGGAATATGTAGGCATTTCCAAGGTTGCTGTATGCTCTCCTTTCTGCTGATCTATCACCAAATTCTTTTGCAATTAGGAGACGCTTGAAAATGTGAAATAACTGCATTAGTTACTCCACTTTATACTTTGTAACATACATTTGCACGCAGAAATGCATGAAAAAATTGCATTCTTTAGGTCAACAATGCTTGATAAGAACAACCAAACTTGAAGTTTGTGCCATTAAGACTTAAAACCTGCATTAAAAAGCTTGTAACAAGATCCAACACAACACATGTACTAAAGGTCAGGAGCAACCTGATATTCTGCTAGAACAGAATTCATTACTAGCACATTGTTGTACCTGTTCATGGGCTAAAACTGCACTCCTGAAGTTGCCCAGAAGATAGTGTGTGTTTCCCAGATTTCCAAAGGCACGCCCTTGTGCTGCTCTGTCACCCAGCTCTGTTACTATTGACAGGTTTTCCCTGTTTTGGGGGAAAGTTAGAAGGAGAATAGTGACTTTTAAAAGGTCTGGGGTTTTTCTCACAGTCATTTAAATAATAATTTTAAAAATTCTTACATAAAGGAAAAGGCACAGGTATTCTACTTTGGCCTATTTTAATGGCCTTTAAATAACCACGAATCTGAGCAGGAAATATTTCCTGTGAGGCACCAAACTCCACTGCATTCTTACTTAAGCCAGTGTGCTCCCCTCTAGATACACACACAGGTGTAACAAGGTCCTGTTGTCTCAGCCTGGTTTGAAGAGTTCTGCTGGTTTCTAACTAGGGGTTGTCAGGTACAGTGCAAGTGAGGGCATGATAAAAACCAGTGCACTGTCCTGTTGAAAAGGCCAAACTGACAGGTACCTCAGTTCTGCAGAGTTTCCACAGTTTAGCATTCCACGATTTAGCTCACGGCACTGCAGATCTCCCACATTCTGATCAACTACATGATCATAGCCTCCCAGCCCCCAACATTTAAAGCTACTACTTACTCATAATACTTTGCAGCTTTCTGTAAAGCATTTTTCACATCATCTGGAAGTTCCCCTGGATCATGAGTCCCAGCATTAGCTACATTTTTCCCTTTAGAGTGATATACATTTCCCAGATTATACAGTGCTCTTGCTTCTCCAACCTGAACCAGAAGTAAAAGAATGCATTAATATTTCATGCTTCAAAGTCTTCCATCACAATAACTATCTGTACAATCCACAGATGGGAAAAAAGTTCCTTAACTACTTGTCAACACACACTCTGCCTATTCTGAACATGTTATCACCTACCCAGTCATATTCCTCAATCCAATTGTTTTGCATACTACTTTTTTGAAGAGCAAGATACATTCTTGAGGTCAATTACTGTTAAAAATTAAATTAAAAATAAACGAAACTGCCACAAAATAGGGTAATGTTTAACCTGGACCTATAGTCTTCCAGGTACAAACTGTATTCCAACTAATAGATTCTTACTGCCTAGAAGAAATAACTGAATATTCACTATTTCCCTCTGAAAGGTATACACACCTTACCAGTACCACAGGGTTCAGAAATGTGTGTTAGCACTTTACATGCAGATTCCTGCACAATTCTTACCTTATCATTAAGTTCTCTGGAAATATCCAGATGTCTCTGACAGCAAATGATAGCTTCTTCAAAATTCCCAAGTACCTTTAAGGTGTTTCCCAGATTCCCACTAGCTTTAGCTTCTCCCAGTAGATCTCCAATTGTCCTAAAATTGCAGAAATGAAGTACCCAGAAAACAGTGTATAATTTAAACCAAGCAGACGGTCAATGTATGGTAGAGAATTGACCACAACCATGTAAATGTGTATGTGTTCAGTTCCTTTTCTATCTGAAATGTGCTCAAACATTGTTCAGTCTGTGGTTACAGACATCCTGTTCTGTCAGTGCTGTTTGGCCAACTGCTGGTTTCATTGTATTGATCACCTGCTTAACATTTTTTTTTTTCTTAATTCACATCTTTTAAGAAGAGAATAAAGAGAAAATTCTTAAAGATTATTTAGAAAGACAGTCCCAGCATTAGAAAGAGAAGTTTAACTGTGTTTGTGTTTTACCTGACCATCTCCTTGTAAGTAAAAGTCTCCTTTTACTTAAGAAGACACTTAACTGTAAGGTTTAAGACTTACAGTCTCCTCTGTAGCTCGAGGCACTACTTCATTTCTAGACTCTAAATGAGACTAAGGCAAGAGACTGCCACTGAACCACTCAGACTGTCATACCTGGGGGATAACACAACAAAAAAAATGCCCCAAGGTCACTGCACAGGAGCAGGGTAAGGCAAGGGGAAGAACAGATTTATGCCTAAATTGAGGTTAAGTACATTATAAGCCTGTGTCTTTTATTGGATCTATACAAATCAGTAAAAGTCAGATACATAAATAGCATATGAAAGGGATAGGGTTTTAGATTTCACAGTATTACAAGTTTTACACAGATAAACATGAAGGAGTTCTGTCTAGTAAACAAGAGAGCAGCTTAACAATATGGAGAACTAGAAACATTGAGTTTTAGAAACACGAAAGGGTAAAGAAAGGGTGGATTTAAAGCAGCCACTTAATTATCCAGAAACGTGGTGAGGCCTCAGTCAGTTCTAGGATTATGGTGCTAGACCAAGTATTAGCTGCCAGGTTAGAGGGCACCCAAGTGACCTGCCAGGCCCCCCAGCCCTCTGCCACCACCACGTTCACTCATTAGCCAGTATTAACAGCAGGGTTTGGCAGGACAGTGAACGGTCAGCTGCTCCTATCTACCAGAATGGGATGAACTGGAGAACAATTACCTTGCAAGAGTTAAATCGTGGTGATGGTACTCCAAGGCCTTTGCATATTCATGCAGGTAGAAATAGGCATTGCCCAGCTGGCTGTAAATAGCACTCAGGGTTCGTAAATCTTCAGTTCCAACCTGAACAGCTGCTTCAAAGAACGACACTCCAGCCCGGCAATCTCCCGCCTTGCACAGGCGCTCGCCTTCCAGAGCCAGCTCCAGGCAGGAAGCCTCCATCCTGCACCAGTGACAAAAAAGGCCAGCAGTCACTCCAAATGCCACACTCTGTCCAGCACCTGAGCTCTGAACAGGGCATTATTTTACTCAGAGGGCTTCTATTTGTTTAGGAGCAGGAATCAGCACCACACGACAACCAATGACCTTTGCTTTAGAGTATTACAGAAACTAAGGCTGAAATGGAAATTACAACTTCGACAGTGATGAGCAAAATAACATTTGAACAAACAGCTTCAATTTCTTATTTTTTCAGTCTCAGAGAGGAAATCAAACACTGCTTTGTCCACAGGCACCCGAACGGTTCAAAAACAGTTTTCACCACCTAGATAATTTGAGAAAGGTTACCTAGAAATCATGCTATTACTGACAAATACTGATTCTGACAAATGGAAGCACTTCAAATTTTTAGGGTGATGCCAAAGTAACCTGCAAAATTATTCACAGGAAAAAAATTAAATTAGAATATTCTGTGTATCAAAGACTGACTAGTCTTCTCCAAGTTGTTTCCTATGTAATTCAATGCTCTTTGGCACTTAATTTCTTATACTAGCACTGCTATGAAAATTCTCAGTGTAAGAAAAAATATCTAGATTCAATGAATGACAAAATGTATGTCAATTCAAGTTACCTCACCGATATACCATTATTCCAGAACCCACTGGAATATTTTTTATTATTATGAACATGTAATTGTGTAATTATACCGGTACAAAATACTGCAGTCATGAATGAATTTGTATAATTTTACATTTTGAACATGAACAACGAAGCTGATAGAAAACTACAGTGGCAAGAACCATTCATGTGCATTTTTGCCCCTGTGAGTTCAGGAGTACAAAATGTAACATTTCAGTTAGTGTTAACAATTTTATCCAAACCTTTCCTACTTTCTGGTTTTGAGATGGGAGGGAGGCAGGGGAGAGGAAGATGAGAAAGACAACAGCTCCAGGTCTCAATCTTAAAGCAATATGGTTCTCCAGCTTTTTCAGGATACATGCATTTTAAAAAGCTTGCCAAAATGTCAGCAGTTTATTTTTTTAAAGATTTTTTTTCAAAATGAAAACCCAGTAAGAAACATTCTGTAATTGTTGAAAAAGTACGTGGTAATACTGCCAGAAAGTGGACAGTCAAATGCTGGCTTTTGCAGAAATTATTTTAGTGGAAACAGCAGATGACACCTGTTTTGACTTGACATAGTGATAAAGTTTTTAACATACCTGCAATATTTACATTTCTTTATTTTCTTGAACTAGAAAAAATTGATTATACAAACTTCTACTCAAATCTGAACAGGAAGGAAATATTTTTGAAAACTCCAATGACTTCTAAAAGAACTAGAAGAACTGGGATCACAAGTACAATACAAAACACAAAATACTACCATACCTGCTGGTCTTCGACGTGCCACATCTTAAGCACAGCGAGATGACCGACATGTTTAACTTGTGCATCCACAAGCACTGTCTGTTTGGTAGTTGCTAAAGATGCTGACAGCAAAAGATAACTCCAGCAAGAAGTTCTTGCCAAGCCCAACTTCCCAGGTTGGATATCCATAACACATGCAGTATTTTTAGGTTTTGAAACTCTTCTCAGAGAAGTTAAAGCATTCCTATTAGCTACAACACACCACCTGGCTCTCATGACATTGTGCATGTGTTGAATGTGAGACAGAAGAAGGCAGAAATGATTAAGTACAATTAAGTACAAGGCAGAAATGATTACACCATCAGCAACTGAAGGTTTAAGACTTAAAACACTTCATTGGGTAATCTTAATCCTATCCAAAGAGGTTCTCTCCGGGCACCTCATGTTAACTGACATGTCCAATTAGAGTGACAATTAGCCAGAAAATATGGTGCTTCTCAGTGCAGAGATTTGGACCATTACACAGCCACACTCTTTGGATTTTTAGCTTGAATGGCTAAAAAGAGCAGAACTTTCAGCAAAATGTGTGTGTGACGTAACAGTGGAAATGCTGCACCAGACTCTGCTTCTGTAAGTGAATTTATTCCATTTAAAAAAATATATTTTTAACTGTGATACATCAGCCACATAATCAGTGAAGAAAAGGCAGTTAAAAAATGTACAAGGGCAATATCAGAGAGGGCTGCAGTATGGTAGTTCTCCTGAGAGACTGCATTCATCTAATTTCACACTACACCAAAAAATGCTAAATGCCAAGGCAGCATTACCATTTCATCAGGGAATTTGAAATACAATCATTTGACTTTGCAACCCTAGATTTAGAATAGAAAGATGTGGGATCTTTCATACAGGACACAACTAAGAAGCAAATGGCTTATTCTCAGACTGATGAAAATCAGCTGTTATTACGGAGTTTTTAAATTCAACCACAATTACAGGAAGAAAATGAAAATGGGAATTAATAATTGCTTGAGTAAAAAAAGAATGCAAAAATTACACAACTCTTGAGAGGTTGTGTTAACAGGTTGCTGGAATCTGTACAGCAAATTAAAGCTTTAATTCCATCTGGATCCATTCTTTCTGACCTACCATTTCAAAATCTAAATAAGCTATACCGAAATAGAACAGAGAAAATTAAATATTTATTTCCACAGTTGCCTGCACTCAATATTTTATTCAGGTTATATAAGAGCTATGAAATCACTCAGTTAGTTTAAAAGTTTCCTAGGCTTTTCCATCGAGTACCAAAACTGGATTCAGAAGAGGTTTGTTTTTGGTTTCTATTTGTTTTTTCCTCCCCTCTGCTACTTAAAGGACTCTTATGCAAATTAAGTTTTTTTTTGGTTTTGGTGGGTTTTTTTAGGATTTACGTAGGTGTTCTCCACCTGTCACTACTAATGGTTAAACAGCACTTTGGCAGACTAGACAGGGCCAGGTTATCAATGTTTTAGGAAGTCATTAAATAGTTACAAGGAGAATATGACATTACTTTCTCTGTTCCCTGGGCTGAATTGAATTATTTAGTCAACACCCAGTGGCCAAACAAGAGATACATTGAACCTGCAGAGAGGAAGAGAACAAGCCCCATTCATCTGTGCAGTTCTAATGCAATTCTGTTCCTGCTGAACAGGATAACGTTCTCTCAGATATTACTTGAAAATGCTCACACAGGGCTTCATTTTGTTATGCTGTCTATAGCTGCCTGGCATCTCCTGAATAATTTCTCATTTGTAAAACTACCTCATCCTTATCTGGCTCTCAAAGCTTTTCCTCCTGCCTGGCTCCCCAGTTCTTTCTCTTTTCTTCTTTCCCTGTCCCCCCTTGTTCTTCTCTGACCTTTTTCACATTTTCTTTTAAACCTTTATTATTTCTAGGAATATAAACCCTAATCATATTGCCTCATTGTATTTGTATCCCTCCCTTCAGCTGTTCTTATCTTACAATAAGGACAAGAGAAGTGGTAAGAATTAAGGCAGTAAGACTCACTGATTACCACAATCTCTAAACACAGTTTAGTTTTACTCAGTTCAATTCCCACTAAGAGGACTTTTTGCTTTTGTGGGGAACACAGCTGTCATCCATTTGCCATGAAACATGTTGGTACAAATAACACACCTAGAGACAAAACAATTCCCATGACATCTCTTCAGTTCATATGCACAGCATCACTAATGCCACAGCATCCTGTAATGAAGCTGACATACCATTCCTGACTCCTGCCCCTACTCTTGGCTTCTCCACGTGAGCAGAAGCCTCCCCAGCAACCACTGCAAACAGCTCCACCACAGCTCCACTGCAGCACTACTGCAGCTATGCTTGATGGTGAGGTTAGAAACAAGCAACTCACACACAAAGAAACCACACACCTGAATTCTGTGTTCTTTTGCTACAGTCAAGATAAAAGCAGTTACAAGGTTTTGGTGTATGAATTTAGCAGGCCAAAAGAAGCAAGTTCTACAAATATTCACCCTACAGATCACTTATTCATATAAACCAAGTAACATTAGCATTTTATTTTCAGTCACTAAAAAAAAAAATCTCCTTCCACCAGCATAAGCATTTTTATAACTGTGAAAGTGATACTGATCAACTAGTGAGGGGACAAAGAAACACTTGCACAGTCAGAAACAGACCCATAGTAAAGCCTTTCCTTAGGAGTGGGCCCCAACTTCTTTAAAATCAGTTCTAATGGAATGCCAGAAGGAAGGAAAGAGCAGTCACAGCCAAACAAGCCTGGGAAAAAAACCTGCAAGTAAATTTTTTTAGAAACTGGTAACTCCCTCCCCAGTAATTTATCACCTTTTATTGCCTGCACTAAATTTTAAATTCCAACAAAATAAAATATTTCCAAATTACAGCTACCAATATCATCATAAAATTCATAATATTCAGGTCAATATACTGAATTAATCCACAGTTTCTCAAAGTCTCAGCAAAATTTAATATATTTTAAAATTAAAAGTATTTTGCCATCATGTCTTTTAAACGTCAATCAGATTACAGTTCCTGCAGAAAAATTTAATAAGGTCATGAATATTGTTATTGTTGATATTTTTAGTCGGTCTCATTCAAACCTGTACTAAAACACAGCATAAAGCAGTAAGACATTGTGCCCTGACTGTGCTTGCCAAAGTTTTTAAAGTTTTTTTTAGCTTGTCAGTTCAAACCAGTCAATTGGACAGGACACATTTTTCATCCACTTACTTCTATAATAGTACCCTGAACAGCTCCTGCTTTTATTAAAGAGTGAGCAAGGACGTTCTGCAGTTGTCTGGGGAGGACCAAGAGCACCAGCAGCAGCGTGGGGAAACGTGGTAGAGGAATGCTGGGAAGTGGGTCCCTTCAGGAAACACTCAGCACAGAGTTATCATGTTTACACACTTAGGGTCAAAGCCACAGGATAAAGACTTTAGCAAAATAGAGAGAAAACAGTAAATTACAGCTTATTTGCTAATTTTTCTCCTTACTGACCATGAAAAAGCTTCTTCAGCTGGCTGCACTGCTAACCAGGACACTGGACTTGTATGAAATGAAATGAAGGACTTCTATGAAATGGAAGAGAAGACCACTCGTACAGCAATCTAACATTGTCAGAAGTTGAAGGATTAATTTTAAGCCACAGCATGTGCTGTCTTAAAAATACAGGTAAACAACCTTATTGCTGTTAGCTAGTGAGGAAAAGGCCTCCAAAGAAAGGATGACCAGGGTAGGCAAGGGGGGAGCACACAAGAACCACATTTTTTATTTCTTTTTAAACAATCATTTCAGTCTTCCAGTGTCCCTTCCTACTGAATGAACTGCCAGCTTTACCCTTCCAAACACCATGCACTACACAATGCTCCTGTGGTTCAGCTCCATTAGAGCGAGTCTGAAATGCTAACACGTTGTCCCACGTCTGCAAAGGGGATTCAGAAGGAAAATGATAAAAGCTCTCAGAACGGAAATCCCATATCCTCTTCACTTGCAAGAGCAGTACTTTTGAGTGCAAGGCACCAAGGCAGTTTCCATCAATCAATCAAACCCCTTTATTTTAAGCAAGGAAAATACCTCGTCGTTCATCAAAACAATAATGGGAAAAGTACAGAGAACTTAAGCAGACAAAACTCCAAAATTTGCATAGGCAGCCCAACAGCTAAAAGAGGGAGCAGCTATTACCCTACAGGCACTATACTTCATATCATTCTACCCCAAATACAAAGAAATACAGACAATAATGTACTATTCTGCTATCATGCAAGTTCCAGTACTATACGATAACATAATCATATAATCTGCTACATAGCAAAAGTGAATTTTCATCGTTCAAAAATCAAGAAAAAAATGGGTTTAATTTTAAATTTCAGTAACACTACTAGCAGAGATATCAAGCTATTTGTTGCAACTTGTTTAGTTTTCCATTATTAACAGCATTTATTCATTTACAGCAAAATTACCAGTCTTACCTGTATCGCACGTGAAAGGAACGATCTTCACGCATGCTTATCAAAACATTATTTTCCGCCATTGAGTTACATTATCAGTAGAGAAAGAAATACTGTTCTGTAGTAGGGTAAGTGCTTTAGTATGGGGAATTCTTGTCAGAGCACCATTCCAGTTAGTATATTAAGAAGCTGGAGTAAAGTTATCCTAAGCTCCTGGAGAAAAACTCTTCTTTATTACTGAGGTAAGGAGGTCACTGCCAGACACGTCTCACACCTTCAGAAAAGTTCATGTTCTTTCTTTCATCTGTGGCCCTTTAAGCTCCATTCAGCCACGGTTCTGCAAAGGGAACACAAGATGCTCGACTTGAAGTCTCATAGTTAATAACTCATCAGCATTTGCAGCTGATGTAAAAGCATAACACTGCTGCTACGAAGCAGGAAATGTCATTCAAGAACTTAAAGGCAGAGCCAAAGCCTTCTACACAGACATGGCAATTCCTGTAGGCAAGTGAGAAAGCCAAAGAAGTTTAACAAAAACCAACACTCTCTTCTCTTGGAGACTTTGAAGAATTTACCCTTGTTAGTATTTTCTGGCCTCATGAAGTTCCAGGCAAAAACCTTGAAGGATGAAAACTACAGAATGAAAGGCATAATATAGAACAGATCACTAAGTGCTTTACATGTAAACACTGCTGCTGAAACCCTGATCATCAGCTGAAGGCCCTCAGCAGTCAGAACTGGTGGGCACAATCCCATCTGGAGATCATCCGTTCTGGAGATCGTCCCGCCCCGAATACTGTGAGCACAGCGGCCAGCAAAGGTTTAAGCTCTATATTCACTTTTCTCCTCCCTGCTCCCAAAAGAAAAGGGGGGAGTATGGAAGTTTGGAGGGCGAGGGGCATTAACACTGGCTTCCTATTCAAAAATTCTGCAGCACTGCAATATGAGCTCCAAACCCTGCTTCAAAGGGATTGCAGAAGCCAGCATGTAAATATTGGACATGTTTGGGCTGGCTGGGAAAAATTAACAGAAAAGAAACCCTGTAATCAAAAGTTTACCCACTTTTAAACATATTTTTAGTAGAGACAGTGACATATTTATGCCTTAGTACTAATATTACCTCCCTTTGCAAGTAAACAGAGTTGTGTAATTCACAAATGCATATTTCATCAAGAGACTGCAGAGGTGTCAAAAAGACAGGAACAGAGCTCAGATTCAAAGCTGTCATCAGAAGAGTATGTAAACCTGTATATTTAATTGTCAATACAGCCCATGTGTTTTCCTCTCATTAGTTTTATCAAGTCCCAGCTGTGAAGATTCATGCTTCCCATCCTACTCTACCTTGACAGCAGCCCTCAAACAGACTACCCACGTTCTTCCAATTAAACAAGTATTTTGCCCTTCCATGCTCATCACTAGAATTATTTGGCATCAACAAGTGGGTGTGGGTGTATTTTTGCAATTATGAAGCGTGACACCCACAGGTTACAATAGCACTGCAACCCACACACTGGGCAGGCTGTGTTCCAGGTATTCACTCTGCAGAAGCCTGTCCAGCCTCAGCTCAGGTAACTCATACAGGCAGATGGCCCCAAGCCACCCAGTCTACAGCAACCCTCCAGCACTCCTGCTGCTCAGCAAATCCAAGGGATTTGGAAGTTCTCTTCCACAGAGGAACGCACCACAAAGTAAAAAAAGTGTAATCTGGCAACCTCCACAGATCACAAAATGATGACTGTGGTAATTTTTTTGTATATTTATACTGTAATGGTAATTAACTGAACAATTTAAAAAGCTTTTTTAAAAAATAAAAAGCCAACTTTAATTTTAAAAAGCCAGTTATACTTAAAAGTACATCAGAACATCTGTGTTTATTTACATTTCAATTACTTTTAGCAGTACATTTTACATCAGGTGTTTATGGCTTCATTATATTTGAGCCACACGTCTGTCGTCATCGTGCAACTGATGCCACCATCTCCCAAGAGCTGGAACCACTACTCCTGCTTTTTTTCCTTCCTTACTAATACAGCACATTCCTAGTCTTGGGAGGGTGATACGGACACACCCACATTGGCCAACACATCATCATCACAGACCCAACCAAAATTACACCTGGCTTCTTCACGCATAAGTCATTAGGGTGTCAATTACACCGTCAGCCATGCCAACGTGTAATCAGTAACCAAACCTAAATCACATTCATTAGAGTGGGGAATGCAAAATGCAGGGGGTGGAAGTTGAACACTTGAACTTGTAAACACGACCTTAAAATGCATAATTTTACTAAATACAGGAAGTCCTAAGGGTTTCTGTTATTTCGAAGCAGCAGCAAAAAGCCCACAGAGAAAAGACTGGGTCTCCTTCAGAAGAGGAAAATTAAACTGGTGTTACTGATTACACAGTTGTTTGATACCGAAACAGAAACGAACATTGGCCTCACCACCCCCAAATTAAATGAAGCAAGGCAGAGGTTGGGCAACCAAATGTGGCAGCCACTTCATAGCCCACAGCAGACAAAATATGCACTGCATCAATTCTTTATTAGAAGAAAATGGTGAGCCATAGTTAGGGATTACCCACCCTGGCTATAAACAGCTAAAAGGATATTCAATTAAACCATCAATAAAAAGGTAAATTTGCCTCAATTCAATGCTCTACCTAAAAAAATTGTACTTATTGCAGTCAGAAAGTCACTTTTCGTTCTTTTTTTTTCTATTAAATCACAGATTTATATAGAAGTTACATGACTACAGATGGGGTTTGCATGATGCCAGTACATCTCAACCTTCCATTAACATCCCTGCACTGAATCAGTGATACAAATGCTAAGACTGGAATAAGGCTCACTCTCCCTCAAGAAAAATTACAGAAGAAACCAAGGCCCCCCCATCTTTAATTCTAATCAGTATGTTTCAAGCTCCTGACAGTGACAAAACAACAGTTGCTATTTCTTTCCCCAAAGCCTGTATGCAAGCTAGTAGTTCTAGTTATCACAGCTTCCACACAGGTGTTTCACCTTTTAAGGCATTTTCCATTTTAGCAATGATTTGATTACATACTATAAATTTTATCTCAGTGGTAGACAATGAGTTTCATCAGTTTGCAATTCTTAGTTACACTGAATGTCTACAAGAGATATTTTCATTTAAACTTTTGACAGAAAACCATATTTCTGCACAGGTGAAAATTCATCAGCAAGCAACGGAAAGCCAATGCTGCAATTTATTTGCAGTACACAGAACTAATTCACAATACAGTTGGAGAAGATGGTTTTATTCTCCTTTATCACCTCAGAATGGTACATTTTAAGCAGCTTCATTTGCTCCTTTTCTCAACCCACACCTTCTTTTTTGGAGCTTGTCAGATGATCAAAAGTATTGCTTTGCTGATGCAGTCACATGGCCGGACAGCTGACAGACCCTGACCCGTCACTTGGGGGCTGGTGGAATATCAAACAGTTCCCTTCCTCCTGCCTTTCCCTAAAGGAGATTATCCAGTCATGCCTTCTCTCCCCATCTGCTATTCCTCAAATCTGTGGGAAAGGAGCATCTGCCAAATGAAGTCATCACCAACAGAGAGATTCAAAAAGCTACAACAGGAAAGTACAGATAAAGGCAGATCCACTGCACAAACTGCATTTCCTGAGAGAAACTAGTGACAGAGACTTCTTGTTTCAGGATCAAGACAAATTTCCCAATGGTCAATTGAGTTTGAATTTCCTTTCAGAAAGATGCTACAGAATGGGTAGAAGAAAAAAAAAAATTAAAAGAAGCTTGAACTGAATCATCTAAAAACAAAACAGAGCTTGCATACCCTGTGAATGAAGAACCAGACTACACAACAATAAAAACAGACCAACAGTCCGATGACTGAAATACAGAGATCAGCTTGACTTCAGACCTTCAAAATATAAAAGAGCATATAAATAGCACAAGGAACACTCAGAAGTAAAGCATTCTCTATTTTAGTCTTCAATGCTGTTCAAGGATATTTTAAAAATTTACTTGAATTAAAGAATAAGCATAAAATAAGCCACTAAAAAGCCTTAAAATTTCACATCAAGGGTAATATTGTATTTACATAGTAAACAGCATCATCATTAGCATTTCTGCAGTAATACATATTCTCCTGTGAATGAGCCTTTAAGTAAATATGTGCCATGCTGGAAAAGCTAATTTTTCCAAACCTTGAGCACAGTACAAGTGACTAGTCATGAGAGTGGATCATGCAAATACAAGAAACAACTGTACTAAGACCACTGTGGTTATTCTTGGCAGCTTCATTTTAAAATCCTCTCTGCACCACTTTTGACAGCTGTTCAACAGCTGATTAGCTGAGTGCACATAGAAACCACCTTCACTGATGAGGTGAATTTGAGGTTTTATTCAGGATCATGATGATGTGGAACAATACCTGCTCTGAAATACTGTATTTGTCTCCTGATGGATTTTTCTGCTGAGCAGAAAACCTCAGAATAAACCACAGGGATTCTTTCATAGGACTGGCTTAGCAGCATGCAAGCCACTTTGCAGCTCACATCACACATTAATGGACAGAAGAGGAAAGCTGAAGTTCATAAACAGCTCCTCCCAGATGTGAGTGACAGAACACATGCTGCAGAGCCTGTATCACTACAGAGCATGGCAAAAACCCCACCTAAACATCCTATGCCATCAGGCTCAGCAGACAAGCTGCAAATAAATTAAGCCAATATCTTATGTTCTTGGTTCAGATGCTTCTTCCTCCACCCCACCTATATTTACCACGCTGACTTATAAATATGGGCCCACACACATCTAAGACACATTGCTGAATATTGCAGACAGCCATGAAATGGCTGCAAGGGGTGGGTATTGCAATAGCTTTGGCCCAGAGGTGATCTTGACTTGCATTCCTATCAACCCACTGCTCCACAAGCCTGGAATTTCACTTATAACTTTCCAATAGAAAATGGAATATGAGGGTTCCTCTCCTCTGCCCAAACAATGTGCACAGAGTATCTTTTAGAAAGGAAACCATAATTCCCTTGCTAGAAAGAGAATCACCAAACTGTAACTGAGAGCATAAGGCTAGACAGGCATTTTGTAACCAGAACTGACAGATGCAGAGCTAACTGCCTTTTGTGAATCAAAAGAAAAGAATTACTAGAGTGACGGAGGGAAACTTGACTCCGTTAGCTCTGAAATTATTCCATCTCCCTTTTTAGCCACTTAATGCCCAAGACTTAATGACTTCAGTAACCAGCAGTCTCCAGATGGTCAACAGAAGCACAAAAGGTTATAAAAGACCAGAAAAATACCAATAATAGAAGTTAGGATACTCACGACAACTCTCCTCAAAAAATTAAAATAATTGCTAAATGAGTAGCTACACAAATACTACCATTGTCTGTCACAAATTCCTGAGTAATCTGATTCTTTTCTTCATTCCTCTCCCTAATTTCTTTCTAAGACTGTACATAAAGCCAAATCAAGAAAAGGGTATCTGTCCAATTATTTTAATTTACTCATCAATTTACTCTAATTTAGTCATAATTATGACTACAGGAAGAAAAACCCCCTAGTGACAAAGGAGCACAAGTATCCCCAGAACAGTCCCGAAGAGTCCCAAGTAGGTATGCAAAACATTTTTATTGAAAATATTATTAACTATATGAAACTGGGTAAGGAAAATACTGCAAAAAACCCCAAAACTATTTTACAGGATATAAATCATACTGGTTTATGAAAGTCTATTTTTATTTTTTTAAAAAACCTTTAAAAATGTCCTAGCAATGAGATACTTATCTCCATATTTAAAATTAATTTTAAAAAGACAAACAAACCCCCCCTCAACAATAGGCATCAAGCATTTCTGAGACAAATTTTGCTCACAGTGAAGTGAGGCTCTCAACACATCCTCAGCTGGAAATGAAATCATGGATTTGACAACGAGAGGAACACAGCTCCAGAGCAGAGTCCAACATCCATTACCTAATTGCTAATGTGGCCCTGCATTATGACAGACATGCTAACAGTAGAGATATTTAATTTATCACTCTATTGGTACAAATTTTTGTTTGGGGTTCTGTTTATTTCACTGGATGCCTAAACCCAACAGACCCTGCTCATGGTAGGTTCTAAACACAGGTAAGAGAAGGTTCATCTCCTCCATTTCACAGGTTAACTCCTCTTGGCTGGCCCTGCACTCCCACCTCTGGCACAGCTGCAGGATGCCCTGGCTCACACAGCACTCTGTTAAAGGCAAGCACAAGCCTTTAATGTGGGAGCATTTCCACCTGCCCTCTGGCATTTCCTGTTTGTACTTTCCACCTGTTCTGTAGATTAGGAGGAGGATTTTTCCTCTGTTTGTGGAGTACCTAGCTGAATGGAGTTTTTGGGGCTTTAAGTAATGCTAAAGGTCTGCAACATGCCAAGCCTTTCCAACTCTGTATATCCTGCTTATTCCTTTTTCCCTTCTTTTTTTAAGAGAACCAGTATTTAACTGGAAAATAGCTTGCTACCAAATGTACATAATTACTGTCCAGTGTGCAGGTTAAAGAACTCAGTGTAGTTAACACAAGCAACCATGAGCATTTTTATTGTACAGACACTTCTGCAAATAGTTAATGTAAGCCATCTATTTAAATCCTGAATTAGGGGAATCCCACACTATGATAAAATAAGAAAGGAGAACATGAAGTGCCACCAAAATATAACTAATATCCCCATCATAAAACTCATCAGGCAACTGAAAACTAATTCTACATGCAGCAAAATTAAGATTTCAGATACAAGAACAGCACAGAACAAGATCACAGTCAAAACAGGTCCGAATTTTTCCATATATTTGATACATCAAGGTATTAGGATTCCCTATCCTTTTTTCTTTTCTTATTTTTTATCAGAACCAGATCCAAGTTTAGTTACAAACTGTCATTCAGAGGCTAAAAACAAATATTGTGCTGCCTTCTTTCCAACATCTCCCACAACTGGGGATGAGATTTGCATTCAAGCACTTTAAGTGCACAAATGCTACAATAGACTGCAATGACAGTTCACAACAAAGCAGCAACTTGTGACCCTTTTATTCACAGCCTAAGTTGAAATAATTCCAAATAAATCAGTAACAGTTTTGTTACCAAGTTCTGAAGGTAAATTTGAACTCTGCTCCTCTGGGACAATCTCATGCAAATGAACATATACGAGGCCTCTCCCAGGCAACGAGACACCCGACTACCTTCAGTTTGGGAACTGGAGCATGTTATCCAGTGTGAAAGAACCCACATAGGAAGGGTTCAGCACAAAAGGCTGGCTATTTGCACTTAAGCTGATAGAGCAAGTTGATCACAAATCTCTCCAATAAAATGTTCCACCTGGCTTAGCTCCTTCTTAGCCTATGAAATTGCTTAAAAAGAGATCCTAGTATGTAAAAGAAAGAAGACAAACATTGTACAAGCATCTTACAAAGAAATGGAAGAAGTTACCTTAAGATTCTATAAACTAAATTTAAAAAAAAAAATCCTTAGAATCACTGGCAGTAACACACAGTAGCAATTTCAGTGAAGAAATATAGGTGCTGTTTCAAAATTGCTAGTTGGCAGGTGGTGCTCATTCAGAGCCAAAGCAGACATTCAGCATAACGAATCCTTACCACTCCAGCAAGGTCTGACCTTGCAGGGAGCAGATGCAGCTCCCATAAAACCTCTGTTACACAACTGCAATGATCCATGACAGGTTAATGTCAGCAGCACTGCCTGGTGCATCACCTGTGCCCCTCAGTTCCCAAGTACTAACAGCAACAAGTAATTAACATCCTCTCTAATGTGTCTACAGCTACAAAACCTGCAAAAGTTGTGGTGCAGGATGAACACACACAACAGTGAGAGGACCACGTGTTGTTTTTCCGTACTGTTTGCTTCTTACAGACAGGTACAGAGTATTTATACACATCACCTATGGAGATTTAAAGAAAACAGTATTTGTTGAGATGCCAAGTTGTAAATTGCTTTGCATATTCATTCCAACACTTGGGATGCAGCTGCAAATCTAGACTCCTGAATCTGCAAATTCAGAAACTCCTCAATGCAGTTTCTTCCATCAGTGTGATGGCTACTGGACTGCAGCCCATTTTGCCCCCACTGCCAGCTTATCCACTATGTACAGGCATTATTACACTGATAGAATTGGTCACAGTAGCACATCCTGTTCTCTAACAAACCAACGACCTAGATAAGGTCCAGGCTCCAAAGTGCTGCATGCAAGGAACAAAATTCATACGAGTATACTAACATGGCAACGGGAGGAAAAACAGTGTAGCAAACAGAAATAATGAAGAAATTAAATAGATTTAGAGAGCCTTCTTTATAAATCACATGTGGTTTATATTCCCTGTAACCAAGCTGAATGAAAGCTTTCCTTCATATTAGTAAAAGGTTTATAATACAAAGAAGTTTTATTATATGAATAAATAACATATTACTCAAACACTGCCAAATCTGAGTCCCAAGAGGCAACCTGACATTAACCATCTGTTCAACACTATGTGTTTCAGACCATCTCTTGCCAGTCCTTCCACTTCTGCTTTTCCTGTATTTTTCATTCCTAATATTGAGGTCTTCCACAAAATAATACCTTTTTATCCTTTTTGGATATTATCACTTGCATAGCTGATAACATAACAGGTTGATCCCCCAGGAAGTCTTAAGATGATCGCTCACTCCTCAAACAAAACCAATTCCATTAAGACATTAACCTTAAAAGCTACTGAAACCAGGACTATAGTTACAGATTTGGGCAGGACTAAGTTCTGGAAAGTGACACTGACCACACAAAGGCTACAATAAACCTGGAGGACAAAAAGTACAAATATGTTGGCTATTAAATTTAAAAAGTAGAAGATGAGAAGAAACTAAAAAATTATAAACTCTAAAAAAATAAAAAATCACCTTATGTTCAGTAGTTAAAACTATGGACAAGTAGTATTTCTTTTTAGAAAAAAGCTTTTCAAAACTTACTCTGACCTTTGAACCATCACTTTGTGAAGTAATTCTGCAGCAAGAGTAGCAGCAATGTACAATCTTAAGTAGTTTTAAGATGCTTGAAAGAGTTACAAGAGCATTTAAACAACAGCATGCTAAATAAAGCAACTGAGAAGACTCACATAGGTTTCTTCTAGTCCAGAGAAGCTGTCTTAGGTTTCAGGTAAGTTTTGTCACAGTTTTATACGGAAGTAACTGGAAGTACAAAGTCCTTCCTACTGAAGAGGGATGCATAACCACAGTCCAGAAGACTTGCTAACCATTAATTAAACTAGTAAGAAAGAACATTTGGACAGGCCTACAAATTAGTTTTAACACACTATAAATATATATAAGCAATGAATTTAGAAGGTCTGTATTATGGGGAGGTCTTTTTGCTAGCATTTTCAGGTCTAATATAATTATCACTTAAAAAAGAGGAATAGAGTTTCCAGACAAAATTTAAGCAGGGACTAGAATCTCTTAACTGATCTTTCTGAGATGCAAGACTCAGCACGTTCTTCCAAATTCTGAGATGGTTGCACGGCTCTCCATGGCAACTCAGGACACATGAGCCCTGCAGTCACTGGCAAGAATCTAACAGGAACAGCACATCAGCTGAAAAAGCTTCTAAAGTAGAAGAAAAGCCACAGCTTCAAGGTGGGGTAAAATCTGTGTCTTGGCAATCAGGTCAATACAGGGATAGAGAGTAATTTCTGATTTACTACGCTCCTCCATTGAAAAAGCAATTGAAGGGCAGGAACTACACTAGCAAAACCTACAGTCTAGTAAATAAATGAGACTAGGTCTGGTATAATCCGAGTTTAGATATGCCACAACACAATGCCTAATTCAAACTCTCGAACAAGAGTTTAGAGCCTGTACTCCTCGCGTTATGTTTGCAAACCCTTTGGTTCCGGTTCTATTACGAGCCTGTTTCACTCCCGCCCTTATGCTTTTATTTTATTTCTCCCTCTCGTTAGTACATCACAAGTGCCCAAAGCCGCCCGATGCACAGTGCTGCTGGCACCGGCTCCCTTCAGAGCCTCCAGGGCGATCGTGGCACACAGCCCAGCCGCGCCGGCCACGGGCACCTCCTGCCTTTGTTCGCCAAGGGCGCCCGGCGGCTGCCGGCACACGGCACCGGGCTCGCACAGCACTGCCCGGAGCGGGCCGCACCGCCCCTTTATTCGCCAGCACACCGCGCCGCTCGGGGCCGCAGCAGCTGCCGGGGCCGCGTCCGGAGCCTCCGTTCTGGCACCCAGCGCTCCCCGCCGCACCACTCACCTGCGTACCGGGCCAGCGGTGCGAGGGGCCGGCGCGGCTCCGAGGGNAGCGGGCACCGCGCTCGGGCGGGCTCCGAGGCACCGCCCGGCTCCGGCCCCGAGGCGCGATCAATCACTCACGCTGTCCCCCGGACGGCAATGGCACGGCCGCGCTGCTGCGCTGCTGCCCGTAGGAAAGCGAGGCTGCAAGTTCGCCTCTGCCGCCTCGAGCGACTGCAGATAAGGTGAAACAATGCATTTTATGATGCTGAGCTGCTAATTAATTGCATTTTATCTGATGCACGGGAACGAGAAGTAAATTGGGGAAAAAGTTTGTGATCTTTAGAGCATAAGCTAAAGAAACGCTTTAGAGCGGTGAGAGAAAGTGCAGGGAAAAGGGGTTGGGGGTTTGTTTGGGTTTTTTCAGCCTGAGGTTGAATTCTAGTACCACTCGTGGCTCTGTTACCAAGTTTTTTTATCTTTACCACTATAGCGGGATTAATAAGCAAGGACAGGTAGGCTGGCAGCAGCTGCTGTTCCCGATGCTTTTGTCATCGTGTCTTCTTTCCTCCAGCAGACTTACACTAGTGCAAATAGGGAAGCATCCATGTCAGTACGATTGTTCTAAAAAAGCTACAGGGAGGAGATAATTAAATATTAATTATATAGATAACTAGGTATTATTGTCATGTATATTTGAGTATAAAACTATTAATCATACATTCCAGATTTTGAACCATGCAATAATAAAAGTTCTGTCCACAACTGGCAAAGCAATGGCATTGATATTCTACATAAACTGGATATGGAGACTACAAAAAAGTGCAAACTGTCAGACTGGATGAAAGCCCAAATGAATAATTCATTTTCAGATGCACTAGGCTGTAGCACAGATGCAACTGAAGAGGAAGATTACTTAGTTTATGATGGGGATGTAGGAATGAGCTGTAAATATAACAATAATTTAGATAATTCGAATGCCTGTAGTTGTACAAAAGATATTTCTGGTATTTTGAACTTAGCCTGTTCCAAAGATAACAAAAGCATAAAAGCAGCAGCCAATTATGAAACTCCTCTACAGCCTGAAGAATTCTCCAGTCATCACAGAGGCACCAGAGGAACAACTGGAGTTCCAACTGAAATGCCTGGAAGTGATGCTTCCTTTAAAAAGGAATTACCTGTTGGTAGTTCCAGTAAACCAGATAGCAAAGAACATGTAACTACCTCCAAGATGTCCAAGGTCCTCCTGCGTCATTTTTCTAGGGGAGAATTACTAAGCACATGCCACTTAATTGAATGTGAGACAATACCAGAGGTGTCCTTTACTGAAAGTATCGATGACACTGGGAGCAAACCTGAGCCTTCAGAACACATCCAAGGCCCTTTAGTGCAAGAACAATGGGCAACGAGCTCCGAGGAGTATCCCTTAGAAAAGCACGAAGAAGTAAAGACTCGTGACAAAAATGGAAACTCGTTAAATGACAACAGATGTGTTTCAAAGAAACCTATTTTTTCTTCTGGTCAGTGCGGGTGCAGACAAGAATATTCACAATTGATTAATGAGACTGGAGATACACACACCTTTCAAAACATGAAAGATGAGAGAGCCCTGTTTAAGAGAACAGTTTCACCTTGTGAGCCCAAATATGGCCAAGGGGAAGCTCACTCTTGCCTTCCAGATTTCTCTGAAGTTGCTTCAGGAGTTAAAGTACCAAAAAAACCTGACAATATTACCTCAGTTCCTTCAACTGAGAGAGCAAAACCCTCTCCTATTTTGCTAAGTAAATCAGTAACTGTGAAGAACATTTTGAAAAATAATTACTTCAATTCTGCTGAAGTAGAGAATCAAGAAGAAAGGAGTATTTCAGAACTGCTGCAACAGCTACAGGTAATTCGGATGCTTGAAGAAATTCTTCATACTGGATAAGAGTGGTTTATTGTAAGAAGATATTCTGTATCCCATAAAATCTAATATGACTAGCTCTTTAGGCACTCCGTAGGTACCAGTGACTCAAAAACTGCTTTCACAAATAAAGTTCTGTGGGACTGACTTTATACAGAACTGTCATTACCAATTATTTAAAGGCTGAGTATTATTTAATACTCCAGTGTTTAACACTGGAGCATTGTTTTTGATGATAAAGCATCCTATAAATCATTAGGAAATCCACTATAAATTGTTATTTCTAGTGTTATATTTAGATGTTTAAATTCACAAAAAATACTTGAAATACATTTTTAAGAACAACGTTTTATTTTTATACCGTGCCCATGTTAAGACATCTTTGCCTTTTTTCACATGTAACACTCTTCAACTGAAACTGGTATTTATTGATAATTCTTTCTAAAGGATTTTTTTGACAACAGTATTTCTCTTACTGCAGTGAATTTATTTTAAAGCTTGTTTGTAATTAGATAACCACTGCTCAATTTCATGCCCTGACATGGAGCTCACTCACTGAGCTTTACAGATTCTTAATTCCATTCCTAGATTTACATCTTAGTAAATTGCTTGAGATAAGAGTTTTAATAGTTTTCCCTATTATTTCCTGGCTGCAAATGAGATGCTGACACAGCATGCTGACATCCAGAATCATATTGACCATCTGAGATTTAATCCTAAGGTAAATCTCTCAAAATACATTCTTTTTTTTTAAAGTCATTCTTCTTTACCTCTAGGACTACAGCTATCCCCTAAAACTATTTTGTCACCTTCATACTGTATTTCACATTTATACAAATCCTCTGTATTTTCACAACACAGAGCAGAAGTATTTTAAGTATTTATACAAAGAGATGCTTTACACATCTAACTATCAACTCAGAAAATTAAATGGTACTGTTATAATAAAGATTTCACTAATATTTTGTTAAAGTTTTTTGTCCAGGTCCATAAGTGGACCATTCTATACATTGTATCTATAATGAAGGTTCTCATTTTAACAGATACTTCCTCAGTCAGACTTTGCAAGTGCCAGCATTCCCATTTCCTCAGGACACACTGGGACACCACCTGATGTCATCACATTACGTGCTCCTGTCCCTGTACAACCTACACATGGTTTGCTTAAATCAAGTAAATAAAATTACAGTAGCTATGCAAATGACTATTTAATGTAATTTGATTCCATTTTTGGGCCAGAATTGCAATTGATCAATCTTACCTTGTATCCCATAGGACTGCAGCCTGGAGCAGCAGCATCAGCACTACCAGCAACTGGGACAGTAGAAGCACAGTGTCTAAGCCTTTCTGATTCACTGTCAGAACTAACACTAGGAGAAAAGATGTCTCAAATACTAAAGGATCAGACAGAGCAACTGACTAAGAAAGTAACAAAACAAAAGTTTTGTTTCAATATATACTTTGCACTGATGCTCAAATTCCATACTCACTGGGCAAATTTGTTTAAATATAATACAAGTCTAATATTTTGTCTTGAAGGTGGAAGACTTCTCTAAGCATATCCAGGAAACACTCTTTTTACAACACAAATATCTGGTAAATTCATTTATGTATTTTGAGCTATCTGAAATGCACTTGAAATGGCTGTAGACTTACAATTTTCTGGCAAGATTCTTGATGTTTACCTGAAATGGATGTGTACTCTTCTCAATTCAGACTGAAGGTATGAGATTAGGAAGCAAAAATTAACATGTTCAATAGGTGGACAAATTCTTAAATCTTTTAAGGATTCCAACTTAAAGCTATTAATAAAAGGCCTGAAGCTGCCATGTAAGTTAGGAATTTTGACATGTAGGGCATCAGTTCAGAAATAATTTTTATTATTTTACTTGAACATAATAGAGCAGCACAGAGTACTAGGTGAATATACAATATGCAGTCCTGTTTCAATTCAGAGAACTACCAAAATTCTTACCAACAGCACTGCAAATAACATCTGGCTTACATAGAAAGACATAGTGATAGCTACTTATGCTAAGTTATCCTGACATTTTGTATTGAATTATTTCTCATTGACAAAGGCATTAAATCAACTGAAAAGATACCTCGATGCTTTGGAAAGAAATTATTTAAAAGCTAGAGAAGAGCACCACAACTTACAGCTGCAGAACTACAAGGAAAAGTCTATCAACCTTGGAGAGTTTGATCCTGAGAGGTTAGAAGTGCTAAGTAGTATATTTTCTTTTACTGACTTACAGTTTTTACTTCATTTATCCATTAGAGTTTTCCTGAACTGAAAATATTATCTTAACGTGGTAAACTGTAAGTTGTTTGGCCAAAAATTGACTTTGGGCTTTATATATCCTACTTGTAATTGGGCTATCTATTTGATTAATTCAAATACTTAAAAGGGACTCTGACAACTCCATACATTTTATTTTTTCCTATGGGAAATGTACTGCAATGTCCACTGTGGTTATCATGGTAAGAAATAAAAGATCAGTTTAGAGAGTTTTAAGTAACTGTGGGTTGTGATTGGATTTAGAAGGGTGGAAGGAGCAATATTCAGACTTGGCATGCTGCTTGAAGACATTCAAGAACAAATCGATGGCAGCAAGGGCAGCCTGTCATCGTTACTGACTTCCTGTGAATCTGCCCAGTCTTTCTGTGAGGTAACTGACTTTTATTAAAGATGACAATTATTCTGTTTTATTGATGCAAGTATTGAGAACCTAAGTGCAGTTGTGTGATTGTATGTTCTCCTCTAGTAAGAGCAAAATGCTTTTTAGATAGCACATTACTTCAAAAGAAAATATTTTTAATGAAATATTAACTTCATAATAAGTAATGAACTGTAACAGAAACCTAACTATGAAAACACAACTATACTGAATGTTCTTAGTTCCAGTTTCAAAAGCATTTATTTCACAGTAAGAAAATATTGGTAGCTAATTTAACTTCTGCAAAGCTGTTTTGGGCAATTAATCACTATCATTTCATGGGAGGAAAAACTACTTTGTCCAAGATCTTAAGCTGCAGAATTACTAGAAGACCAAACAGTATTGTGCTAGAGAAAATTGAGTTTACTCCTAAGAATGGTAATATTTTCTCCCAGATCATACACATACATATCCCCCCCCCCAAATATCTGTCTTCTACAAATCCACAGGTAAGTCTCAACAAATGCTTTCATAATCAGTGTTTTAGGTAACTTGGGCTTCAGAGAAAATTGGTAAGAAAACCTGAGGAGATGCTGTTTGGTAGGAGTCATTCCTTGCAATGCAAGGCCCAGGTACATCTGTGTCTGTGCTTTGTTATTTTGTACAGAGCTCGGCAGTTTCAAGCACTGCTGATCTTCCACAAAGAAGAGGTACTGAAACTCCATTTTTTCACAAGAAGCATGGGGGAGAAAGAAGTCAGACAACTGATGTAATCCCACCAACAAATCAACTTTCTTTAGAAGGCAAAAAGTGCAATCTTTGTCTTCACATGTAAGTGAAAACTTGAAAACAGCTGTTGAAGTTTTTGTAAAAACATACATAAAATTAATTGCTGAAAAAGAAAATTAGGATGACTGAAATCTCTGAAAAGCTATACGAATATTTCCAGAATAAAAATTCTACAGAATTCTATAACTACATATCCAAGAATTCCTCCTAGCCTGGTCTTCCTACCTTTCTCAGTCTGAAAGTATTTCTTGAAGACAAAACACCACCATCACTTTCACCTAGGAGTTAAATCATACTTCTGTATAAAATTCATGATAGCCACACAAACTGAGGATGTGAATAACTAGTCAGAGTACAGTGCCAGTAAAAGATAATTTACCAATATTTATGTGGTATTTTTAATTAAACAAGAAAAGGGAAGGATGCAGATGCTTACATAATTAACGATCAAAACCTTGTGAAAAATCTAATATCATCTCCACCCTCCTGGGAAGCATTTTATAGGTGTTAAACATCTCAATGAGATTAGAAAAATAAAGCAAATGGTCTCCCCTTAACCAATCTAAGGTTAAAAAAGAGAACTGAACAAAGTTCCAGTAAAGAAGCAGAGCTTCTGGGAAAAGAATGCATGCAGCATAGACAACAGTCATATTAACCTAATTCTGTCAGATTATTTTACAGGGTAGGTGTCAATAGTTGTCTAGTAAAACTCACCTAGCTTCCACTTTTTTCTGTGCCATTGAAAGAATATTATTAGTTCAATCTTCTGATCATTAAGTTCATGAACAGGCAGAAAATTTTCCAAATAAACTTGATGATCTTGTACACCCAAAGCTAAAAATAAACATCAAATTACTCAAACAAGGAACCTTGTTCTTTTTCTCTCAGAAGGTACATCTCAAATGTTCCTCTAATTATCTAAAGGCATTAAATTAAAGCCTTAATAACAGCTCAAAGTTACTAAGAAACCAAATAATATTTAATGTATGTTGTATCAAAACACTACCAGTGGTAACATGGATCTATCTAAGATTTCATACTACTTTACTAATCCAATACAGGATTATCAAGATATCTACTTTTAAGCATTTTTAACAGCTGTGGGAGGTCAGGGTGCTTTTGTCAGAATGTGTCCTTTAACTAAAGGCTTCATTATTTTTCAACTGGTTAATTATTAATGTAAACTTCTGCTTAAGTGATACAAGTAAAATTCTTTCTGTGAATAAATCTGATTTCTTCTCAATTAAGAAGTAATTAATCGTTAGTATAAGATGTTTCTAAGTCTCATCATAGAAATATTAAGATACAATTAAAAATTCTTTTTTCATGCTCAAAGAAATACAAACATCCTGGAAGGAAAAACTGGAACATCTCCACTCTTCGTGCAGAGAAAACCAACTGATTTATCAGATACCAACCTGAGTAAGTCATGAGGGCATACAAAGGTCAGAACTGTGCTTAAACCTGCTAGGGAATCCTGAGAAGAAATACATTCCTTTTAAGTCTCAACATGAAAATTGTAGTTATAACAGATGTTACTGCTTTGCACAGCACAAAACGCTAAGAATAAAAAGGAAACTAGAAAGAACACCAGGTGAAATTCACTGTGGAACTCTCAGTGACAGACCAAGAGGCAACAGACAGGTTGCAGTGCAATTTTCAGTTAGATAGGAATGAAAGATTTTTAACTTGATCAAACACAGAAACAGTTTGCTCTAGGGAGGCTGTGGCATCTCCATTCTCACAGATATTCAGAACTCAGCTGGATAGGGTTCTAAGAAACTTCATTTAAGTTGGGCCTGCTTTGAGAGGGGGCAGAACCAGATGACCTCCGGAAGTCCTGTGTGACCTGAATTACTCTATAAATCTAATTCTGCTTTCTACGTAAGTTTCCAAATATGGCCACTGCTAACATTTTCAAGAGCATGACTGTGGCATGCACACAATGCTTTGATTTTACTTTTTCTTCTGATGTGCATTTATTTAATGTTCTAGAAGATGATTCCAAACTTGACAACTGAGATACTTCATATCAGTACTTCCACTTTCAGTTTTTGGATTCAACTTCGTTTTTCTGCTTAAAAACAATTTTATCTTTCCACTGTAGAATATTCTGAAGCTTTTAGTAACCAGCAACTGAAGGAGAATAGCATGAGCTGTCCTACATTCCATTTTAACTCTGAATATACAGGGTTTCTTACCTTTTGTCTATCAGTTGTCCTTGATTTTTTTTTGTGATATCCTTTTAATTGAATATACTACACTGGGATTATTGTTTGTACTGGTTGGTGCAATAGTTAAAGCAGTGCCATACTAGAGCTGCTCAAATTCTCATCCCATTACTATTATGCTGTGCTGTTTCTGTAACACTATGGACAGGGACATGGAGAACTTCATTTTAACAAACCAACAATTCTTGGTCTGCAAATAAGCACCACCAGATAATTACATTCAAAGCTTGCAGACAGGGCTGAAAGCTAATCTTGAATTCAATCCCCACTCTCCTGGGGGTGAAAAGTACTTCCTCAAATTGCAGTACCATTAATGGCAGCGAAAGGCTCTGAAATTATGGTCCTGAAAGCTAAATAATTACCTGAGTACACTAGCCAAAGCTTCTCCTATTTCAGACTCTTTTAACTTATTGAATTTAACTTTTTTGAATTTTAGGCAGCGACTCAGAAGACTTCTCAGCCTGCGATTCTTATAATGATTCACAAAGCAAGGACCTTGACAACTGTGACACTCTGAGTTACAAATCATTAAATACGAGATTATGTGGGGAGAGACAAGGTACAGTGATTGCAAAAATATGAACATCTACAAGGAAACATTGCTTATAGTTTTGTTTTTCTAAACCACGTGTCTCTGTTTCCAGGACTTAGATGCAGATGCCACAAGGGAAGCAGAGATCAAGTAAAACTCAGGAATTACAAAGAGTCTGTTCAGTCTTGTACCCTATGTAGAAAAAGAAGCTCTGGTTCATCCTGTAAGTATGATGTGTAATTAACAAATACAGGCTAGCTTTTAAGGGGCAGAAAGCCACACTGCACGTACCAGGCCACATTTAATTTAGTATACGCAGTCATTAGCACTGTAAATCCAACTTTTACACACCTGGTCAAGTTTAATCTCTGTGCATGACAGATTTAACTTCTCCTGGTTCTTTATGAGTGGAATCCCTTTCATATTTCATTTACAGCAGGAATACCTCATTTTGCAGAGCCACATGAAAGGATATGAAAATTAGGCATTACTGTGCCAACTTTTATAGTGCCAGCCATTACCTAACATAGTACAAACAAGTACTAAAGAAAATTCCAGCTCTTCCCTCATATTGTGTATGAGAAAAGTCAAGAGATGCAGAAAAGTCAAGGAGAGACTAATTTTAAAAAATTAAATGCTGATCATCTGAACACGTAGCTTTTAAAGGCACTAAGACTCTCTCTACCATAAGAAAAAATTGCTTAAAGAAAAATATTTCATCAAAAAGAAAGTATAAATTAGCTATTTGTCTCTAGCAAGCCTGTGAAACTACAAATCAAAGTAGTATTCATTATTAGGATTATGACACCAATTATTCTACACTTCCCCACTGCAGTCTTTCACTGCATGAAATTGAATATAAATCTGCATAAGGTTAATCTGCCCTCATTTACAAAAAACTTCAACTTTATTCAGCAGTGATAGTTACTTGATCCTTAATTTATGCTAAAGAGAAAAAAAATGTTAAAATACACAGAAAATTAGCCTTTTTTTTTTTTGTTTTAAACATGGCCTCAACAACTCCAGCTTATTTACAGAAGGGAATCTCCACTCAAAAGGCTCAAAAACCCAAACAGCCAGGTGAAGTTGTAACCAGACTTCATGAAAGGTAAGCTGTAGCAATAACTATGTAGTACAACAGAAAACCCCATTGTTGAAGATTCAGCATGGAAAAAAGACAGCAGGTATCATAAGCAGGAACAATGCTTTATCTTTCGCAGTGCATGCTGTATATTAGAATTTCATTCTTTAGTGAAATTAAAATATTTACTCTAAGAACATGCGTAAACAATTCTTAGATTAGTTCTTCACTCCTTCTGATGTAATGAAAAGTAAAAATATAACTTCTTTAGCTGACAGATTTAGTAATGAAAAAAAAATTCACTTAAAGAGGATGTTCCCATTCAAAGATTCAAAACCAGGCCTGTATTACTGGGATGCAGCTCTGTTTGCTACCAACTATTTCTCTATAAGTAACAATCCTACATTTAATTGTTGTTAATGTTAAATTACACTGTGAGACAGAAATGAAATGGATTCCTAACAGTAGCACAGACTAGACTGAAATGCAAACAAGTTTTGTCACAGTATTTTTTGACAGCTTTACTCAATAGCAGTAATTGCCTGGAAGTACAGCAGCTGCACTTGAGAATCAATGGCATACAATACTGTGAGAGAAAGTTACAGCAGCAGCAGAGTGCTGCTATTATGAGAAATTTCCTTACTCTGCATCCTAGAACATCTTCTGTCTTACTGCAATGCAAATAGAACACAGATAATGATGGACTGTGCTTTACAGTTCAATGGAAAATTCTACTCACCGTAAAATTAACTTGCAGCCAAGTGCTATCAAGGTGTATGTATGTGATCGATACATAGTTTAGAAGTTCTTTTTCTTACTTAAGTTGTATTTTATTCTATATATCTTATCTTTAGGAAATCCTTTGAGGCTGCCAAAACCTGCTGTTCAAGCACATATGATAAAATTATCCTTTCACATCAATACATACCCAGTAAGAAATCTGCCCAAAGAAAATCTGCAATCAACATCAGAAACAGAAATGCCAATGATTCCTATGCAAATGTAAGACTTTTGAGTGAAAATTAAAAGCCATACAATTTTCTTGAAAGGATTACCTCCCTACATCATGGCACTGTAGAACATCCCATTCTTAGCAAGCTGATTACTACAATCTAAGCATGTGTAGTGCATTTGAGGGTAAGACAAGAGGGAGTTCAAACCCCAAGCATTTTAGCTTATATGTCACTATATTTCTTCCTATAGGTATGTACAGGCTTGTTGTGCAATTTAGTCCCTGTATAAATGGTGAAATACACCAAAAAATAGCACTGGATCTTATCTCTAGAATTGTGTTTCATATACTGAAACAAAGCCTAGCTAGACAAACCACTATCAAAACCTCAAGATAGCCTCCTCAGTACCAAAAACATGCACCACACTGGAGCTGATACATTAGAAAGGTGTACACATCCCTGAGTTCAAATGAATACACAGTCAAAGAGAGGAATAATTAACAGACACTTCCAACTTGAATCCTAGAGCAGTCTATCATATGACTCAATTTTTACTTCTCAACACATATTCAGAGTGAAAATCATGGACAAAACCTTTAACATCACCTTTTTCCAGTACCTATGTATACATTTGCCTTCACTATTAACAAGGCTACATTTTATTATTTCCAACAGGTTTTAAGTTCTAGTCTGGATCATGCCATAGAGACAGCAAACAGTTTGAAGAAAGCTACAGAGAGAATGGTACAAGCAGTTTCAGAAGATCTAGCTAAAGTTAAAAGAAAACAGTTTTAACTATCTAGTTCAAATGCTATCTTGTTCTGCTGGTTCATACTTAAGTGTTAGTATCTCTGCAAAAATAAAATTATGAACACAAACATGAACAAGTCAGGTAGCTAACTTTGTCAGCTGTTCTGTACCTATTGGTACTAAACCAAACCAGAGCACATTCCACATTTATACTCAGAACTGTAAAGCAAATTATTAATTCTACTGGAAGTTTTTTGTAGGTTGGCTAATCCCCATTACTGTGTACAGATACCTTCTCTAAGTATTCACTTAAGATAGCTTAATAAAAACTGGCTTAAACAAGCAAAATGAACTTTCTGACTTGGATTTCCCCCCAGTCCCAAGTGTGAGAATAAACCTCAGTCATTACTACATATCATTTATTCTCACACTTTAATAGCAGCTGCTTAATCACACCAAGAGAAAACAGCCTCTGTACCTGAGACATCTAGAAGCAAATGTCACATTAACATACCAAGTCATAGTCAACATTTGGAATTATTTTGGTTTTAGAGTGCCCTACATTGAGAGTTGTTTGCTTTTAAGAAACATGCTTGTATGTTGCAATGACTGAATTACACCATTTGTTGTTTATGTAACAATTAAATTGGTTCCTTCAATTTGATGTCCTTAATTTGTCAAATATCTGGCTTTGACATTTTAGCTGATGGTAAGTAGGTTGGAAAAAATTAAAATACTGCAGAAATTCAGTGAGCCAAGATAAGTCATCTATTACTTTCCTTCGAACATCCATTTAACTGCAGTGATTAAAGGCAGGCAGTCAACAGCCTTGTTTTATTAGGGATGCTACTCACTGAAGCCAAAGTACTTAAGGAGTGATGAAAACCAAATTAGAAATGCCAGTGCATTCTTTAAAAAGGACTGTCATTTTCAGGCAAACCTGAGAAATTGCATCAGTGGTAGACACAGAAATAATCCAGACTCTGTGCATACAAGCAGTGATTGCTACACTCACTGCCATGTGCCACTTACTCACTAGCCTGAGTCAATGGCTTTTTTCAGGGCTTCTTCCACCCTTCACAGCCAACAATACCATCCAACTCTTCCTCCTTAGCCTCTTACTGTATATCCTTATAACTTCATTTGCCTCTGCTTATTATCCCTGGTTTTGCTTTATTTAATTCTATGTTTGGAATGTCCCTATTATTTGCAAATGAACTTAATAAATGAAATAATTGCTACAGCTTCCCAGGTGCAATTAAAAAAAAGATTCATCTCTGTCACAGAAATCTCTCCATGTCACAAAAGCAGCTTGTTCTAAACCTTTTGTTTATCCTGGATCTCTGCACCTGCTGCCCTATGCCTGACAGCAACTGCCTAAGGAATATCAGACTGAATAAGACAATCCTGTAGTGACATTTCCTCAGAACTTTCTCTGGCAAATGGAAAGCCAGAATCCTTCCAAATCAGCAGTAACATCTATACTTACTAGCCCTATAAATACTTATGTTGAGGATTTTTCCCCCCATATAACAATGACATCTTGGATGCTAAAGGTCCTTCTGTTCTGATTTGACAGCTGCAGGTTTCCCATGTTACTTCCCACACTGAATAGGAAAATAACCCTTCAGTCTGAACACTAACAGGATTTTTGAAGCTTCCATCACACACTCCATCTTTTTTCCCCTTGATCAAGGATGCTAGTCTAGCTATTCTTGACATGAAGATTGTTCCATACCTTTGATTTTCCTTATTAATTTATGAATCTTGTCCAGATTTCCAGATTCAACTTCAAAAATTAATTGCTGGGCCCACATAGAACATAGGTAAGTATATTGATATGCACAACATGAAAATACAAACTTTCAAAATTATAATATACCTTATACACGTTCTCTGAAATACTAAGTTTTTGTTTATCCTGACAGAACTCTTTCCCATTCTTGATAATATGATTTTTCATCTAGAAAAAATGTAGCAGAGAAGATCCTTGGGGAAACAAACCCAAATATCTTGAATATAACTTCTGCTTATCCCCTTCATAAGCTGTTTTGAGCTACACACTGGTGCCAGATTTCGTATCATAAAGCATCTTTATTATTCCACCTTTATAGTAACATTCAGCTTTGCTTTGCCTGATGGAAAAAGTGGATAAGGGATACAGAAAAACAGATTAAGCCTTTTAAGTTATCAGCTATCAGGATGAGCTGGTGATAGCACTTAGGCCTGAAACAGAGACATGGAAAAAGACTTAACTGCTGAATATACAGAATAGTTAGCTGGTATTTCTTCAACTCTATGCAATTAAAAATAGCAACACAATGGATTTTATATACTACTGAAATCAATTATTTCAGTCCTTAATTGTAACACTGGTATCAGCTATTTTCTTCTGTACTTAACTACTTTTCAGCTTTAAGAATAGGAAAAAAAATTGTACCTACATATAGCTGTTACAACAAACTTGGGTTCTTCTTGCCAAAGGTGTGAAAAATATATATAGTAAGAAAATATTGAACACAGCATTTATTAGGTAAGTACTTTTACTCTAGATTTTTACTGTGATAGAGTTATAAACTAGAATTCACAAAAACAACACAGATATTTCTGCTGCATTTTTTTAAGGTTGTAATGTACATGGGATTTGATGAACCAGTTGATTTAGGAGTGTCTCTTCTGTAGTACTAATGAAAAAAAAGTCAGTGTAGATTCAATTCCAAACTCATTTAGGTGCATTTGAAAGCTACAGCCACTTAGTCTCATCACACGCCATGTCCTGCAACATTTTAGAATCATTATGTCACCTTCTCCCCTTTCATTCCTCTCTGATGTAGGGGGAGAACTTGACCTTTTTCCACCTTCTAATTAACTCTGAATGAACTCATCTAACCAAAATGTTCCCTTAAAGTACTGGTTAACCTGAGAGCAAAAATAAAGGGAAAAAAAACCAAAATCACAAAACAAAAAATAAATACTCATCACTGGAAAAATGTAAACAAAAGGCCATGATAAATCTATTCTTTTTCATTATAACATTTCTCTTGGGTTCAACATGCAACAAGCTAACATTTTAAGGCACAAGATCCCTTTAAAAGTTCAGTAATTTTAATTAAGCATTTTTTAAAGAGAAATCTAAACATTACCAGTATTAGAGAATTCATACAATTTTATTTTTTTATTCCCTTCAATGCAAATTTAAGTATTTCTTCATTAGTATGTAACAAAATGAAACAGAAGTAAATTCTCTTGAGTACATCACGTTTTGTCATTTTGTTTGCTTCGTGCTTTTCTTCTCCAAATTACCAAGCCCTTTGAAAGACTGAGCTGCTTCCCTTTTTGTCCTCTCCTTTCCCCTTGCCTCCACTTCCTCAGAGACATGCTTAGTTTTGGAATTTCTGTATCACAGGCAATTCAACTTCTGAAATAGACAAACTATGTAGACATCATAAGGAATTTGCTAAGAAATTAACTTCTTAAAAAAGCTTCTGTAATAATCTCTGTATATGCTTACATATAAAGTGTACTTCAGTGCACAGTTGACAGCATTTCTCCAAAGTTATTTACTGTGATTGGAACTGCTCAATGATTCTGTGATTAACTCTCTACCTTACCCAGCACCACCTAAAAAGTCTTTAGATTTTTCACAATTACACATATTTAAAGAATTTTCAGTGAGTTATTTTTACAGAAAACATTACACTTCAAGACACTGAACTTGTATGAAACATTTTTTACCATAAACCCATATTTACAAGTTTTCTCTTTAAGTCCCTACCCAAGAGCCTAGGCCCTTTTTAATTCAGTCATTTTCAGAAATAAATTCCATTATAGAAAGCTTTCACGTTTTCAAAGACAATTCCAGGTTATATATAATTACAATGATTTTTAGCATAATTGATTAGGAACAAATATGCCCTTTTGAAAAAGCATTTGCGGTGTAATACTAAATAAAACCTAAGAAACACACGTGTTGACCTTTTCATCCCTCTGCCTTCCACTCCCACAAAAGCAGCAAATTTAAACTTTAACATGACCTCCCATTAGGAACCATGTAGTATTGAAGTGCAATATTTGGAAAAGTCAGTTCCATTAGAATATGTACATACTGTTTGTGTTTTTAATGCATCAGAAACATCACCATATCTATTCATCCTTAATGCAGACCATATCCTTGGGTTTACTAAGGCTCTTCACTTCCTCCAGTAGTCTTCTAGGTGTCAAAATATGAGTAGAACCTGACAAAAGAACATAAGTATG
This sequence comes from Promerops cafer, assembly GCA_013398275.1. Classification (NCBI taxonomy): domain Eukaryota; kingdom Metazoa; phylum Chordata; class Aves; order Passeriformes; family Nectariniidae; genus Promerops; species Promerops cafer. The sequence goes on from VZSE01014423.1 coordinate 1,049,573, forward strand.
AACTGTATCAGTCAAGTTCTGTCATTCAGACATTCCCTCTTTAAAACATCAGTTACATGCCAGTGTTTTTTACTGCCCCTGGAAGGCTGACAAGTCCAACAATTCATATTTTTTCATATAAAGCACCATCATGTGTCACCATTAGGTAGGCAATGTCCCTCTTCCCACACTCAGATTGTCAGATTAGGACTCCTACTTTGAACACAAGTTTCAAGTCCTGCTCTGCCCTGTTTGAAAGACAGGACTGAACCCGGGCAATTGTCCCAGCCTGCAAGGAACCTGCCATACTGTCAAAGGGTGAGTTCATGAGAGGCTTTACCCTAGAATCAAGAAACTATCTAGATTCAAGATTATCACAAACAGCAGTGCTCCACAGAAATACCAGTTACAGAAAATTGGCTTTTACTGACTAACACTTCCTTGAAAAAACAAAATTCAAGTCTTGAGCAGCAAAGAAAATCCTTATTATTCTTCAATGCACAACTACCTCTCATTCTCATAGAGAGTGATTACAACTTCTGCCATGAAGGGTCACCTTGCAGTTCTGAAGGGAACAAGTAGTGTCACTCTGAATGGGATAATATTCCTGGAGTCCTGAATCAGGAATACAGACAAATGTTAATCCTTCAGTAATCCATGTGGAAATTTGGCAACTATCACCTTCCCTCAGAAATCAGGATTACAAACAAAACTACAAGAATCATCTCTAAACAAAAGGGAAGATGGTGCTGTGGTGAGTGCCAGATACCCCAGTGAAAGAGTCACCTACACTAAACATGGTATTGTGAACAAGTCTCAGATGAAGAAATAATCTGGTTAAACTACATTCCTGTTGTCCTGGTCTTTCCATTACTACTCAGAAGTAGAACCTGCATTCAACCCTCCTCAACCACCACGGATGAAACCAGAAAATAAAAAATAAACCAAAACAAAACCAACCACACACAAACACACCTACAATACCCCCGAATATTTTGAGGTAACAGACTCTAGATTTCAGAAACAAGGTTGGCATTATTTTAGGGAAGAATATTTATTTTAAATCACGGTAGATGGGAGATAGATTCAATCTGAATCTCAAGACTAAATTTAAATGCCAGATGTAGACCTCTCAAGCAATTTAGAATGCTTTAGATGACCCTGCACACAGCCACCAGCTGGCCCTGCAGATGGACACAGGTCTGTGGTAAGGTTCAGTATCTAGGAGCTCTGTTTCTACACATATATATATACACACACATTTTAGCACCTAGTTATTTCCTTTAATGCTATTTAAAATTCATTTGAAGCACAGCAGCTGATGGAACAAGCATTTACTACCTCTAAAGTGCTGAGAGATTACTACACTAGCTGCCAATTGCCAAATCTTAAGCAGGGGAGTTTTCAGGACCCAAGCAGTTAATCATTGCGTGGTTTATGCAAAGCCTCCAAGTAGCCACAACAGAAACTAGAAAATACTGCAAAGTCAACTGAACTACACTGAAAAAGTGGCTTAGGGTTTAGTCTATTTGTTTAGTTTTTTGGGTGGAATTTTGATTAGGATTGTTGGGGTTTTAAATACTTCTCTTCCTTCCAAAGTGAGCAATTTTGCACTACTCTGTGCTTTTGGAAGTAGAAAAGCTGAATGAGAGTAGCAAGTGCCACTGAAGGTAAAGCACAGGCAGATGCCAAAGTTTGTGAGGAAACTGTAATGCAAAGAAAGAGAGGTCTCTTGAAATCCTGTTTGCTATACACTGACATATCTCTGGCATAATTCTTCTGCAGAGCATAACTGTTTTGTCCTTAACATCTTGTGGCAAAAAAGTCCCTCTGAACATCAAACAGTTGAGACAACCTTGAAAAGATGCTCTTGAGTGCATAGTTTTAAGAACCACATCGGCTATAGTATTAGTGCAGTGAACCAACAGAGGGAATCTAAGAAAAATGAGTCTTACATTTTCCAGAACCACAGGTAGTGCAGCACACAGCCCACCCTTTCCCATGGCAAGCTTACCAATAACAACTTCACAGGACTTGTAGGCCTCAGAAACTTCGTAAGCGCTGCGCGTCTCCGAGTACGTGACTCCTCCAATCACGAACACAATCAGCCGCGCGCCGCTCCTGCGCTCCTCTCTGTAACTCGCTCTAGGCTTCTGGCGTGCGCTGCGAAAGATTCCATAAGATGACATTTACACAGCTTGCCTGATTCATTTTTGGTTAAAATTGCACAGTCAACAAGCAGCAGCAGTTTCTATCATGCAGTTCGTGGCTTGATAGAAGCCATAATTTCAGCAAAAGTATTTAGATGAATTGATAACTTGTTTTTATTAAATTTTTTTAATTACCACATTACTCAAACTGTTTAGGTATCACCAGGGGGAAAATAAATACACAACAAAAACCCTGCCACACACACACAGCTAACATGCCAAGGACTCCTGCCAAGCAGCTTAACTCTGCATGCTCCCAGTTCCAATGGCATTTTTCATGAGAGGTTCATTTGAAAAAGCTGGAGTCTTAGGTTTTTCAATCTCTGAACATGAACAGAATCTCTAAAGAAAAGATTTGTCTGTTATCAAATCAGATGCAGATACCTAGGAAAAACAAAAGCAGCCTGAAGTGCTTAGAAGTCTAATACAGATGTAGTAATTGCAGACTCAGGTTAAGTCATCTGCAGTCCGGAGCTCCCTGCTGGAGTGCCTTCAAGATTGCCGCATTTCAGCAGCCTGTAAGACACAGATCAGTTCCAGTGTACAGCGACTTGCTCTGGTATTCCCTTGCACTGATCATCCTAGCACATCTCCAGGAACAGAAGGATACACCACCAACAGTTTAATTAGAAGTGGATGTAGAAAACCTACTGTCCTAAGGGTGTGTATCCCTACTTTTTGGGGTTTTATTTAGTGAGGTACAAATTCCAATTCAAGTGTGTTTTCCACATTTAGGATATGTTTAATGTTTCCCTCCCTGAACTCCAGCATCTGATTAGTGCAGTGAGCATTCCTGAGAGAGGAACACTCCTAGTTAGCATTCCTGTGATAGAAACACTCTTGGGAGCCTTTATTCATTTGTCTCTCCATTTAAATAACACTATAAAAAGTGATAAAGCTCTCAAATTGGCAGGTATTGGTCATAAGGTTCAAGAACTAGTGGAATTAAAAAGAGAAAGGAACAGTACAGGTGAGCTAAAAAAAAATTCCAAAAATCACCTCTCAGTGACAATCATTAAATACGCAAGTACACATTTCACATTCATTAGCAGAGAATTCATTTCAAGATCTCCAGCTGTCCTGGACTTGTCTAAACCACTCCCCAGCAAAAGGGGTCAAATGCCTAACAGGCCCTTATTTCCTAATGGGAGAGCCTACAGAAGATGAATTTAATTTCCTGAGGTCATTAACCCCAATAATGTCACCACCACTAACATAGCAGAGATAACTTCCAGAAGTAAAACATTCTTTTTACCTAAGTCACAGTACTGAACATTCATTCCTGAAACTACTTCACACTAATAAGCTCAATGGCCTAAACTTCTCATTCTGAGAATATGAAACATTACTTCTAACCTTGAAGCAAAAGGGAGATGCTACAAATAAAAAAGCTATACATTACTAAGAATTATTAAAATAACAAACAAGTTGAGTAATGTTTTAGATTAAATAAAAATACAGGTTTGGCACATTAACATTACCTTACATATGTTATTTCACTGTTCAGTAAGCACACTTCTGTAAGGCTTTAGAATGTAAGTGTCAAAAATACTGAGATCTGGGTAAATGATGTTTCAGGAAATTAAACCATTTACCTTACTGCTCCTGTACCATTCCAGGTGGGAGGATACCGGGAACAATAAGGCCAGTCTTTTGAATCTAATTTGTTTTCTATAGCATCCTGAAGTGCAAAATAAAGACACACTTTAAAAAGCCATACAAACCTTAACCCCACCAAGTTTCAGCTTTCAGGATGTCTAACTGGAATTTCATGACAACACATGCAGCCCAACAAAGCATCTCATGAATAACACTCCTATGTAACAAAATGCTAGACCACATGATGCTAAAATGTATTACAAGCATTCTGTGTATCACAAAGAATTGTTGAGTACTACACATTTTTTTATAAACATATTACTGATTTAACTGTTCAGATTTCACTGACAGATTTTCATCTGTAAAAATCCTAATGTATTTGATTTGATATGGCAATATATGAGAGAAGTCAGAGTCCCCTGAAAACATAAATGAACATGTAAAGGCCATGAAGAAGCTATGAATGACAGCACTGGGTCAGACTAACACTCCAGTAAACTCACTATCCTGTGTGACATCAGTCACTGACTGATGTTTAGGAAGAGGTTTAAGAACAATGAAACTATACTTCTGGCAAGTAACAAGAGGTTTAAGAACAATGAAACTATACTTCTGGCAAGTAACACCCTCCAGGCTCTACCACACTACATTTTAAATTGGAATTGCAGTTTAAAGACCCACTGGAGTTAAAACCAAGAAGATGCAGATCTCTAAATTATACCAAATACTGCCAATCCCAGGACAAGCTGGACTTCTCGCTTTCACTTTCATTTGCTTCACCTTTAAACTGACCTCTAGTAAGGAGTATTACTAACAGCAGTCTAATGTTCTATATTAGAGACAGACTAGAAGTGATCCCTTTGCCCACCAGATGTCTTTAAGAAAAGTAACTCAAAATACTATGGAATTCAAAAGATTGGCTGTAACAGCTCACTCGAGTAAACTCTGCACTGCACTCATGAATTAATTAGTTGGTGAAATTTACCTCCATAACATCTTTGATAACAGGAGTCCACCTAGAAAGCTGAAAGGTTTCTTCTTTAGAACGGTCCCTCCTTGTGTATTTATGCTGCTGAGCAACAAACTGAAAAGATTTTCAAAATATGGTTATTATTTAGTGTTTGGATTTTTGAAACTTATTGGCAGTCAGTAGCAGAAGCAGGGGGGATAAGTATGAGATTTAAAAGAAATAATAATAATTATAAAGGACAATAATTAATACCTCTAGAATTCAGGATACACTAGAAATACTAACTTCAGAGACAAGGAACTGACTAAGTTGGCAGTTTCCAAAATCAACCAGCTCAAGTCACCATCTGATAATCGGAGAGGGAACACTATGGGTATCTTACTTTAAACAACTAACATGAATAATTTTCAAAGGACTTACCACTTAAACTCATCACAAAAAAAAAAAAAAAGAATTTCTAGTAATTATCTGCTTCCAAACCTAGACCTGGATAATATCACTAAGGGTTGCTGAAAGAGCTGTAGGTCCTTGGATGGTAGGAAATTACAAAATAAATAAATACATTCTTACTGAAGAGATAACAGGAACATCAAGGTATTTCCAATTTCTTATCATATCACTATCGCTTTCTATGTGTACATTCTGGATCAGCTTGTCCAAGTTCTCCTGGGTAGTTCCTTCAATATATGGAAAACAGACAACAATTACCAAGTGACTGTGAGTAAGACCAGTTTTGTCTCACACATTCTGGGCTATTATTTAACTCAGAATTTTTTTGTTTGTTCTCTGTGACCAGTCTGAATTTAACATAATACTACATTTTAGATAAAATTTTGTTTAATAATCTATTCTTATGACCAAAACTCAATATTGTTACAGATTCCTCAGACCAACATTCTGCCAATTCGCTCCTTCTCTACAACAAATTTTCCCCACTGACTTTATTTTCACGTTGCAACAGACATGGAGCTCCCCCTTTAACAGCTTCAATATCATGTGAAAATAAGAGAACAAACTATTGCACACATGCAAGAATTATATTAAAACACTGTATGAATCTACATTTGAACTACATCTCTTAATTCCTTACCAATAGTATCTTTGCTATTAATCTGAGAGAAAATACAGAGGATGTACAGGATTTCTTTCAAACCCAGCTATCAATTCCAATGCAGAGACTTAGGTTAACTAAAACCACTGTACTAACCTAAATCTTGAATTCAAGCTCATAGCACTGAGGAAAAAATGGGCAACTTGTCATACCATTTGTGCTAAAGATATAGAGGAGGATAGCTCTGATTTTGTCATAGCTGTCGTGACTTTTGTTGAGCAGAACTGGAAGGAGGACCCTCATAGAGTCTTTTACTTTTTGACCTTCTGCATCAGTTCCGAGAGCCAAGTCCTAAATTAATTAAAAAGAAAAACAGACACCATGGTTAAAATCATTAAAGTAATTAAAATCAATGTTGTTCTGTGTGTTTTGAAAGGCATTTTTATGAAAACACAGGTTTCAGGAAACAATCAAGCTGCATCAACTTACACTCAGTATGACAAGTCTGACATTCAACAGTTACAGCATTATAATAACACTACATACCACTCTTAAACATTTAAGACTGTGATATCTAGAAATCTTAGAAATGTAAATTATAGTCACAATGTAATGCCTCACCCTACAAGGTGCTTTTCCCAGACATTTAAAAAGGGCTTCCCTCTGCACAAGATATTAAAGCAACCTCATAGTTTTGAGCCATGGAAACAAAGGTGATCCTTATATAAAATAGCCAGATTTCAAGACAAAAAAAACCCCAAACCTTAGGAACACTTCCTTATTGGAAGATTAAGAGCTTAGTTTTAATACTACCACCTCAAAAACTGATCACAAAATAACGGTAAGAGACATAGTAGTTTAGTCAATTAAAACAAGCTTCTACTCCTGCAAACAAAAAAAGTGGTACTTGCAATACTTGCAAAGTTGCTGTTTGGTTTGTGGCTTTTTTAAACATACCTGTTCAGTTTTACAGAGCCTTTCTATGTTAGATTTGAACTTGCTCATGCAATCTTCTGCTATGTTAAGATGAACAACTTGCTATAAGACAGAAAGAACAAAAAAAAGAAAAAGAATCACAAGCTGCCATAGCTTGAATTTTTTTCTAGTATATCCATTTTTTACTGGTTACAAGAGTCAATCCTCCAGTACCATCACACATTTTGTGTTTTCCCCTTCACTTAGAGACCGACTCCCATAATACCTTGTAAAACATTAAACTGTTATGATATCTTCAATCCTCAAAGCACACAAATTATTTCATTCTTTTACAAAGTAAAATGAAACACATGGAAACAAGTTTTCTTCTCTAAATTTTACAGTAGGTGAAAACATTAATTTGGAGAACAGCTATACAGCACACTACAGGAAAATGACAGACTAAAACTAGACTTCAACAGAACAAAGTTAAAGTGCACAGAATTTTTACTGTGAAGTTGTGGTTACATAAGACCCCTTACCTTACTAATCTCTTTACGATAGAGTGGCATCTTCTTCATCAACTGGGACAGAGCAGATATGGACAACTGGAAATAAAGAACACAAGTTGAAAATCTGTTCCCCCAATAAACAACACGCTAATTTCCCTTCCTGTTGCAGCCTTGGTGCCCCCACAACCTCTGAAAATTCCAGCTGAGAAAAGCCTTAATTTCTGTAGTAGATCTATGAGTTACAGGGATCTGATCAGCTGAAAATAACTAAATTACCAGGAAAAACAATACCACAACTTAAACAACTTACTTTTCCTTCTGCTGCTTTTGTTTTTGATGAAGCATCTTTCAAAAGTTTTGGTATTTCCCTGAAGAAAAGAGGAAAATAATGAAAGGCAACAGTATGTGAGTTCCTAAATATTTTCTTAAAATCTTCAAAGAACTGTGCAACAAGAACTTCTGAATGAAAGTAAAAGCCTGAAATACAGGTCTATCTTCAGAAAAAAGAGTGATTTTTTACAAAGGAAATATGAAACATTCTATTTGCAGTATCTTCATAATGCCATTTGATGCAGCAGCTTGGCAGTAAAGTATGCAAAATAATCCCTCAAGATTTAAAATATTTGAAAATACTTGCCAGGAAATGGCTTGACTTCCATGTACCTCAAGGACTGCAAGTAGCATTAGTATAACTGCATACCTAGGTACATACTGTAGTTTTGAAGCACAATTTCTTCCTGGCATTGATTACTTAACTGAATCCAATCTTTATTGCAAACCATGTTCATTACTGCCTGTCTTCCCACTGAACAGCTCAAACACCCTCCCTCTCAAAGAAACCAACCAACAGTTGGCTTTGTTATTTATTCACATACTCTATCACATCTGCAATATGCTTGTGCCGCATCTTCACCCACAGGTCATCATCCTCCTCCAAAATTGCCTCCTTTTCCTTCCCACCAGAGCCTTCTGTTTTGTATCTTCCAAGAGAAAATTCAGACAGTTATTTGGGGTTTGGGTTTCCCCCAGTTCTCACCACTTATTACAGGGATTACAGTTTTATCAACATAAATGGTAACAGCAGTAACAGACAAAAGTTTTCATTTATAAGCCAAGCTATTGCCTGACAAAAATGTAACTTACAGAAAGATTTTACAGATTACATATTTTAACATAGAAGGAGCAAATGAATTTTAGAAAGATTCTTTGGGGAAAGAGCTTTTGGACATTCTCTTAAATCAACAGTAACTAGAGTTTTAAACACACATTTACATGCACCTCAACTTCTCTTCAGTTCTCAATATCAACTTCCCTTTGATTTCAAATGCAAACTGCACAAAGTAATACACACTGCAATTGCCAAGTGCAGCTTTCTCTGTGTACTGTAAGACTTTATAACTAAAGTAAAATGAAGTCACATTCACCAACAAAATGCTAAGCAGAACAAAGTACTTCACATATAAAAGAAACTGCTGCACAGCATTACAGAGCAGCTATTACATCACTATAAACAGCAATAAATCAAAAACAAGACAGCAATCATGCCACATAATATTTTCACATTTACAGAAACTCACACAGTGCAGATTGCCAGAAAGCAAAAGAATGAAAAAAATTACAGGATTAATGATGAAAGTCAGATCATGACTACCTAGAAAACATACTCTGTTTCATACCCAGCAATCAAACCCAGATCCATAGAACTCTACACTTCCTATTAAAATCTTCACTCAGTGCTTCTGACTGAAGATACACATTCCTCTTTGCTTGGCTAAACAATGAGGCCATCAGGTCTCTTTTGCTGTAGCGGGTCATCAGAAAGCAAAGTCCTACCAAAATCCTTGTTGTCAGAACAATCAGACAGTAAAGCACATAACTTATGCAAATTAACATTACACTACTCCAAACAGTGCTTACAAACTGAACGTGACTGATTTAAGTGTGTATTTACAATAAAACACAAATTTTAACAACTACACAAATTAAATGACTGAAGCTATAAAAGTGAGCATTCCTGAGAAATAACCTAGCTTTTTCCTCAGTATTCCTTTAGTGGTATTGGTTGTCTTTTTATGCCAAAAAAGTTGAGAATATGAAAGAAAATCTAGAGAATTCCAATGTGCATTCCCAAGGCTTTACTTCAAGAGCAGTACAAGGTTCTTAGTTCTTAAAAAATGCAATTTGTTGGACTCAAAACTTAGCAAAAATGCCAATTAGATCCCACCTAATCTCAACTAAGGGAGGAAGTAAAGAAAAAGATGAAGTTACAAATCCAAGAGGAACGCCTAACAATAAGTGAAGCAACCATTATGCAATATAAGCAGCTAATATTGCCATGGTGCAATTGAGCTAAACAATTTCAGAGATTTTATAATCAAAAATCAACTATTTAGCTTTTTTTTTTTTTAAGTACTTGCTTGTAAGTATCATTTTCAATGGGTAGCAGATCATATGCCATTGCCTGGAAGGTGAGCTCATGCAGTACAGTTGATACTGGGTCAAAGCCACGATCAATTATTATTAGTTGGGAATGGGTTTTAGCCTAGAAAGCCATCAAACAAACACAAAGTTAAGACAACGTTAATGCATGTTAAATCTACTTGCATTGTCACAGGACTGCAGAGATTTTTAGAAAAATAACTGAAAAACACTGCACTATGGTCCAAGTGATTAAACATTTTAATTGTATACAATGGTTTTAAATACTAATCTTAAGGCAATGTTCTTAGCCCACTGCAATACACTCAGAAATCTGAATTTTATTCATCTAGTGAACAAAAAATGTAAAAGAAAAACAAACAAAACCCCAAAAGGCTGTTCAGAGATTTAATAGATAACTTCATTATTTGTATTGCAAATCAGATAGTGCTGCAATACAGAGAAAGACCTCCAAACATTCAACTGAATGTTTCATTTTGGGATTTAGTGAAGTGGCAGTAGCAGCAGGAATATTTATTTCTGTAGCAAAGCGCAAAGTCTTAAAGCCAGAGTGGTTTACCCCATGGTTTTGTGTTTAAGCAGCTGCCCTAACCAGACCTTATGTGCAGTGACAGATCAAAACCATTATTTATGTGAACAGCTGTATCTTTGTGGACAATAAATCTCTTCAGAGGAAACATTTCAATTCTGCAGTAAGCCCCTTCTACACACGGCCTTATGGAAGGTGATATTAAAACATTTATCCACTGGTCTTTAGGTTTGTACTATCCCCCTACATTATCACAGGGCTTATTTTTCAAATAAAATCAGTTTGATCACACAAATACAGCTTTACTCCAACAGTTATTACCTCTACATTGCTTTCATACACAGAAACAACTAAATGGCAACTAGTCACCTTTATTATTAAATAAGATCTATATTTGTAGAACTTAATTGTTGAAGAATATTCCAAAGATTTTTTTCCCCAGACTTACAAAAAAAAAATCAAATATTTTAGTTCACTTTCTACCTTTATTTGGCTTTTCTCATCTGTTTTGTAGTAGTTTTCAAGAGTTTTTTCAACAAGCTGTGCAAGTTTGCTGGCTCGATCAGATGGTCCACTGGGAAAAAAGGAAGCATGCAAAAATAACTTATATTTCTTCATCAGAACACTAAAATGCTACCTTTAAAACAGAAAACTCCCTAGATTGATCCTCTGCTTTCACAAGTTTCTGAACTCCATTCTAAGTATTTCCAATATATTTTCTCTTTTACATTAAGATTTCACTCTTTGAATGCTTCAGGTATTTCACACAGCATAAACAGCTTCAGCCAAAAGACTGGCATCAGCTGGCACATGGCCCAGCACCTAAAGTTTCACTCAGAGGTGGGAAAGAAAAAAAAAAGAAAAAGAGAAAGAACAGGAAAAAAAAGTCAAGCAATTATTTGTTACCTTTGCAGAGAATAAGACACCACTTCACATTACACCACAGAATGCAGTCCTTGAATACAATTTCAGAAGCCTACTTTGACTTCAAAGATAGGAAATCTCTTTCAAAGCTCAAAAGAGGCATTCTTCTCAATATCTCTACTACAAGAAATCCTGATCCCATGTGCCACAGCAATTTCTGAACTCCTTGGTGCCAAGCAGAGCTGCAAATGGCTGAACAGCAGCAGTTCTGTTACAGGATTATGCATGTGGCATACAAGAATGCAGCATATCAGTGTCACCCTATTGACCAGACATGAAACAAACCATTCAGAACAAGACACCATACAGCAGGTACTGTTACAGGCATGTACACAGAAAAACACTGCTCTACCCACACTTCACAAATTCCTATCATTCCATATTTCAGACTTGTGGATGAAAAACAATTAATCCACAACCACAGGGGGAAAAAAAAAAAAAAAAAAATCAAACTAACCTGCAGCCTCGAGCTATGACCAAATAATGTGGTGAGCCCTAGCATGAAAGCAATTACTATAAAACACTAATTCTGCCCCACCTTTTATATCGTACTCCTGGATTCTCATCTAGCGTGGCACATAAGGTAACAATTTGTTCAGCCATGACTTGCAGTACAGCATCTTTATCCTTTGTCTTTTCCAGAGTGGGACTGTAGCAGCGGTAGAATGCATCTGGGATGTTGAGAGTAAACACCTGTGTAAAGCATAAGCAAGAAGAAAAGGGCCTAACTTGCAGATTGCCAAAACACCTGGTAAAAAGTCTGCTAATAATTTAAAACTATATGCTACAAGAAAAAGTCATACATAGGACACTTAAGGAAAAAGAAAACCAAACAAACCCACGCATCATTCCTCTATCCCTGCTGAGCTCATCTTCTTGTTCTCAGACTTTTTCCCTATTACTGTCCTAAGTAAATTACTCCATTTTTCAAATTGCTTACAGGATGGAAGGAAGGAAGGAACTAAACTCCTGTCAGTGTCTTGTACAGAGCCATACAATGCAATATCAGAATGATCATAGAAGGTATCAAGGTTAAATTGGTTTAAAATAAAATTTTACATATTGTATCAGATTTTAATATGAAGAATTTACCTTCAATAGCTGAAATTCTTTAAAGGCATTAAATCTTGATTAAAGCAGCTTAGTACTACAGAGATGAAAGGCTTTTTCAACAGTTTCGTAAATGGAATGCAAACATGGGAACAATCCCATTGTCAGTAAATGGATTTTCTCTAGCTTTAGATGGACTCTGTAACTAGAGCCAAAGAAGAACGTCCATCCAGATAAAGGTGTTTGCTTCACTCGAGTAGATAATCACCTGGACTTTGCCCAGAGCTCAGCCTCATTATTTACTCTCAGCATCCCAGAAAGCAGGCAGACTAGTTAACATTGTTCCTCTGCTAAGGATTCAAAAGGTTCTCACAACCCCAGATACTAAGAACACAAAACTGCAGTAAAAACAAGAAGAGTGCTGCCCAGCCTAAGTACTGCTTATTTTCAACTACAGAAAAGTAGTCCTGATTTCTGCTTTCATGGCGAGTCCTCCAGAAAACCAGGACCACAACATTTTCACAGGTTTTATTTGGTACAGAAAAGCAGCTTTGGCAGGGCTCCCAAACCCAGCTTGAAACAAAACTTGTAAACATCAACCTCACTGGAAAGCAAACAAACAGGCTACCCATACTCATTATCCCCTGATGGATTCTCAACCAAAATAATAAAGAAGCCTTTATCATAAAAAGAGTGTGTCTTCAAACCAGGAAACTGCACCACAGTGACATAGGGCTAGCAGCAATCCCTCCTATATTCACCTGCTACTTGGTGTACATAAGAGTTGTCACCCTTGGTATGTTGATAATGTTTACATGGGAAACATTCGTGGATAGTTCTGGTTAGTTCTCCAGCTCCCAGAACTGGGCAGAGCTTGGAGGCTTCACCTTCTTAGTGAGTATCAGTGTGCATTTCAGCCCTCTGTGTCTGAAGGGCATGACCAACGAATTATTTCTCAACACAACACCCACTGTGTGGCTGCACTATGAAAACACCCATTGGTTCCCACTGGTAGCATAGATCTTTAATTGAGAAAACAGGATTTCCATGTTCTCCTCTCACTGAAAAGACTGTCAAGTTGTAGTAAGTTTTTGTTCCACTCCCCTTCAGTTCTCTTAGTCCATTTGTTCTCCTTTCCTGACTTTCACCAAGTCCTACTTACTCCTATGCACCAACCTACCCAACCTACCAAAGTAAAACCTCAGTATCAGCAGTAACAAACTCTTACAAAAACCAACCAGAATAGAATACTTGCCTGCTCGTAGGGAACAGATTCCTTCTTTAACCCCCCTATTGCAACTGACACCAAGTCTTGCAAAGAGGTCAAGTGCAAAGAGTAAACCTCTGAGTACAAGAGCATTTGTTTTCATCTAAAAAGCAAGCACTGCATATGTGCCCAAATGGAAAAATCTCACACAGATTTTGCCACTCAAAAGCTACATTCTATTTCATTGTTTTCTAAAAGGTCAGCAGCACTTGAAAATAATCCTCCAGACTACTGTTAAGAATTAAACTTACCTGAGACTCATAAGGGAAGAAGGAAATGTTGATCTCCTTGCACCTCTTTATTGATTTTGCACATGAAGCCTTAATTTTATTGAAGAGGCTGTCAGGACAAACTATGGGGAAAAAAGAGACTAAGTATAAATAATTTGTACTATTCCAGCTGTCAGCTTACTTATAAGCATACAGTATTCAGAGCACACAATTCTAAATTAAGACCCAATTAACCATAAAATACAAAAAAAATTTGCCTACTCTTCCTAAAGTGAAATAGATCATATAAACAATATTTTGTTTATGAGATTTTTGAGAAGTACCACTGCTCAATTTATACTGGCTTTTTGCAAGCAAAAGGTTGTTGAACACTCATTAGCATTCCACAGCTGTGAAGGATGTTGATTTTATCAAAGTAAACGTTTCTGCTATTTCTTGTCATGTAGGAGAGAAAAAACCATTTCCCAAGCTACAAAAAAAAATCATATGTACGTATCTAAGAGCAAAACACAGAATTATGGAATTATAGATCTCTAAGGTGTTCCACAACACTTCCAGGCTACATTGGATTCAGTCTAGAAACTCAATTTAAGGAATACATGGATGACACAAATACTACACTGACTTGGAAGTGACAGTTTTTTCTCTAACTCAGGAGCTATTCATCTCAACAGGAAAAGTTCTGGCAAGCATTCAACCTGAACGCTTGCCCGCTTGCAACCAAGGAGCATACAGCAAGATAGCAGTACTTTTCCAGAACAGTAACTGCTGCTTCAGCAAGAAATTAAACAAGAAACCAAGAATTTGGATAGTAATTTAATACTCTTTTGAGAGCATCCAGTAGCAGATCCGCACAGTCCACAAAGACAGGCATGCCTCAGTCTCTGCCTTCAGCAGCACGTTTGGGTTTTTTGTTTTCCCCTCTTTACGCGGCGTTTTAGTCACGCTGACTGACTGCAGGGCCGTGCGCAATCACATTAACCCTGTTCCCAATAATGGTCTCTGCTATGCAATTTATCTTGTGCATGCACGGGCTGAGTAGGCCCCTTCTTTCAGGGAAGGGAAAAAGCTGGCTCACAGGTCTAAAGGAACTACCTGAAGCCACCAAGTACTAACACAGCTCTTGCAGGAAGTCCTCATGCAGTTATGTTTTTAGTACTATTTTGTTTATGTAAAGACACGTAATTTGACTTGAATTGTGTTCCTCCACGCTCCAACACAGGAGAAGACTGGAATACCTAAAAATAAAACTACATTACCTAAATTAAAAGCAGAGGTGGAGAACAATCAAGACTGTTTGGTAATTGTGAAAGAAATTACTGTTGCCACACAGCATGGTGACCACAGCCTGGCAACCCAGATATATGGTTAATGACTTGAGTCTCAAACCTTTTTGCAAGAAACAGGGCCCAAACTTTTCATTTATTCAACTACAGACAAGCTAAGTTAGAAGCTTACTTATTTACCCATATAAAGTTACCAAACTACAACACAAAAGCTTACTTACAGTCAGTGAAATACACGTATGCTGCTTTGTATCTGCTGGATGATTTAGTGATGAAGTCATCAATCAGTCCATCTACAGACTTATACAGGCAAGAAAAATAAGGAAAAAAAAAAACCAAAAAACCATCATGCCAGTGTTTTGCCCTCCTACACATACCAGACAAAGTTTCTCTCTCCTCTCCTCCTGCCCTATTACCAAGTCCCACTTAGGAATACTGCATTTCAACATATAAGAAAACACTGAAGTTTAATATTTTTAATTCCAGATGAAGAATAACAAGCAATTACAGATGGTCAGTGTACCAAGCTCATTTCAGGAAGCACACACATCACAGTATTTGCATCATTTTCCAGCTGCACCAGTGCTGAGATTTATTCTCTCAAGAATTTTTAGGAAGTAACAGTAATCTCTTATTAGAGCCATTAGTTTGAATTCTGTTTTTCAATGTATTGCATTATTATGTGATACAACATGTTTTTCAGTGAGGTTACAATGGCTAAGCAATGATACAGTGCCTACATTAACCACAAGGTACACATTTACAACTATTCCATGGTGGCACTGCATTGTCTTTCCATCTTGGGAAATTAGGCATTGCACAGAGGAGTACCACAGAAAACGCAGGAGTTAAGTACTGCATAGCTGCAGACAGTAAATAAATATTTTAAAATAAGAGGGTTTTTTTCCATCTGAAAGATCTTGCAACACTTTAAAATACTAACCTTTTTGGTGGGAGTTATTAAATATATTGCCTTCATGTGTGGGACAGGCTCACGGTTTTTATAAACATTCTCCACCACTATAAAGTAAGAAATATAACATTTTTATAATTAGGAACATTATGCATCTTTAAGGAAAACACTGCACGTATTTTAATATAGAGTTGATAAAAATAAAGTAACAGCAATCAAGTTGTCCACAATATTAGAGGTAAGGACGTACCTTCTGCCAAGAGCCCTGATTTATTTCTTTGTTATTTTATATACAGAAGGTTACCACAAGGCTTTCTCAACTCTCAGTCTAGTGACAACTAAAGTTGTAGGGCTAAATTCTTCCTAGGTATTCTACACTTCTGCAACAGAATGGCAACGCAAACATACTCCAACTATGGGGCCCAGCAGGAACTCTCTTGGCAAGACAGCTCTTTTTCCAGCACAATGAAGGAGAGGGAAAGAGAAACTATGCAGGGCATCATTTTGGACTACAGCCTCTTCTGTCCTTTGTTTGCCTATTTCCTGGGCAATTACTCTGTTTCAACATAATTGCAGGCACGAATTAAGACATTTGCAGCAAACCAGCTTCACTCATCTCTTGTTTTTCTCTGTTTAATAAAGTCATTACTGTATAGTGTTACAATTCACTAGCTTGAGAATGCCGAGATACTCCTGTGGCTCAGAAATTTTGTGGGGGAGGAGCAAGGAAGATAAGTAATGTCAGACATGTGGATGGGGAAAGACAGATTCCTTTCAGCAGTGTGCTCACTAAAAATAAAAGGTTTCTTCTTGATGAATAGGATATATGCTCACCAAAAGTTTCTCACAAAGGATAAGTAGCACTTATGATTTAAAACACACACCAAAAAGCAAAATTGATACAGCTCTACTATTATATTTCCAGAATAATCATGTTATGCTGAATAACTGGAATAAGAATAGTATTGTGGAATAAATAATCAAGTCTAACAATGCCCTCTCACACAAGCATTTCTGAAAATCTAGACCTAAAGCTAATTAAAACTAGTTCATTTACATTTTGGGAATTCATTTCAATTTCAAAAACAGGCATCAGCAAACAAACACCCATTCCCACCTCCCCAAAAAAGCCACCAAAAACCCCAAACCAAAAACCACAACAACCAAACAAAAAAAAAGTAAAAGCACAAAAAACACCAAAAAACCCAATCAAACACAAAAACCCTTAGAGCAATCTTTAGAAAAAATATTTTAAAGGGGGATTTGAGCTTTCAGGCAGAGAAACATTTGGGTTTTCCTTAAAAAAAAAACCCATCGCAACTTACTTACTACTGTAGAAACCTGAAAGTCTACTATTTTAACATCCCATGACTATTTGTCTTCATCAACCAAATAAAGACCATTTCTTGCAAGGGTACTATCAATTTCATCTGTTTCAGTCTCTCCCTTTTTCTTACCAGGATATTGCCATTGGTGCATTAATAGGAATTATGCTTACCTGTGATACCCTCTGCCAGTAGATCAGTCATTTTGCAGCACAGTGACAGTAATTTAGTAGTGTAATCATCTAAAAGCATTATCTAAACATATTCAGAAAAAAACACACAAGTATTTAAATAAATTAATCAGCTATATTAAACCCAACTCATTTCCTCAAAAACTTGCCATAGAAGTTTGAAGCTCAAACTATTTTATTACTCTATTTTTTTCATTACCTGCATACACCAACATTGCAGGGGGAAATTAATCTCAGAAGGCACAGGATTTCCAAAGATGTGCTCAATCTTAAATATGAGCTTTGTTCCCCCTACTCATACTAGAAAGTACTTTGAAAGTTTCACTTGGACATGTGTCTTTTGAATTCCTGCTAATTTACCCCCTGGCCTGCTCAAATATATCTGTATTTATTTTAAAACTGTTTCATAGCTTAAGAAGTTTTAACAGGTATCATACTGCTGAATCCTGCTCCACATGTACTGCAGTGCAGTGTAATTTTTGAAATTAATAAAGTACAAGTCTTTCAAAAGGAAAGTGAAGATAAACACAGTTTCTAATTTTTCTTCACAACTAATAAAAGAAAGACTACTAACCATTTGTTCTTCCTGTACTAGCCTCTAGATTTTTCAGTATTTATTATAAAGAGATCTGAATTAACAAAAGTAAAAACTATTAACTGGACAGAGAACAATCTTAAGTGAAAATGCCAGACATTAATTTTATGTATTTGTTTTCTATGCAGCGATACAGATTTCTTGTTCAAGTGATGACAGAATTCTTATAAAAATTTTAACAAAATTGTACCTTCCATTCTTCCTCTTTGCTAAAGTCATCAAATACTGCTGATTTCAGCTCTGTAAGAAGAAACAGTTTACCAATTAGAGGAATCAAATTGTTACTAAGAACAAAAAGAATAATTCATCCATTTAGACTCATATGTTCAGAGCCCTAAGAAGAAAAATTTTAAAAACTCATACTGATAAATACTTGCACAGAATTCTTCACCACAAACTGTCCCTGCCTGTTTCTAGGTCTGTACACAGGTGTAATAGCAAATTTTTAACCACATGAAAATTTTATTAACAGTCACATTTTCTGAGAACATTCTTGCCAGTTAATTAGCCTTTAGCATTACACAGAATTCCTTTTAATAAACTGAGTGCCCAACAAACTTGTCCAAAATCTCAGCCATTATATTTTTCTACAATATTTGCCTATAAAAGACACCAGAACATACAAATGCATAATTCAGTTGTCTTGAACCTCATTTCTGCAATTAAAAAATAGAAGTCAGTTTTCTCCCATAATACAATGAAAGTTTATTCCAAGCTATCAGTGTACCAGACACTGTGTACTTGCCCCCGCACTATTCCAAATGTTATTTATTTTGCCCTGAACCTGCAGCTGCTTCACCCAAATAACTGGCCTACAATGGTTTACAGGCTCTCAAAATCATTTTTCTCCTGCAAGCATTCTGCACACACCAAAACCAAACCCAGGTTAGTGCTCCATTTTTGTCCAGGTTTTCATTTTCTTCTCACAGATTTTATACCAACCATATACCCTAACTACCTTTTCCAATTTTGTCTTCTCTGAATACATTCAATTAGTTTACAAAGGCTTTTTTTTCCTTCTACCTTTACTTCACAATCTAGGAAATAACTATACACAACCCTGACAGAACAGCAGGCTGCCAAATCACTGTGTGGGGGAAAAAAAAAGAAGCAAACCACGCCTTGGCAAAACTAATGACCCATTTATAACACACTTCCTGAAGAAATGACTGTTAAGCAAGTGCTACAAAAACCAGAATTGCAGAAATGCTGACTCATTTACAAAAATTAATATAGCTACCTATGGCTAGGCTAGAACTTATTATACAATCTACAAAACAATTTAAAGTTGTGGAAAAAAAATTAAAATACATAATTCCTCGTGGAAAGGACTTCCTTTAGAGCTTAACTATATACAGCAGCTCTCTGTATTTCATGATTTTATCCACAGGAACTCCTGTCTCCTAAATACAGGTAGCTTTCTCTGTCCTCATAACTGTCATCTTAACTGACAATAAACTTGTGTGAATTAACTTTTCCACACACTTCTGCTTCAATTCCACACACCACAGGTGTAACTTCCATGGCTGTTTACAGAGCAGGAACAAGATACACACTGACACAAGCTGCTACATAAAGCATCGGCATCACTATTTTCAGACAAATCAGCCTTAATAAAAGCCCCAACTTTTGCTGAAACGTTAGGAAGCAGCAGTTTATGGCCTTCAATTACCCATTTTAAAAGTGCCAGACAACGTCTAAAACTTAGTTCATCAGTTTTCATTGTTGTTGTAGTCTTGGAAAGACAAGAGGAACCAGATGACTAATAAAGCGTTCATTTCAAAAGTTCCTCTTAACTAAGCTTGCAATATAAACGTTTTATTATTCACACTGCTTCACTGTTACTCTAATCTTTGTTCCTCACACTGGCAACACCATTTTCAAAAGTTTTTATGGCCCTTAATGACACACTCATGCTTTGATCAAATTATTCCCTTTTAAGGTCCAAGTCTTCTATGAAATATCTCAGGATAAAACATTGGCTTTACAGTCCTAGGCACAAATAACAGAGTAAGACAGCAGGATAAACAAAGCAGCAAAAGTGGGGATTTCTAAAGGTTAAGTTTAAAACAAAGGTATCTGATTCATACAGGCAGGGTACAGGTGCCAGCAGTTAGGACTGAACTCCAGAGGGACAGTCTGCTTTTCACTTCTAGTGACACAAACAGCTTTCAGGTGGAAGCAGAGGAGAAAAATGAAAACAAGACGGCAACAGGACCTTGCCATTTCAGTGACAGTCGCCAGGCTGGCTGAGCAGCTCATGGAGTCACAACCTCAGTACAATTAAGCTCGGGATGAGGTGGCTGCTAATGCCTTTTCCCCAGAGGTCTCACACTACCTGAAATACTATAAGCCTTTCTACTCCAAAAAGGGAAGGAGCAGTTACAACTTCATTTTCTGTAACAAACACCAGCAGAACCTGCTCCAAAACACGGAGATAAAAATCTGCAGTTCATTTGTAAGCCTACCTGAGAACACCTTCAGCTTTTCCTACCGAAAATCGTGAAGCCAAACACAAAGTGGGAAATGCCGCTCCGTGAGAGAGAGCAGAGAGCCCCTTCTGGGGCCGGAGCACTCCCCAAAAGTAGTAGCTCGGATGCAATAGAGAAGTGCTTGAAGAGCTGACTTAAGTTTAGGCTCTTCAAGAGCCCGTCAGGCGGGCCATAGCCTACAGAGCTCACCCTTATCTCAGAAAAAGGCACAAGCGTCTCTTTGCAGCGCTGTCACCGCGGACACCCGCGGCAACGCCGCAAGCCGGGGCAGCCACCTCCCACCAGCGCGCCGAGTCACCACCTGTAATAGCCGGCAGAAGCCGCCACCCACAGCCTCCGCCGGACACCGGCTGTCCACAGACCGCCCGGGCCCGACCCCAGCCCCGCTCGGCCGCCTCAGCTCCGACACGCAGCGCGGCTCTGGCCGCGTCGGGAGCGGCCCCAGACCCCACCTCGGCGGGCACCCCCGACCCCACACACGGAGCTACGCGGAGCCGGCGCCTCAGCGGCGGAGGCTCCCGGGCGGCCCGCGCCCACCGAACGGCCCTGGGGCGCTCCCGCCGCAGGGCCGGGGAAGGAGCCCCACAGTCACTCACTCTGCCACACGAAGCCCTTCAGCCCCCGCACCGCCGGCGCCATCTTGCTGGCAGCACTGCCGTCCCCTCCCTCTTCAGGGGCGGTGGCGGAGGGCGCAGCCCGATCCCGGGCGGGGCAGCTCCCGCCGGCCGGGGTCAGCCCCTCAGGAGCCCGGACCAGCCCGCCAGGAGCCGGGCCGTCTTCGACTGCCGCCATGGTGTCCGAAATTTCCACTGGGAAAGTGCCCCGTGGCGAGGGCTCGCCCCCTGAGGAACGAGCCTCCCGCTGCTCAGGTGAGCGCGGGACGAGGAGCCGCTCGCGACCGCCGAGGCGGCCCCTGGCGAGGTGTGGGGAGCAGGGCTGGACACCGCCTGGCCGGGGTGGCTCCCGAAACCTGCCCTGGTCCCGGCTCCCCTCGGAGGAAAGCCGGGGCTCCCTCACGAAAACGGCCCCCAGGTTCCCGCTGACATGCGTGTAAACCACCAAGGAAAACACTGTCGGGTCGTAGAACTATAGCGGCTGTTGACGCCTATAATCGTCTGTCGGAAGTTACAGTTTGAAGATATTAAGTCGGGAACCAACAGCTAGAACAAATACGAAGGAATGCGAGGAAAATTTCTCTTTCCACAACGCCAGGTATGAGAAGGAATAGTTAGTTCCCAGTCTGTATGGCGCTGTGCCGTTCAAAGGGGAGTACGATGAGGGCATCATTCCCGACAGAAAAGAAGATGCTTGTGAGTGCGTAAAAATGCCATAGACAATGAGCCGAAGACCAAATTTCATTTAGCTTAATTATTTTGTGAGTCTTGTATAAACCACATAACAGAAGGGAAGAGACCCCCACGAACCATGCGGCCAGAAGCCGAGTGCTGTGGTGGCCCCGTGTCAGCAGGGTTTGGTGGCCGCTGTCCAGCTGTGATCCAGCAGGGAGGGGCGGCCAGCCCAGCGCGACCTCCTCTCCCCCGGGGAGTGCGCCCGCAGTGACAGCACCGCTGGGGAACAGCGCTGCGGCCTCAGCTCGCCCCCGTGTGAAGCTGGAACGAAGTTCTGACAAGATGTGCAGTGCAAAAAGTAAATCATTAGCGTTTGCTGGAGTGCTTCTCAGCTGCCTAGAAATGGTGAGTGCGACTTACTTGCTGTAAAGCTACTTTTAGCGATGATAGTGTATTCTTCGGAAAAGTAAACTAAAAGTTAGGGTGGAGCATTATCAGACATCCGCTTCCCCATTGTCATTTCGTTACTATCACAGTGTTGCACTGTTTACATATGGCTGAAAAATACCTTCAAAGTTTGTCAACAGCTGCAAACGGAATTAATGGGCAGGTTCAGAGGGCAAAATGCAGAAACAGTACAATCTGCATACCTGTACCAAATCTCAATGGTTGTGTATTCTTTCCATGCTTAAAGAATCTGAGCAAATACATCAGATCAGTAAAATGTGTTAATAAACATACTATTTTAGGTGGTTGTTACTAACATTCTTAGATATTTAATTTTCAAAATAAAATATGTCACATTGCATTTCTAATTTTGTTACATTTTCCTTTTCAGATATTTTCAGCAAACACAGGTAAATACTCAAAATGGTATTTTGGTTTTGCCTGCCTATTTTTGAACGGGTCTGAAGAGAATATCCACTTGTGATTTTTAATAAAATATTCTGTAAGTTCTCGCAGTTTTGTAAACAAAAATTGTTTTCATGTTCGATTCAGGCTTTAAAAATTACATTGATATTTTATAAATTTTAAATTTCATTTTTAGGAGTCACAATTCTGTTGGACATTCACGCAAATATTCAGACTCATGCCTTGATACTAGTGTGAACCTGGGAGAACACTCAGATGAACAAATTCTGCTGTTCATTACATAGCTGTTGTACAAATGGGATTCACACTGTCCCCTATTTGCAACCGATTAATTGTTGTGTATTTTAATAATTAAAAAACCAAACAAAAGAAACATCAAAAGAAAACTCCATCATACTCCCTCAAAAAGAAAAAACAAATAAAAAAACCAAAAAAAACCACCCCAAAAACCAAACAAACCAAAAATACCAAAATAAAAACCACACCAGAAGAAGCACAATCTCCTATGCACAAATATTTCCAATGTTTTGGAATTTAATACACAGCTACTCAATTAAGCATTAACATCTGCTCTTAGTCTCAAGCACTTTCTTATCAGTTACAGTCAGACACCTTCTTTTGCCCCATTTGTAGAAATGGTCCCAGATATTCTGTCTGACCATGCCTATGGAACATTTGCAGATGGGTCTTTCACAATCGTGGAGCAAAATACCGCACTATATATATTTTTTTTTAATTTGTTTTAAAGTATTGTCTTTCCTAACAATTCATAAAAATTTCTGTGCAGGAAATCCTTACCCAGGTCTATGTCTTGCCTAACAGTCCAGTAGAGAATAGCACATAGATGTTAGCACTTAGCTGAGAAGCTATGTATAATACTTGCTCAGGTCTCCCAAATCCCGCATGAGCTGCCTTGCAATGAACGAGTTTGCCTCAAGGTACCTACTTCGTCCCAAATACTTCTACATTCCTTTTCTTAATTTTATGTGGGAGGTACCTTCATTTTATCTTTTTTCCCTTCTAGTGAGTGTTTTGCAGCCTTGCAATATGTGTAATTGCTTTATAAATGCTGATTTTAGTGTGAAAATCCTGATTTCTGAACATAAATTACTCGTGGTTAAGAAATACACTGTGTAGTTAGTTTGGTGTCTGCAGTACACAAGAGCTCTTTCTGAATGGCAGATTATTGTGTGTTGCTTTGATACAGAAATGTCTATGGTTCAGCATCCTATTTCAGACTGCTTTGTATAAGCATGCACTTCTTTTTTGTATATATTGCTTTGTATATCACTTTAGTTAGTAATATAGTCAATTTGTTTTGAAGAACCTCTCAGTGCAACCTAGGTTAAATAATGGTTTTACAACAGTGATTTCAGAGTACTAGAGTATTTTTATGGAAAGATTAAATTTGGTCTAGATAGAATATCACAAGACTCTATGTATTTTGTTAATGTTCACTGAACTTAAATTTTAATCATTCATAGAAAGTGTAGACTATTTGTCCTACATTTTGTCTCTGTGAAATGTTCAGAGCACGCAGCGTTCCACAGGCCCGTGTTTTCCAACTTCAGTACGTCTATCATTATTTCCATTTTAGCTCCAGATACACCTGTTATTGACCAAGCTTATTCAAAACTTAGCAACAGTATCACAGTGGAATGGAGAGCAGTACCTGGGGCTACTAATTACATGCTGACTGCACAGGATGGAGATTCCTTCGTTGAAACTATAGTAAAAAATTCTCCAGGCACAGTGACGGGACTGAAGCCTGCCACCTTGTACCGAATCACTGTCAGATCTATAAGTTCAGGAGGAAAAAGCCAGCCTTCACCTTTCAGAAAAGTAAAAACAGGTGGGCTTTCAAAATTTTATTTCAAATTCTGTAATGTTATTTTAACAACGCATTCATGCATGTACCAGTCCTGAATTATTATAATTTTATTTTAAATTGTACTGATCACATTCTTCTTTCAGTTTTTGAGGACTAGAATTCAGCCATTTGACTTAATGACCAGGACAAAAGTCTGAATTAATGGTTTACTTTATGCTTGTACAGTAAGTTAAAAGTTCAGTTGGGAGTTTCACTGGAATTTGTATGAACATATGTGTTTTACTTTAACAAAAGGCATAACTTGAAGGAATAGAAGAAATGAAGAAACAACCAAAAGTATAAAATAGTAAGACAATGTGAAACTTAGAGGACAGGAAATGCAGTATCTTCTTGATGATTTTCATTCTTTCTTCAACACATGCAGCCCTTGTCACTTTCTGTACAACTTTTGTTCATTTCACAAAACTTGCAATGCAATAATCGATGCACCAAATAATTTTTCCACATTTGTTCTGTTGATCTTGCATTAATTTATTTTTTCTGGTTTTGATGTCACTGAATTTGTCTCTCAGGGTTAGTGATTGTTTTTTCTGTATATTCATTTCAAATTTGGCCTTTTCAAGCTGTCCTACTGAAAAAACAGAAGCATAATTTTGTTCTTTCTCTACAGTCCTGGCTGCTCCGATTCTGTCTGTTCATTCTCCGAGCTGTGACTCCATTGCAGTGAGCTGGAAAGCTATGCATACGGCAGCTGGATTCTCTGTGTCACTCATGAGATCAGATGGTTTGGGCAGAATGCTGAAGCAGAACACCACCAATACCTCCTTGATATTTACAAATCTAGATCCAGGAACTCTCTACACTATCAAGGCTTATGCCTGGAATGCCAATGGGATGCCTGGAGATGATTTCACATATAACCAAAGAACAAGTAAGAAATGTTCTTTTCTGAAACCAAGTCAGCATTCCAAAAACAACACAGCAACATTATACCAGAAAGTATTTATGTGTATGTGTGATTGTATTACGTTTTTCAAAGATACATTGAGTAGATTTTCAGGTCATATTTTTGCCCCGTCTCAAAGTTTATGGAAGCTCAGATGACATGGCTATGTTTAGTGAACATTACCGAGGCAAAGATACCAATTACTGTCACTAAAGTTGCACTTAGGACAGGTCTGGATAAGGGTTACACAAACTCAGACTGATTTTGAGGATTTTTCTAATTGTGAGAAGCAAATATTCAAGTAAGCAGGGAGTTTCAGCTGTGGTCAACTAGAACTATTTCTTTTTTAAAATGTCACTTTAACATAAATGAGGGTAAGGTTTGCACCCAAAAAAAATGCATTTAGTTTGCAAGTTGTGAAAGAGAGCATGTCTGTAGGCCATAATCTAAGTTATATTTATGTGTTCCAAATTGATATACCATAGGTCCTAACACACCAGTGGATGTTAAAGTAGCTTTCAATAGTGGTGCTTTAAGAGCTGTTGTCTCTTGGATGCCAACGGAAGGAGCTCTAACTTACAGTGTCACAGTCTCCAGTGGACTCCTGGAACTGAGGTGTAACACATCTTCTGCCTCCTGCATGGTGCCATCCCTCCAGTGTGGCTCTCAATATTATGTGTCTGTCACAGCATACAATGATGCTGGATCCAGTGAACCTACTGATGCAGTAAGCTTAAAAACTAGTATGTGTCACTGATTCTTATATAGCTTATGGCATTTTAACATCTACTTCTTTAATTTCAAATGTAAATGAGTCCATTGTAATTCACAGGTGATTCTCAAATAGTTCTTCTTTTGACCTTTGTTCATTAATTACATCATATACTTTTCTATTGCAGGGGTAAGAGCCTAAACATTCTTCATATTTCAGTGACAAAAACTTGCAGTGGTGAAACAAATTTGTGAGGAAATAGCATTAAGGACTGCCTCTGAGCACAGAACTGTTCTGGGCCATGTCAAGTTGTTAGTTAGAAAGGGGGTCAACAAAAGCACATTCAGCCAAAGTAACACTGCTAGACTAAATTAAGAAACCATCAACCATAATCAGGACAACAGCTTACTCAGTTCAGGTACAGCACCACTGCCGTGTCAGAGTTTGTTGTTTCCTGACCTGTTAGATGAACTGTAATCAAAATCTAAACTATTTCTTTTTATTATATGCTACTTGAAATACACAATATTATTTACTTAGTTATTTGATGTAACCTGCCTCATTTTGACTTTTGATAGGAGATCAATCATGTGAGCAACTCTGTGGTGCATCTAACAGGATGAGAGAACCTTATGCAAGAGACAACTATTAAGCTGTGGGCTTTAATCTCATCCAACACTGCTTCAGCTAGATCATGTATATTCATTCTAATAGCAGCAAGCTGCACTTTACTGAACTAGAAAGAAAGTAAATGTTATTTAAACAAAAGCCATGGAGTTTTCAGTTTAATGTGGCATTTTGGAAACCTAAGCAAAGGACAGTTCTACTCAGACACAGCCAGTAAATTTTATACAAAAATATGAAGGGTTTTCACATATAGAGGCTTTTGGATGCCAACTGCTATTCATGCTAGTATTGCAATTATCATCCAAACCTACTATTTGTGAGCACACACTGAGCCAGTTCCTTTTGAAATATTGCCTGGTGTCACTTTTTGTCCAGAGGGCTCCTTAAGCAGATGTCTCTGTAAAACATGATGGTAGCATGTAAAAATCATACCCTCTTGTCATCTAAATATAAGCAGCAACCTCTGTAAAGGCAACTAAGTTGCTGTTTTCTTGATCAAGACAGAGCAACTGTTCAAGCTGAGTAGAATTATTCTATATATCCCTGATTTTCCTTTCTTCCCCAAGAGTATAACTTCAAGAAAGAAAAAAATAATTGTATTGAGAATTTTTCCTGTTTTTTAAAATGTTTTTTTCAGTTCCTTGTGCACCAGTAAACATATCAATTGAGGAGGATGAACCTGGTCACTTGCTGGTGTCATGGTCTAGCGTCAGTTTGGGTCATTATTACGTGGTTTTTGTGAAGAGTGATGATGGCTTGGAAGTGCACTGCAACACATCATATACTCAATGCCATTTCCAGTCGGACTGTGGTTTCACTTATTTCATTAGTGTCTTTGCATATAACAAGGCAGGGCAGAGTCCTTCAGGTGATATATTCAATTACACTACTGGTAAGTAGCCATGTATTCCTGCAAATTCATTTGGATCCCTTACTGTATTTATGGTAGAGCTGTTTGGCATTTTTATGGGAAGATAATGACTTCTATTTTTATTCAGGTTTTGGGCATAACACACAGAGGCTGGCAGAGAAAAAGAAACAGTTCACATTGCAATTAAACTTAACTTGCATAGTCAAGTGCAACAACATGCATACAAACTTGAAAACAGTTTAACAATTCACAATCATCAGGCAAGGATATATGAATAACACACAGACCTGACATAACATTTGAACTCTAGTCCTGTCTGGGGTTTTTGGTTGGTTCGTTGGTTGGGTTTTTTTTAGTTTTGCCTCAAGGAAGAGTGTACCAAAGTCTTAAACTTACTCATAGGGAGTTTTCATACTTGGAAAACTAAAAAACTAGGAAGTTCAATGGGAAATTGAGAAGAACATTGTTATTTAATCTCTAGACCTTTAAAATTTTACACCAAGGGTATACATGATTCCTGTGTCTGACCTAAACACTAGTATGTCCTCTATTGATTTGGAAGCAGTGAATTAATTTAAGAAGTAAATTAATACTGAATTAATTTAAGAAGTAAATCTGGGATTCATTAGACTGTTTGCACAGTACTGGTCACCTCTGGAGATGACATGAAGCACACAGATAAATGAAACAAGGCTCTTATTTGCACCAGTTTTCCACTCCCATTCGGGTTTCCCTGGCTGCCTTTTCTGTTCCAGCTCCTTGTTGCCCCAGTGACTTCAGGGCCGCGTTCGTGTCGAGCGACACGGTGCGGGTCACCTGGGCTCCTGTGCGAGGCGCTGACCTGTACGAGACCCGAGCAGCTGGCGGCAGCGGTGAGGTGCTCTGCAGGGACACGGCCACGGCCTGCACGCTGTCGGCTCTGCAGTGCAGCACCCCCTACAACATCACCGTGTACTCCTGCAGCGAGGCCCGGGGCAGCAACACCTCGTGTGCGCCTCAGTACGTGGCAACAGGTACCGTGATCGCTCATCTTCCTTTAGCTGAAGAAATCACTATTATACACCACAGTGATTCGTGGATGGAAGACATTACTGGACTGCTAAGTTCCTGTTTAACTGTTTTACTAAATTTATTGATAAAAATATTTTAAAAACCCAAAAAAACAGCAACTCCAAAACTGAAAGTCCTCAAGAATATGCTATAAGAAGGGAACTTAGATCAAATTTGTATTGGAAGCTTCTGATAGCTCCAGTATTTTGAAAATCGGAATTACAATTTATACACAAAATCCTTATGTTGTCTCTTCTGTCACAATTTCTAAATTCTCACCAGGAGTAAAGCGTATAAAGATCATATACTTTTCCAAAGTAATTTGTCAGTTCTAACTGGAATTTAATTTTCACATATAACTTATACAGTATGCATAAACAATCTGTTTAAATGCTATTAATATGAAATATTTCAGCTCCCTGCAGTCCTGAAATTAAAAATATTTCAAAGGAGGGTCTATCTGTAATCAGTGTGCAGTGGCAACCTAACAATGAAGAAGCTACATATGTTGTCACTGCCAGAGGAGAGGCTGGACTTTGGCATTGCACAAGCACCAGGAATTCCTGTACCCTAAAGGATCTTCCCTGTGGATCTGCTTTCTCTGTAAGTGCTATAGCAAGATCAGCAGCAGGACAGAGCTTACCAAGCTACAGTATCCCTTTAGAGACAGGTATGGGGCATTGTATATAGTTCAACATACTTAGCAGCATAATATTAAAATAGTTCTATGACTCTATGGTTTTGGCTATTTTTTATTTACAATATGTGCACATTGTACTACGTACTGCTGGATGTCCTTTTTGTAAACCTGTCTGTATCTTTGTGTGTGACAAGGAAGGGTCATTTGGCAGTTGCCTCAGACTGCCTCAGCCTTAGTGCAACCAATTATCTTCTGGCACAGCTAACTAAAATGCAATAACATAATCCACTAATGTAATGCATAACTTCCTTGTCAGCATTTTGATATTTAGTATTACAAGGAGAGGCAATGAGGTAATGTCCATGTCAACAAATAAGCAGTGTAACGAACAGATTAAAGCACATCCTACCCACTATTCCTGCTATTAATTTGCTAACAGGTTTTGTCCTCTACCACCTCTCCAGACAATCCCCAGGCCCTGTACAGAGATTAATATACACCAGGGTCTATTTTTAACAGGCAGTTTGGCTGCAGTCATTTTACTTTGTAAAGGAAGAGACTTTAAACAGAGACAGAGCTGGACTGAGATATATGACTTGAGGGCTAGAGACAGACCCTGCTTTATTAAACTACAGATATACTCTGATATTCTGATGAAAAATCTTAGTAATTTTTAGAATCTTGGTGAATAATAATTTTATAATAATTCCAGGGTTCTAACCCACAGTTAGAGACAAATTGATCTTACATTGACGTCCTGTTTATTAGAGGCTTGCCAGCAGAGTCAACTATTTTTCAGCATGCCTGAAAAGTATGCACTTCTTCACTCCTTTACTCTTGATCATGTACTATTCTACCTGCAACCCTCCAAATACCTTCCATCTCCCAGGTACAAAACAGAATTCACTTCTCTGGTTTTTGTTCTCTTTCAGCTCCTTGTTGCCCTAATGACCTGATACTAACTGAAGTGACACAGTCGTTAACCAATATCAGCTGGTCTGTTGGGAGGGGTGCACAGACATACATAACAACCCTGGAGTCTGCAAAAGGACAGGCAAAGTGTCACACACTTCAGACCTACTGTCTCCTGGGATGTATCACATGTGGCACCAACTACACAGTGTCTCTGAGAGCCATTAGTGAGACGGGTTTGACATCCAGCTGCACCTATCAGGGATATTCCTCCAGTACGTAAAGTGTAAATGCAATTGGGAAGAAAAACATTCAATATACAATGTACTTTGTTCCTCTCAAAAAAATAGCTGAAATTCAACACACAGCTAATACACCTGCAGATCCCTCTTTAAATAAATGCACTTTGGATTATTTTCATATAATCAAGACCTGTTCTTATGACAGCCATCAGTTGGCCATATAAAGAAGTTCTAATAATATTGCTCCAGAAACACTTTTTAAATTTCAATTATGGTACAGCATAATTAAATTTCAGAGACCTCAAATGGATTCTGGGCATTCTAAGGCAGGCCTTATGCCAGGTGAGAGCAACAACATTCCAACATGTAAAACAATGATTGAATTCCAGCTCCATAAAACAACTCTAATAAGACTTTTCTCTCCTAGTTTAGTTCAAGAATTATTTTGGCTTTGTGAAATAATGATTTTCTCCTTGAAATGCTGGTAATCTGGTTTAAACTGCACTCTAGAAATTTATAATACATTGTGAATTCACAAAATTTGCTCATTAATGTTTCTTACTTTCTTAGGTGCTTGCTGCCCTTCTGGGGTGAAGCTCTACAGACTGAGCAACAATGGCATCAGGGTGTTCTGGCGAGCTTCTGATGAAACAATAAACTACAATGCTGATTTACATGGCTCAAAGGGCAATTTCAGCTGTACCCCCAGCTCGGGTCTGAGTCACTGTGATATCACCAAGATACCTTGTGGGGATGTCTACACTGTGGTGGTAGCTCCAGTGACTGACAAGGGGCCAAAGCTCACATTTTGTCCTAAGAAAATATATTCAGGTAGGATTTAAATTTCTTTGATTTTTTTTTTTTTTTTTGCATGCTAGATAGTTAAATGTAATCCGAAGTTATGCAGGTAAAGGTGGCATGAAATAGAACTTTTCTGCTCTAGTGTTGGCTGCAGAGTAAACTTTATCAGTGCAGTCTTGAAATACTTGTGATGGGAACTTCACAGAAGCATTTCGGGTCTGGGCACACAGGTCCCTCTTAACTGGATCACCTATATCCTGGTAAATACAGGAAACTTAATGTACAGGTGGGATGTTAGGAATGGTTAGAATATAGAAGCAAATAAATGAGCATATTTTGTTTTATGTATTTTTAAAATAAAAAACCAAATCAGTAACTGCAATGAATCACTCCTAAGCGCATTTTTAAAGTAAAAATTGTTCAAAGGGGAAGGAATTAATTTGCCTTTCCCAAGGCATAGATTTAATCCATTATAAAACTACTGCTGCTAGGACTGCATAATAGTATAGATGGACTACATACTGCAGACTAATATTTTCCATCTTACAACTTCACACCTAACACTTGTACCACTATTTCATGTCATTTCAGTCACCTGTTCTGGAAGCTCTGTTGGAATGGGTAAGAGCAGTACATTCATTAAAAATTCATGAAATTTATAGAATATTTTTGCATCACCTTCAATAAGATGCATATAGCATATAGATTTGATAGTCAAGGCTTCTGGTAGTGTTATTCAGGTTTATCTGATCCCCTCCCCCATCTTATAATGTACAATTTAAAAAAAACCAACAAAACCTTACCTATATTGTGGCCTGTATACTATCATGCATGGTCACAACACTTAGTACTCATTTGATAGCACATAATAAAAGGCAGGTTTATCTTTTATAGCCTTCCCACATCCCATTACAAATGAAGCTAGGTGGTACTTCTGCTTTCTATTTTCAAAAAGGTTAAAAAAAAAGTGTGGCTTACCTCAGTCTATTCTATCTTATTTCTTCTGGGTTTCAGCAGGATAGTGCTTTATTTGCCTATGTAAACTGCTAGAAACAACTTCAAAAGCAGCCACTGAAACAAACATTTCTCAAGACAGTTGCTTTTCTTAACTGGAATTGTCTTAATTTCCAATTTTTTTTTATAGTTATTTATAGAGGAAAGAGCAATGCAAAACACATCTAGATGAAATTCTGGTTCAGATAAGGAGGTAAGTTATAAGAATCACAATTCATATTAGAATGTATGAATCCAACTCTTCCTGCTGATTAAATCTTTGGGATTGTAGGGAAACGCTTCACCAGTCCTGTATATCATAAGTGGTTTGTTATAATCCATATTTACCTCTGAAATCTCTTGTTGTTTATTTCTACTAGCACTACTGATTTATCCTCCATTTATAACAACCTCCTTTCACTTCATTAAGCCTACACTTCACTATGCTACAGTTCCCCAGAAAAGCCCTTAAAATCCAGACAGACAAAAATATTCTTCAGCACTCATTTACTTTCTCCTGGTGTTCTGGACTGTTTTCTGCTCCTGTCTCAAGAGGGATGGCAAGAAATCACTGCTGACTTTTTCCCCCTAAGGCTGATCTTTTTGCTGCTGTTCACCTACCGCTATCCTGGATGTTAAGATTGTTCATAACACCATTCTCCCTAAACGTTATTTTCAGTCTTTTTTCCCCTGAAGCTGGAAAGACATCTGTGCTTAACTGCAACATTCACAGCTGCTTGAGGACTGGGAGCAGGAAAGCTGAGCACCTAGCCATATCTGAGACCTAATCCTGGCAGGACCTTGTCTCATACTCCACAGTGGTTACTTCTTCAGCCGACTTTGAAAGCAAAGTTTAAGGTCAATGGTTCTACAAACACATGTGTAATCTAACAGTCTTCAGAACCTCATGTGTACAAAGGTATCCAAAGACAACAGGGTTTTTAGCACTATTTTCAGCTTAAAAAACCAGACACTATCCTTTCTGGAAATTGCCTTTCTTCAGAGAACACATCAGGTGTTAGGTATCTCAGCCAATGCTTCCGATCACTTGTGCAAAATCTCATGGGAATCTCACGCTTCACTAAGTTGCTTGTAGATGGCCCAAGAATTGTATGCTGCTTCTTAAAACATGATCTGCATTTAGTCATGATCAAACAAGTCTTTCTTTAGGAAACATTATTTAAAACTGCCCTGCATTAGTTAATAGAAAGTTGGTTTTATTTCTCACTTAATTAAAAAAAAATTAAACAGCCTTCTTCCTCAAGGATTCTATTTCAATATTTCTTCTTTGCAGACATCATTGCCAAACACTGTCACCACAGCATAAGTGTTTAACTGCGTTTTCAGAGATCTAAAGCAATTGGTTTCTTTTGGAACCAAATTCAAGCCTCAATCTACTTTTCACCTAAGCAATTCTGATAATTCCATGCTCTAACAGTAACTCTAATGTACTTTAAGCCATTCTAAACTGTTGGTGTATGTTTTCTTAATTCTCCCTGGCATACAGACCTTAACACCTCAATTACACACTACAAACAACGTTGTACTATTTTCATCAGCTCCTCTCTCTTTTGTCACTGAAAAGAAGTGTAATTGTATCAGAATCTATCAATTTGTATGTCTGTTGGGGAAAAAAAGGGCAAAAAGCTGAAGAGGAGTCATGATTTCAAGAAAAAACCACATTGATTCAGCTCTAAAAAAGTGGGTAGCAGATGTATACAATTAGCAAAACAGGGAGGAAAAGCAACACCACGAAACTGAGCCAGATACACACATCCTACTATGGCAGTGTGTAACCTCAAGGTGTTGTTATTCAGGCCTTAGACATTGTCTAATAACAATTGTCTAATAGTTAACACTGCTGATTTGTGAAATGGCACTGGCATTCACTGAGCTATTAAAAAATTTGGTCAGGATTGGTTGCAGGTTCTCTCCAGACTGAGGTAAACACACTATTATGGCTCATGCTGACTTCAGACCACAGGAAAGGACAATCAGATGTCATGTTTTTATAGATGCTGTTTCTATACTATTTACTTGTATGAAGCTGTGGACTTCTTGAAGCAAAAAAATTCCAAGCAATAAAATTCTCAAACAAACAACAAAAATCCTACCAAAAAGCCCCAAACAACCCAACCCCACAGCCTCTTGAAAGAAGACTTGAGAACCAAGAAAATTCCTGTTGAAGGCTTGGAGGTAGGCAGCATATGGATATGCTAAAATGGATGCATTCAGAGCAGTATCTGTGAAATCATGTGGACTAACAAATTAGGAGATTAAAACCACTTAAGTTATTTCACAGCAGATGACTTCAGTAATGCTTACTTAACAAAAAAGTTCATTGCATAATAGTAAAGATGTATTAGTTGGAATTACACAAATATGGACACTTGCAAAAAGATTTGTGTATTTTAAAATACACGTTGTTTCTAATTGCATCTGACACATAAGTTCAACTTAGGTTTTCAATCCACTGAAGGAACTGGAAAAATCTACCCTTCAGCTGATTTCAGACTTGACCCAAATTTACTGAGATTTAGTGTTCTACCACATCTAAGTATTGCTGGTGAAGAGTAAAAGAGATACAATGACAACCTCATTGCAAAACATCAAGAGTGGCACTTAAATGCTGTCTTACCCTGCTTAACAGCTGGTGGTCATCCATACCTAAAGCTACATGCACTTCAGAGTGGGGCAAAGGGCTCAAACATCTAAAGCCAGCAGAATTCATCAAATTCCTTCAGGTTCCCCTAAAGAGGGGAACTTGTATGCTGTAAGAGGCTATTGATATTACTATTCCAGTACTTAGCATTGGAGCCACAGGAAATTTCCAAGACAGATAAGGCTTCACAAGGATAACTATCCCAGCTAGGCTATTATGGACACGTGGCATACTATGGAAACTTGGGGTTCACAGTGCTTCCATCACGGTCATTGACCCTGAGAACTGAAGAGTGAGTGCACAAACTGTTAAACAACAGCTCTGCAACCACAGCTCCTCCAGCTAAAATTGGCAAAAATTTTCTTCTAATGGCCCCGAGATGAAAGTCCAGTGCAGCTGTACTGCACTGCAACAACTGCACCACAGTGGGCAGCACCGGCGCCTTCACTAGCTCACCCCTGCTCATCAGAGCTGCCTTCACAGCCCTGCAGTTCCTTCTGCTTTTTAAGGAAGGGCACATGAAATAAAATGGCATCAGGAAGACAAAAAGTAAGAGACCCTGAATACAAACTGAAGAGATGTATGACAGTAAATGCCAAGGATAATTTTAGACAGGTGTCTTGGTTCAAGTTATTTTCACAGGTCTTATTTGGCAGTGAATATTGTGCTGTGCATTACACTGCTAACTCAAGTACATAATATCGATCATATTAAATTCAGAGGTCAAAAAGGACTACTTATAAAATAGGAAAATAAAAGCACAGTCCTGAAATTACTGCACTTGTAAAGAGATACTGGGATGGGCCAGTCTTTGCACAAGCTATAACAAAATGTTCACCATCTCTGTTGTAGCGAGACAGTGCTTGTCCACATTCAGGTCAAAGATTGTCTCTCCAATACCTGCATTTTCTCCTGCAAATAAACCATTCTTTCACTGTATTGCCCAACAGTCTCAGAAGAGGAGGAAGAGCCCTGAAGGAACAACTAGAAATCAGTAATCCATTTTCCCTGACAAAACACGGGTTCTGCAGCCACTCTGCCCAAGAACATATTTGTCTCAGAAACTGAAGGTTAAAAACAAGGCCAAAAGAAGCCTTCTAGACACAAACAAGATAAATTAGAGTTGCCCTCATTGTTTGGACAGAATCCAAGCAATCCCTTGGCAGACTGCAGAGACAGTTCTAGTAATCTACTAGACAGGGTATTTCTGTTCTTCTCCAATCTTAAATGAAAGCTCAGTATTTTAGTTTTTAGTATTTTTTTGCAAGGGACTGAATTTGTTGAAGGTCAAGTTTTGTTTCAGGCTTAGATTTAAAATCAGGTAACACAAATATAAGCAGACAACCTTAACAACATCAGTACTAAAAAATGTTGATTACTAAGGATCATGGTGATAAAGACTATTACAGTTCAGAAAAGAGGAAGAGCAGGGAGGAAGAAATAAAAGTCTGCTTCTTGGAATACTATGGAATGAAGTATACTGTTGGAAGTCAAAACACTGTTTTCCCTGGATGTTTAAAACAAAATATGCCTAGATGATATGCATCACACAGAAGCAAAAAAAGGCACAAATATTTGATTTCTACCCTCATGTTACTTCATGATTGATTCCCACCTCATATTCTTCCTGTCTTGGGGCTGCAGCATTTCTTTTGTTTGCTACATCTTTGTTTTAAGTTACTTATTACATAAAATCCCTTATTCACACAAAGTGTCACTTGATCTGAAAATAAAATGTGGAGGAACTGAAGCACTCTTTAACTGGCAAAGAACATGCAGGGAAAAGCTGACACTCAATACAAAGGAATTAATTGACAGTTTATTCCAGATGGTTCTCCTCACTTAGCATACAAGTCATCAGAATAATCTATGAAATAGACTTGGCCTTTAATGATATGATCTTTTTCTATAATGCATTTTGGTTTTTGCTTCTAACAACCTGTTTAAAAAAAAATCTGCCAGATGAAATGTTCAGCACAAACTGTGATCTTTACTATTTGTAGAAAATATGAATTAAAAAAGGACACTATCAGTTAATTCTTATTTTAAATGTTTACACTTATAAAAATGCTTTGGAAGCTTGAAACTGAAATCCTTTGTAATATTTCTCTTCTTCCTACCTCCCTCTTCCCATCTTAATTGCCTTTATTAGCCCAGGATTATCATAAATGACAGAGTGCAGCTGCTTAAAAACATTAAAGGACCACAAATGGATAAACTGTTTTTGAAAAAAAAAAAATTGAAGCTTACATGGATTTTCTTCAAACAAATAAAATGCATAGATGGCTACGGTACTCATCCATCAACCTTTACAGTGTCCACTTGAGGTAGCCTTTCTACAGAATTATTAAACAAGCCCCAACATAATCTAAATCCTTGCATCAAAACCACTATCTCTGAAAGTCCACTCAATTTAACTCCACTGGTGAGCAACATAATACATTTTAAAAGCTTTGGACAAAACAGCAGGTACAGTGGACATAAATGTTAGTTCTAAATCTGCAGCCCTCAATGTACATTGTACGCACATAAATATCTCAGCTATAATACACATTCCAGATCCATCCCTAAAAGCCATACTATTATGGAAAGCACAGCCATGCTAACTTCAGGATACAAACCATAATTCCACGTCTACAAAAGGAAAGTATAATTAGTGGCAGTTTATTGCCTCATACAAATTTAACCAACATGGCAACCATGCCAAAGGAATTAAAACATTTTCAGGACATATGTACAGACTGTACATTTCAGAAACATCTGAACAATAAAAATGCAAGAACAATCTCCGCATTACAAATTAAACTAAACAAATGGTTTGAAATCGTCAATGCATTGAATGGGTTTACAAAGGCACTTCCCTACCCAAAATAGGAAATGACAATCTGCAGCCTAGAGGGAGGTTGGAGAAGAGTGCTCATCAACTACTGCACAATCTCAACTTTAAGAAAAAATAAGCAGGATTTAATCAAACATTTATAGGATTCAATGTGATCCACTTCTGAAAGAATTCACACAGTCTCATCTTTGTTTTTCTGTAGCTTTTCTTGGCTCTCTCGTTCTGTACTTTGGCTCCTTCGACGATCGTGTTTGTCAGAATGGTCCTTGCTATCACTGTGATCGTGTTTGTGGGAACGTTCTTTGCTTCTGCTACGCTTCCTAGATTTTTCTTTGCTGGGACTCTGATCTCGTTTTCTGGACTTCTCAACACTATCTGTTCTTCCTCTGCTTCTGCTTCTACTTCGTTTATTTGACTTCTCCTTATTTTCATTTTTATGTTTACTTGATTTTTCTTTGCTCCTGCTTCTGCTGCGCTTACCTGTGTTCCTGCTTCGGCTCCTACTCCTATGCTTTCTTTCCCGGCTTCGACTTCTACTATGCTTTCTCTCTTTTTTGGAATCCCTCTTGTCGTCGCGGTGTTTCTTCTCGTCTTTGTCATCCTTGTGTCTCCTCTCCTCTGTGTCACCCTTACTTTTCCTTTCTTTTGACCTTTCTCTAGATCTATCCTTTTCTCTCTCACTACCTCTTTCCTTATCATAATCTCTCTCTTTTTTCCGACTCCGTTCATTTTCTTTCTCTCGCTCCCTATCCCTGTCTCTTCTATCTCCTTTCCTGTCACGACTTCGACTCCGGCTTCTGTATCTGTCCCTGCTTCTGCTTCGCCTCCGTTCTAGTGAGCGATCGGTACTTCGAGATCTCCGTCTTTCTTTTTCTCTCTCCTTTGCTTCGCGTTCTAATCTCTGCCGCTCTCGTTCTCTTTCTAGTTCTCTGTCAAAACTAGATGATCCATGGCCTTCCCGATGGTGACTTCTGCTTCTGGATCTTCTGGGAGACCTCCTGGGACTGATGGATCTTGGTCTTGGAGACCTTTTAAAATAGAAGATATTCTATATGAAACACCTCCTTCAATAGTTAAGAGATCCTCTTTTCAATTTATAGTTTACACGCAGAGCCTGTATTTCATCTTAAATACTAAATATCATCTGATTATTTTAATCCAATAGCTCACATAAACTGTTGCCTTAAAACCTATCTCAGTGAAAAGACAACATGTTGCTGGTAGTAAGTAGTTCAATATTGAACTTTTAACATTCATTTTTATTATAATGTTTATGTGACCTTGAACGTCTGCGTTCTGCATGCCGGTCTATTTCTTCCATCCCCTCCTTGCCATCCTTCTTGATTTTTCTAGGTCTGCTTTTAATTTGCTGGTCAATGGCTTTCTGGACTGGCACAGGAATTCTCGGAAACAACGTGGAAAACCATTCAAGCTTAGTGAGGAAGGAACGAAGCATCTCCCCTATGGTCATAACGCAACCCCCACCTGCCTTCACATCCAGGTCCTGCAAAATACAAGCAAAAAATATCCTGATGGTCAAAAATATTCTTTACTGATTAAAAAAAAAATGCTGCTACATTACTGTCCTATTGAAGTCTCATGATTATGGAAGTTTACTTGTCTCATATTCTAATACATTTCCTAAGAGAAATTCAAACTCTGCACCCTTTGGATTTGGCAGAATGTTACAGATAGGGAATGGGACTTAATATATATGCATGCAGGCACATACTAATCCTGCAGCCATCTGGGTGGTAAGGGACTGTTGATGAAGAGATTAACGCAAAATCCCCTTATACAGTCTGGTTATATGGTATGATCTTGCATTGTATTTAAATGCCACAAAGTTGAGAAGTCCTCTGAAACTACATTTAATACTCCATTTTGTGGATATACAACTGTGTACCATCATACCCAACCCTGTGGCCTAAATCATTTATGAACCACATCATTGCCTATCTAAAAACGATCATAGAAAAACCTCTAGTACAAAATGGCATCCTAACAGAATTGGAAGCAATAGCAAACCAACTGCCATGAAGCAGTGAGGTTTCTAATTTAGAAATATGTAAAAAAATAAATAAATGAACAAATAATTGGAAACGCATAATCCATGATGACCATTGTCTCTGAAAAGGGTCATTACCGCATGAAGGCCTTCTTGCTATGCCCTCTCACAGCTCAGGACATGTTAGTCAGCTATTGTCAGTCCCAAACCTATAGTGCAAGCACACAAGGAAAGTGAGATTTGTTATCTAAACAGGAAGAGAAAATCTGAACGTAAAACTGCTTGCACTCACACACATTTAAGTGTTCAGATATACAGTTTTTCCAAATATAATCGCTGCAGAGATCTAAAGAAGAAAAAGAGGAGTTAAACGTAGCACCTGGAGAGTACGTACAGTTAAACAAAATAAACATAAGAAGCATTTTGAAAAGTAACTCTGTGTCCTGGGAAGGTTTTCACAGCAGCATGACAAAAGATGAACTGCTTCCACATATTTAAGAACTGGAGGGGAAAAAAAATCCTGTAGGTTTAAATAATTCCATATAAAAAAATTTGCTTCATCCTATTGAGTTTGACCAGGACTGGTAAGAAACTTAAGCAGCTCCAAGCAGTTTTTCTACATAACACAAAGCTACTGATAGCAGCTGGGAAAGAAACACTAATTCCAAAAATATAGTGGGAGATTTTAAACAACAAGAAATAAACACATCTTGATACCCAGTATCAGCAAGAAAAATTTATAAACTAAAAAATGTGCTTTGAATAACAAACCAGTTGAGACCTGCACAATGCACTGTACTTGTGACTGCTTTACTGTCCTTGGAATTGACTTTGTGGGACCCTGAGAATGAAGCCACCCCAATCCTTCTCATAAATTACAGTCCAGCGTTGTGGAGGAGACTTCATATTAGCTAGCCCCACCTGGGAGAGAAGGACATTACACTAATTCAAGCAAGAGTCCAATTTGGTTTCATTTTTGTTAAAAATCTACTATAGCATGGGTTTACCTGAAATTACCAGCTGTTTTCCTTGCTCAGGGTTTTTGATACTTAGCATGAAAGAATCCGTTTAAAATAAATACACTGCACTGCAGTTAGACACAGGTATGATTAACACTATTTTAAATACCAGTATTTGGACATCATTTGCAACTATAACATTTGAAATTTCTTCAAGTAGATGCCTACTGTCACACTGAAGATGGCAAGTGATCCTTCCTGTTCTAGTCTTAAATTTAGGATGCAATTTAAAACCTGCTCAATAAATACAAATTGCAGCAGTATGTAGCAGACTGTGTATTCAACTTCATAGCCCAAGAAACCTTACCCACCAGCTCCCTATTGTTTCTCCAAAGAGTAAATCGGGACTAGGATACTACAGGTATTCTCCTATCTGACTGCAGAATAATGCAACCTCTTTAATGAATTTCTTCAGTTGGCAACTCATCTATCTTCCCCATTAACAAAGACATTAATGTTCCAGAAATAATGCCACCTGATGCAGTAATCAGGCTTTTTGCTTCTCCTCTGAAGAAATCTTGGGTTTAGTTGTTCCAGGACATGAATAATAACCACAGAAATTTCCGGCAGTATTTTCCAAAGTGAATGTTGGTTTCTACCATATAGTTCCCACTCTTTTATGTAAGCATCAATTCCCCTATCCCAGTAATAAATAGATAATACAAATTTAGTACTCGCATGACTTACTACACCTTACCTAAAAGTAGCTATGATTTTAAAAAACACACAGAAGACACATTCACACAGCCTGCTGTCTGCATTCTGGTTCAGTATATCTGTTCCACATGGCTTTGTCAACCTGACCCAGTAACATCTTAACCAATGAAAAAATCTGTTAGATCTTCAAATGCTAAGAGAAACCACCCAGGTCCCAGCTCAAACCTGTTTCCTGCACTAATTAAGGTACATAATGTAAATAAGAACATAACATTGTAACATTCAAACTACAGAAAACCTGATCAAGCAATGTTTAAGCCTAAAGTAGTAACACGAAAAGAAACAAAAGAAAACAAATTATTACCCTCGCCGACATACCTCTTCATCATCAAGAAAGGATTCAAACCAGTCCCATAGATCTGTAGGTGGCTGTGTGTACCTTTAAGCACAAAAACAATGTAAAATTTTAATACAGCTTTCTGCATATTAGATCAGGCATTAGTTGATGATATTGATACTTACCTAATATACATAAATCCAAGAGCCCTAATATATGGGGAGTCTGTATGAGTGATAAGGCCCATCACTTGTTTACGAGTAAGCTTCAGTGTAAATAATTTGTAGAGCAGACAAAAAGCAGTAGACACAATTCCTCCAGTTCCAACACCACGCACCTTTCAAAAGCAGAAAGTCAGGTGAGGATATAGGAAGTTACAAAGACATTATCCCAAACCTACAAAAAAATATGAGACTAACACAGGGTAAAATCTAAATCTACAAACAAAGCTATGTGGGAAAAGTAACACTACTTACATCCACAGCTTTGGAAGCGAGAAGAATGTATCTACTCTTTGTAATAAATATTTTATATCTAGAGACTGAGCCAACATACAAGCACATTTTATCTATGCTTTGGAAAGTTATTTACCAGACAGAAAAATTTAAGAAGGCACGTACTTCTACTTACCCCTCCACACATCCCTGTCTGGCCTGCTGTTTTTCTGCTGCCCTTTTC
The DNA here is from genome assembly GCA_013398275.1 of Promerops cafer. NCBI lineage: Eukaryota > Metazoa > Chordata > Aves > Passeriformes > Nectariniidae > Promerops > Promerops cafer. Next base: position 1,092,037 of record VZSE01014423.1, read on the forward strand.
CCATGGTTCAACATGCGTAACCTGAAAGGGTGAGGTGGGGGACAGGAGGAAAGAAAGAAAATTACTATTACAACCTATATACTGTTTAGGTGACCACACAAGCCTGATTTAACAGTGCATATCCTAAACCAATCTTAAAAAACTGTCTTCTAGCAAATTCAAGATCAAGTCTGCTTTGTCACTAAAGCAAAGCAAAGCACTTGGCTTTTTTAATTTCTACATTAAGAAACTACAGCCAAAATCTTGAATTAAATTTAAAACAAACAAATCCCATAACCCCAAAGGAAACATCCATGCTTATTCTATACTCCACGTACTTTAAAATACTTTATGACTAAACCCCACCAGTACTATTTCCTTGGGTGATTAAACAACTGCCTTTATTTAAACCATCTCCTTACAAGTTTAGTGATAATTGCTGATGACAGCTATAAAAGTCAAAATATAGTCTCATATTCCTAAGTCTCATCTCTGAAGTGAACTTAACTAGAGATTTCTTTTCTTTATCACTTACTATTAGGACAAAAGAAATATCTTTATCAAGGGTAGTATTTTAACATAAAGTCAATGTTTTTTCTCTTAGACTGCAGTGATGTTCTTAGATAAAATGATTTCCAAGTACAAACAAGTAAAATTTGCCCAAGACAAATCTTGTGAGATACATTTAGGGATGACTGCACAAACACAGTTAATCAACACCATTCCTAAAACTTGACAATAAGAGTCATAAACAAGCTCAGAACCACATAACTGCCTATGCTACATTTGAAATCCTGAAATTCAGAGAAGCAATATCTGGCTCAATAAACAAGTATATTTCCTAAACACATGAACTTAAAATATATGTAAAAGACAAAAAAGGATACAATGGTGCTACACTGGATTGGGAATAAGAGTTCATGCTGTATGGTACTTCACAAATTAAGATTCTTTAACAATACATGAAATAAAACCAATTATGTACACAATCACATTAAGTCAGAGATACACTAACAGCAGAAGTTGCTGAACTGTTTGGGTTTTTTACAGTTGCTGTCTTTGCCAAACAGGAAATATGAGAGATGCCAATACTGTAGAATTCAAAATCCACTATGACTTCCTGTACTGTTAGCATGAGAAGTTCACAAATACTGCATAAATAATACTGCATATCCTTCTGGCAAATCATTTTTGCCTCTCACAGGAAATGAAAAGTATTTTTTAGTCAAAGAATCAAGTATAACACTATCACAAATGCTAGTCTTCAACTTTTTAAATTACAGTCAATGTAAACATGCTGGTTTTGACAGGTATCAATTAAAACAAACAACAAAACCCTGGAAACCATATTCATTTCAAAAAGGAGTATTTAAAGTTTTGACCCCACAAAGACTGCTTTGTATGTGTAACTTGTTGGAAATACACAGATGAAATGAAGCTGAGGACATGCACATGGTGTTAAGGTCAGGGATAAAGAAAGAGGAAGTCCTGCACTTCGTAGATACAGAACTGAAACAGGAGACCAGAATCACAAATGAATTAATTCAAATATCTGGACACAATCCATATCTTCAAAGATGGTCCTTATCACTAGCTGCCTGTGTGACTTAAAACCACCTTTCCTGATAACCCAGCACCCAGCGTTCTAAAATTTTCTAGAAGAGCCACTTGTTTCTGAGACAAATACACTTGAAAATACAGCTGCTATGACAGGTATCATGCCCATTAAAAAAAAAATACCAACAACTAACAAAAAAACCCCACAGAAATTATTCAGGAATCTTAGAACATGAAGAGAATTCAAATCTTCTTAATATCAATGAAGCAGCTTAACCATCAGGTTATCTTCTCCCTCACAGCCATTACTCATGAGTGAGTAAGGGGCTGAGTTTTCTCTTTATTTAGCATGCAGTTTTGAGTCACTAACTGTCAAGTTCAGTAAATAAATCAGATCAATATGCAGGTTTTTAATGACATGTCAAAATTCTTCCCAAATTTAAGATAAAACCACTTTCGGAATGAAATGGTAGGTCAAGTAAATTAACTATTTGACCTACTGCTGCTGAGCTCTACCAGTACAAAGATGACAAATCACACCAAATACTTTTTAGTGCATCTGAAGGGGTTCACTTTAAAAAGAGAGTAAGCTCTCAAATTTTCTGAAAATAGGTTTCTTTCATAATTTTTTCAGCTCTAAAAATCAATTGCATAAGTAAACTCCTCTACTTTCCATTCATATAGTCATGAGTCTCTCACACATGCAGCATATAGTAAATTAACTGGAGAGATGGTGCCGACAATATATGTTAAACTAAGTATTAGGAGAAATAAATAATCAGCTCCAAATTACAGAGCACAAGTAGAGAAATGCTATATTTACATGAAAAAACAGTAGCATAAGTAAGAGCAAACTGCCAAAAATCTCAAAATACTGTGGTGGAGTTATTTTTCACAATTACAGTGCCTTAAGTAACTTGGTTTGGCTTGGATAAATGAAACAAAAAAGCTACCTTTGCTTTTTTTTTTATTTATTTCAAATATACTGAAACCCGCCAGCTGACACAGTAACATTATCAAGCAAAATGAATTCACCTGAAAAAATACACCAATAACACAGGTGACTAATTGAATTATCTAAATTTTGGTCTCGTTATCAGAACAAAGAAAGTGGCTGCGTTGATTAGCATTAATTATGCATACCTCTACCTGGGAGAGTGGCTTGATGGAAGCCTCGGTGCAAAACTGATTCAATCCTGCTAACAAAACAAGAACCGAGACATAGGTGCCCTGATACAGATCATTCATCTCCCCAGCACATCTTACCTAACGCCAAGAAAAGCACTAAAACGAACTCGTTAAGTTGTAAGCTGAGTTATGGAGGAGGGAATCCTAGCCTGGAACTGAGAATGAAAGCCACACGCAGACACCTACGGTCACCACCATCCCTTCCGTGCGGTTACGCGGCGTGCTGGCGGCTCCGCGCTGCGGGGAGGGCCGGTCTCTGGCAGCGGCACAGATCTGCGCCCTCCCCGCTCTCTGCGGCTGAAGGCGCAGCCCTCAGACGGCCATTTCGCCCCCACCGCCCCGGCTCACGCTGCCCTCTTCAAACCCAATTTACAGCTCCGCAATTCCAAATCCGACGCGGAACACGTCTCTTTGGTGAGACAGAGAAGGCAGAGCCTTGGATTCCCCCAGCTCAGCAACACAACCGATATTTACTCCCATCCCTCACCGCAAGATAAGGGGCGAAAAGGCGCGGGCCGCAACCAAACCGGGCCCGGCGCCAGCGCGGCCCGCGGGCTCACCTTGAAATAGATCTCGTCCACCACTTCGTGGTAGGTCTTGAGCTCGTACAGCTGCACCTTGAAGTAGGGCGACGAGAGGATGTTGGTGAGGATCATAGGGTTCAGGTTCATGGTCTTTTCGTTGCCCCACAGCGGCAGCACGTTGCCCTGCTTGCCCGAGGCCGCCGGCTTGGGGCCCCCGCTCTGCAGCGGCTGCTGCACGGGCGGGACGGCGCCGGGCGGGTGCTGGGCCACCTGCTGCCCCTGGCAGTTCGCCACCGCGGGGCTGTTGTTGGCCATGGCGGGTCGGCGCTCGGGGCAGGCTGGCCGCGCACACGGAGCGGGGCCGGCGGGCGCTGCCTCAGCCCCAACAAGATGGCGGCCGAGGAAGTGACGGCGGCGCCTTCCGGGTTCGCGTCACCGACCCGCGGGGAGCGGCGGGGGAAGGGGGGGGGGGGCGGGGCCCCCTNGGAAAGGGCGGGGCAGCCGCGCACCCTTCGCGCGGCCCCTCCCGCTGGCACCGCGGGCGGGTCCCGCGGCTCTTCCCGCCCTCGCCTCGCGGCAGCTTCACCGCCAGGGAGAGCGAGGGGACTCCGTGGCCCGAAGGCGGGTAGCTGCTGACACCGTCACACGGAGTTCAGTAGATTAAGCCACGGATTTAACAGAGTTGAAAACTGGTCCCCTCGGTCCCTTGTCGTTGGTAATGAGGCCACGGCACAGCCGGCGCTGGCCGCTTCTGCCTCCACGGCAGTGGAGAAGCAAAGAAGTCATAGAATGGCTTGGGTTGGAAGGGGACCTTGAAGACCATCTAGCTAGTTCCAACCCAATGCTGTAGGCAGGGACGCCTTTCATTAGACCAGGCTGCTTCAAGCCCCATCCAGCCTGGGTTTGGAGGGATGCGGCATCCACGGCTTCCCTACTGGTTAAGAGGAAAGGAAGAGACGTTGGGCAGGCTCAGTGTGCTGGAGCCCCGGAGGGCAATGACGGCTGGGGCATGGCCCAGCCTGCTCACTCGATGCCAGTGCTGGGTACGAGGCCCACTGCTCTGGCCAGGACCTGGCTGAGCAGCTTCTGAGAATGCCATCAGACACCCAGCAAACAGTAGCTGTTCCTGCTGCTCAATTCCAGCCCAACAGCTCTTACTGAAACTCGTAGGCCTACGTACAGACTTGGAACAAGCAGAATTAGGTTAAACAGCTAAGAGAGAATCACTGTCTCCATAAAATTACTAACAGAAAAGAGAAAATCCTCTGCAAAAGAAAAAAACCCCAAACCTAATATAACTAGTTACATACTTTGGTGTCAGTCTGTAAACCTAAAGTACAAAAGGGAAACTGAAAGTGTGATTTAGAAGAATTGCCAAAATATTCTAAACATCAAATGACAGAGCAAAAATAAACTGAAAGTTCAATGAAATGACTGCAAACTGGCCATAATGTGCCAAAGTATGTTCAGTTATACACAGAAGGGCTCCCCATTGCTCAGTGCATCAGGAAACAGGTACAGGGAGAAGTTGGTATAAAATCATCCATGGGAATAGCATCTCTACATGCTAAAGCCAACCCAGATTTTTAATTTTGAAAAGAGGAGATAAATACTGTTGGAAGTAACATAAAAATACCTTGACTCTTCATTACACACTGAAACATTGAGAAATAGCTTATTTTCATTACCCTGGCCCTTCAAGTACCTTAGAGCTTGTACTATAGCAGAAAAGTATTATCAGGGCCCTGGCAGTTAACAGTTTCTCTAAGCTGCCTGTTCTGCTGTCAAGGTTTTTCACTCCTCTTTTCTAGAAATAACCACCAGTCTCCTTTTGCCTCCTCTTCCCATCTTGGCTGATTTCCAAAGATGTTCACAAAATCTTCATTACTTGCATGCCTCTACCATATTGATGCAGTAAATACTCATTTAACAATCTCATATCAAATCAGAGAACTTATCACAAAAACTAATTCCAATAAAGTGTCTTTATAATAGTGATCCTGTTCTGGAGGCAGTTAGCTTGAGTAGTAACTTCTCTTTGATCTTGAGTGGTTTTGTTATTGTTGTTTGGAGCACTTACTTAATTTTTATTGTGTAACCACTTCAAGACAGCCGATTCTTCTATTATAGTTTCTGTTGCCCTAATTGTGTTTCCATACATTTACCTTTTCCTGTTGGAATATTTAGCCAAATACGTTCCAAACCTCAGAATTTTTTACTCTCTATAAGATCACGTTTTTATACTTCTTTCACTCTTTGGTGGTGATGCTGAAACCTGTCATATAGTTGCAACCTATAAATCCATTTGCTCCAAATTAGATTTTCTTCCCTCAGGCATCCCAGCTGGTTTCTATAGAGTACAGCCAAAAAGAAGAACAAAACCAAACCAAAAACCAAACCAAAGAATCTCAAAATGAGGTGATTTTCACTTGCAAATGGCAAGAAACTATATCTAATACTAAAAGAGTAAGAAGAATGTGATTTGTGTGTAACAGTAGCTTCACTTCTCATTCACACAATGAATTCTTAATTTTTTAAAATGGGCCAAATCTATTAATTGAAGCTGAGGAGAAAAAGACTAGTACTTCAGTCACTAAACATTCTCTGAATTTAGGCTGAGAGGACTGATTGTTAGCTCTTGAGTTACAGATTAAGCAGTACTGCTGTATGGATATTCCTGTCAAATATCAATATGGACTAGTGTCTTCTGGCAGCAGGGCTGCATTAAGTTTCTTTTGCTATCACATTTAATTATATGCACTGCAACTTTATGGGGAAAGTACTTGAATTGCATACAGTTGTCTTTCTCATTCCAGTTACTGAAGGAAAGAAAGGTCAGCAGTTTAGGATTTCTTGATTCATGACTTTGTATTGTGAGATGCTGTTATTCTAGTATAGTCATATCATTTGTTGCTCTGTGTAGGGTGCAAAAATAACAGGCTTCTCTAAAAAAACCTGCTTGATTTGTGGCATATTGAGCTAACACAATTTGAGTATTCAGTTTGAAGTTATAGACTGTAATGTGAAAATTACCCTGGAACTGAAGTGTCCAAGTAACCTCATTGACTTGGACCTCCTTTAAGTAGGGGGTGCACTAGGTAACCTCTTAAAGTCCCTTCCAACATAAATTATTCTATGATGCCTTGAGACTGTTACATAGATGTACCACTGCATAAGGGAAAAACAAAATAAAACATTTTAACCACAACTAGACTAAATCAAAGATTTTTTTTTTTTCCAGTGAAACAATAATAAAAAAAAACCTTTATTTGATTTAATGGGGAAAAATCAGAATAATTTTTCCATACTTTTTTTCAGCAAGTAGATCAGACACCCTGGAATCAAAACAGATCTTCCAGCTCAAAACTACAAATAGTGCTCACCATCTCTTTCATGTTGCCAGTCTTCCAAAGATTGGATCTCCAATCTAATGTCATCACCTAATCTGGAACAATCAGAAAGGATATCTCTGTGATTATGTTGTTCATAGTGGAGAATTATAACAGCTGAGAATTCTGAAAGTTTCACTTACAGTGGTACATTTTGAGGTGAATTCTTATGAACTGTTAGGACATTGTGTGAACTTACAATGTGTTGTGAATTGAATTTTACTGTAAACTTTACTACTGTTATTCTCTGTAATTTTTTGGTTCTAAAGAATCCATTTTACTGACTTGTAAGTAGAATTTCACAGGATACCAGAATCCATAGCATTGGAAGCTGGTAAGTAAAAGACTTCTATTAATAAACCTTTCTCTGGGGCAGAAAAAAACTGGGCAGAATTTATAGAATTATGTAGTTGAGACGTAGGTACTAAGTGATAGTTCAGGGTTAAACAATTACTCAACAGCCAAAAAGAGTAACTGTGTGCTCTGTTTAGGCCACGAAGCTTAAAATGTTAGCCCAGAGTTGGCATATACATTTCTAGTATATTCTGAAATCTTAAAGGGCATTGAATTATGATCTAACTTACCTAACTTTATCCTCACTGCCACCAGAGTCCTGCCTCCTTCTAGGTCCCAGGCCTACACTATACTCTATTAATAACAGCCCTGCCCTGTGATTAGGAAATGCTTTACATGCTGTTAACAGAAGAAATGGGACCTTTAGAGACACGCTTTCCTTTCTACTTTCACCGTGCAATTACACAGCTGCCTCTCACTGAGAGACAAATTTGCCCTAGTCTGTTAAAGACGTAATGAAACCTTGCAAAAGACATCGATTTTGGATGTTTGTACTCTCTAACTCACCCAGACAGGGCTAGTTCACTGCATACGGCAACCAGCTCAATAGCGCGTCCCCTCTGCGGCGCAGCAAACACGGCTTTAGACACAGCAGCACCGCAAAGGACTTCCATAAGGAGTGGTGAGATTTTTGGGGTTTAGTACAAAAAAGCAGGGACACTGCTCGCCGCCGCCAATCGCCTTTGAATTACACTGAGGGAGGCTGGCCCGGATCAGTGCAACAGGTGGGCCCTGGGACGGTCCTTGGTGCTGCTCTCTCTCGCACAGAAGCGCCTTAGGGAACATCCCCCGCACTGGGGGCTGTCAGTTGGAGCTCCCGGCGCTCCCCGGAGGTGCCGCACCCCCGTGGGGGCTGTCGCTTGTGGCAGACGGGGGCTCGCCGTGGGACAGAAGGTCGAGCGGGAAGGTCACGGGAGCCTCGGCAAGGGGCAGGGGGCGGCTGGGCCGGGGGGCAGTGGCCGGCGGGGGCCGGGAGCCGGCGGGCGTCAGGCGGTGGGTGCCGCGGGTGGCGCCTCACGCGGGCGCTGCTGAGGGGAGCCCAGCAGGCCCGCTCAGCTCCTGAGGCGGCGGGGGACTGGCCTGAACGCCGAGCCGGCTTTTGTGCGTATATACACACAGATACATATTTTTATTTGTGTGTAAAAGATCTTGTAGAGCAATCAAGTTGTGTGCAGGCTTGGCCCAGATGCCTTTGGTTGTAGTCTCTGTCCAGGTGTGCTAGATAGAGAGTGACAGATTATGAAATTTGCTTTTTTAGATTTGTATATGATTTATAGTTGTTTACATAAGGTTGTTTACATAATTAAATGTGGAGAGAACAGCATAATCCTGCTAATCCCAATGTTTTTTGTCATTCTTTGAATAGAACTCAGATCAGGTCTACCCCTGCTTAATTGGGACTCAAACACCACTGGAAACAGCAAACTTTGTAATGGGATATGTTATGAAGTGCTTCAGAAAATAAGACTTAACTTTTTATTTTAGCATTGCCGGAATACTATGGACAAAAGCTTTCAAGAAAAGTTTACGCAAATTATTAAATTTGAACCTCCTTTGTACAAACAACGCCACCAGTTTGTTAAAGATCTAGTGGAAAAATACAAACCTAAGAAGGTTGGTATGTTTTGTCTTTGTAGGTTATAAACTTATAAGTAAGTTGACACGTGGTGTCTCAGGAAGACAAAATGCATAAATAATCTGTTGACCTAATTACCAAGCAGTAGTGAAGGAACTGTTAAAACTGAATGGCCTTAGCAGATACCTTGTGATATGTTGTTTTTCAGGGGTGCATAAAATTAATGTTACTCGATGGGAAGACGAGAATATTTAAACAAGAGAAATGCCTCAGACTCTTTTTGAAAGTAGTGGGCATTCTGTTTTGAATTTAATGCTGCAGAATTTGGTTCAAGTTGCTTTCCTCGTAGTTGGGTTTTGCTTTCCAGAGCTGTTAGTTCTGTGTAGCGTATCAGGTTTATCTCATCATTTGCATGGATAGTCTCAGATGAGAAGTGACACTGAGAGTGTGGGATTATGTGAGGTTAACTCATCTCCACGTTCTTAACGTCTTGTGACCTTCCACCTGTGTTGTCACCTGTGTCCCCCCAATATACCAGAACTTTTGTTTCACTACTCACTGTGAAAAGTTAAATTATTTAAGTAACATTCTGTAGAGTTTGCTCTCCTCTAGTGTGTCCTCCCCACTTCCTTCCCGAAAAGATCTTCTCAAGTCTGCAGTGTTTAACCCTTAAACTGATGTTAATATCTTAGGGGGCATTCAGGAAACTGATGCACATGCATTACTTATGTAATCATACTTCTAGTAGCTAATAAAAATCTAATCCAGCCGTGGCACTGTAATCTGCTTTCAAATAGAACGTATTCACCAGTGTTGCATCTGTCTTTAAAGGTTTGAATTTTCTGATTTAGGATGTGGAAGGGGTGGAAGGGTGAACTTTCTGTTTACACAGACAGTAGATAAACTAGATAGAAACAAGTCAGGACTTTAACATGGGGAAGAGCAGTGTGCTTCAACCTTGAGCCTGAGAAAGAACAGTGGGGGTTGGTTTACATACTCAACTATCTCTTTAGCTTACAGGAAAGAGTATCTATTATTTGACTTCATGGTCTGAATATCCCTAGAGTTCCCCACTTAAACATTAGACTGAGCCTGTAGACTTGTTTTGTGCAGATTCTTTGCTGCTAACTTGGCTGCTGGTGAGCCTGTTCTCAATGTTTTGCAGGGAGAACAGCCCAGTGAAAAGCAGTGGTGAATGTGAAAATTGCTGCAGCTTTTATACTTAAAATCATACCTTACTGTTACTCATGTGGAAGACATTCTCCAGAGTCAGTGGGATATCCTACATGTACTTGTTTATAGCTGTAGTAACAAGGTTAATTATTTTTAAAAAATCTTGGAGGAGTTTCATATACATTTTTTAAAAAGAATTTTCAAATCTGCATCTATCCTGCTTGCTTGCAGCTGTAAATTTTAGCTATGATTCTGAAATGCTTTATCATTAAAAAGTTATTTTGCTAAGTATAGAATTCTAATTTTATGCAAGTCTCTGAAATTACTTAGAAATATATAGCATTTATACATTTTTAATATCTAATTACAGGTGGCAGATTTAGGATGTGCTGATTGCAGCCTTCTCTGGATGCTGAAATTCTGCAGTTGCATTGAAGTGTTAGCTGGGCTAGATATCTGTGCAAATGTAATGAAAGAGAAAATGTAAGCTCTTTGATTGTTTTGAGGTTTGTGTCATTGTTAGTTACATTGGAACTATGCCTGGGGACTCCTGGGCTGTAGGTGCCCATAAAATCAGCTAATGTAGCCAAAGGCCTGGGTCATGCAGAGGCCCTCAGGGTGTGCACATCTGAGAAATACACTGTTTGTAAAGGCACTAAGGCATGGTGTTAGGAATATCTATGTATGCTTATACGTGATGTTATTATCTTCAGAAAGATCAGTTTTGATCTTTCTGAAATGTACATGGAACTTTTAGTCACCATGGTGGGGACTTATTCTTTATAATTTTGAAATAGGAAGGTTAGCTCAGTGTGTGGTGTCTGGGTTAGAACCTCTCTAAAATGAGAGGTTTATGTGATCTTTGAAGCATTGGTCCGATGGATGAATGTAGGTTTCTTGAAAGCAGACTAATACAATTTCAGTGAATATGTAGAATCTGGATGCTGATGTTATCTCTTGCTCTTTCTCAAGAATGAAGAGAAGTAACCTTTTATATTTAATATTTATTGTGTTTTGTCTAATGCTGTATTTCAGAATGAAATTTGCACATGTACTTTGGTTTCTCAGTGTATTTTACTTGGAAAAAGTAGGTAATATGCTTGCTTAAAACTCCCCGCAAAACCCTGCAAAGCTTGTCTAGACCAGACTTATTGTGTGTCTGGCATTGAACTATTATCAGAATTTCCAAGTGGCTTTCCAAGTGAATTGAGAGTATGATGGAAATTTTTGTAAACACAAAGGACAGTTTCTAGATTAACTTCTGCTCTTTCTGTCCTATCGTAGGTAGTCACAAAAAGTGTTTGTATTGCATATTCTTTTTTATATCCATGTAAAGTAGTTAACCTTTTTGGGATTTATGAGGTATCTATGCAGGGTGTTAGCTAGTTCATTTACATGCACTATTTATCCTGTCTTAAGGTCCTTCTTGTAATGTCATATTTTTAATACTTTTGTAGGCATACATTGTCTCCTCTTCCTGTTGATTATTTGCAACCATCTGAAAGATCCCTAACTGTTACTTTGCATCATGGTTCAGTTGCCCATAAAGATCCTTGCATGCTTGGTTTTGACTTGGTGACATGTATTGAACTGTGAGTATTAGGACAATACAAAATGGTTTTTTTAAGTCAATTAGAGTTCAGTTTGGAATTTTATCCACGCTCCAAACAGGCTTGACCTAACCTTTCAAGGAGAAGAGTAGAATTAGAAAAGTAGAAAGTAGAAGGGTGGCTTCTGACTTGTGTTTAAATTAACCATACTAAGCAATTCAAGTAGTGCTTATGGTGGGAAGAGGATACTGATGAAAAAGTACAAAATGCAAGAGGAGATTTGCTCAGACAAAATCCCCTGTGCTGCCACTTGGCCACAGTGCCAGCGCTCATATTGCTGAGATAGGCGTAAGGTCACAAGTTACAGACACGGGTTTGGGGTTATTTTGACTGGTTCTTAAGATTATAGTAGTGTTTTTAAACACAGACATCAACTTACTCTTTTCAGAATAGAACACCTGGAAGAATCAGAGCTGGAGAAGTTTCCTGAAGTGGTGTTCGGTTTCATGGCTCCAAGCATAGTGGTGATCAGCACTCCAAATTCTGAATTTAACCCTTTGCTTCCAAGAGTGATGTTATACAGGCATCCAGACCACAAATTCGAGTGGAGCCAAGCACAGTTTCAAAGCTGGTAAGGTACTGAACATCATATGGGTGCATGTGATGCAGCTTTGAGTACCCAGTAGTGTGAGAAATGAATGGCTGTGCATTTTCAGAATGGTTCACTTATGTGGTTTGCTGTCAGTGAAGTGTCACCTCCTGATTTGGTGGTTTCTTTGCTGTTGAGAGCAGTTAAGCATATTCCGTGGATTTTGTATTTTATGATGTTGGTTAAATTGGCTTTTACTGTAACAAAGATTTAAAACTTTTACTTACTTTTTATATATCTTTATTACAGTTAACACAGTTGAAATGTAAGGTATCAATTAATCTTTTTACATAATACCCTGCTATAGAAATTCGTCGTAAAATCCAAGAAACGTGCTTGCTTTATATGGTGTGTAACCAAAGCACTCAGTGAGAGTATGCAAGCAGATTTATCAGATAACCACAGCAGTGAGGCATGTTGAACACAGGATAGTTCAATGAATCATGGCACAATGAAGGATTTAATGCAAATCATATGCACATGACAGAGGGTTACATGAGATCTATCTTACCCTTAATATCAGGAATGTAATAAAAATAAAACAAAGAGAAAGTGGGATGCTGTGATAACATTCAACTGTCAAACAGTTGTGGAAGAAAATACATGGTACAGTAAAGAATGCCATGCCTCAGCAGCCAGCTCTTGGTGTATCTATCCTGGAAATTTTGCCCATTAAACTCTATTGTTTCTGCCATACACCTTTAAAGTATTCAGTGATTTTTGAGTAAATAGTTTTGCAAAGCTGGAAGCATGTATTTTTCCCTACATAATGATACTAAAACCTATCTTAGAATACCTTAGAGACAATTTCTATGACTTTAAGTATATTTAGATTTTGCTTTTAGATAGATGTGAATTAAAAATACTGATATCACTGAAGAAATGTGGGGGTTTTTTTGAGCTGTAAACATGAGAAAGCCTTTGTGTTGTGAAATAGAAATACTACATTATTTTCTAAAATACATGAGATACTAATTTAGTTTTCTTCTTTTTGATGGAGAATGATGCAGGTAGGTAGTGCAGTTTTGGTTCCCTGCCCCATCCCTTTGTTCACACTGGCTGATGTACTGCAAGATACTTTTCATTTAGATGTTATGTACACTGTTGTAACCTTGATTAGGTAGATTTTACTCTTTCTATATTTACAGCAAACCACACCTCCTCTGTTAACTGGTCTCTTGTGGTTTAGAGATGTGTATGTTTTTTATGGGTTCTTCTCAAATAATTTTGTTCTTGAAAATCGGTTTTTAGCTGACTTCCAGGTTGGTGGCTAAGCAACTGTGAGCGTTAACATTCTATGCACATATTTTAGAAGAAACAGTAATGTTTGAATGGCTAAATTACTGATACTAAATGATTCAGACTATGGTAGGCATCTTAGAGCTCTAGCACAGCAAGATGTGACAGTGCTTATCTTCAGGCATGGGAGTATTGTTAGAGAAATTACGTTCAAGCCTTCGCAGCCTTAGAGTTGTGTTCCTCCTTGAGAATGGATCTTATCACATTGAAAGATGAATATTTCATATAATTGGAATAATTTGTCTTTCTTAGGGCTCTAGAGACTGCTAGATGCTATGATTACTCAGTGGAATTTACTGGTGTTGGGCACCCACCAACAGGAATGGAGAAGGTTGGGTTTTGTACCCAAATAGGTGTGTTTGTTAGAAAATATCCTCAAACTGGTGAATCTGTTCAGTCTGAGAAACCTGTGGAAGCAGTTTACAAAACAGTAAGTATCATTTTCTTCCTTTAGAGGTATTAATAAAGAGTAAAGTTGTCTATGACTGCCTGTGAGGTTGTTACCATGAAATACTGCTACTGTCCTGTCTTAGCTCTGATTGTCATCAGCACAAGACAGTCTCATTCTTTGTGTTTCCAGTTGTACAGGGGCCTTAAACTTTTAGGGTGTTTGCTAAATAACAATATGGATAATCATTCTTAAAATACTCCTATCCTTGGAATGATATTTTCTCTTTCTGCCAGCTATTTTTCCTATAGTCATTAATTTTATTTATTATGTGGCTGTTGATTTTTCAGATAAGAAAAAAAAATTAAAAAGCATTTCTTACTAAATGCCATGTGGTATAAATCAAACTTTTTTCAAAGTTGACATGAAGTAACAATGCAAAAATAAACACACTGTTGGTGTTTTATTCAATTTTATAAGGCCTTAAATTATTTGTTTCAGTGAACATACTCTAATATTTCAGTTCTTTGATTAAAAATATATAAGTATCTTCAAATTACTTGTGACCTGAACTGAAACATAAAGTGGTGTTACGGCTTTATCTTTTATGGTTTCCAAGCTATAAAAACATTTGTAATTTCTGTTTTGGTAATTTCTATGCATGTGAAATGTCACCTATGATCTACTGCCATTAATAGACTCATGAAGTGCTCTTTAATGTTCACCAAACTTGGAAATACATCTAGGTGATGGACATGTACTAGAAATTGCTTTCATTAGCTCCCGTTACAAGGTAATTTTGGAGAGAGTTTTGACATGGGTATCCTTTGAGATTAAACAAGAATGTTAATGTTTTGTGTTTCTTATCAAATTAATTTTTATTAGGTAACTAATTTATAGGAATAATTCAACATTTCAAGATGTAATTGGAAAGTAAGAAATAATTATAGACAGTGGAACTTCATTGGTAGTGAGCTGGTACGAAGCACTTCATAGTAACTTGGTGGGAATGACATTGCCTGCTTAGTTTCCTTAATTTCCTTGGAATATACCTCAGTGTAGAACACACTATAAGTTCACAGATTTTGATGTCACGATTTATTTTTAGCATTCCCTACAGCTGTGAGAGCATATTTAATGTTTTACTCTGAAAACAATAAATGACATGCTGTAGTCTTGGTTTCCAGTTCAGAAGTAGTTTAGAATCTCCATCACTATGGAACTGTCCCCCCAGAATCCCATAATGTGAGAAGTAAGAAAATTATTAAAAAGAGGTAAAGAATTGCAGGGCTTTACCTTGCCTGATCTACAAGTGTAGCTTGCAGGTATAGCCTGTTGGGTTTTGGGGTGTTTGTTTAAGTTCAGTTAACTGCCAGTGTAGCTGTAATACAGAAAACTAGCTCATATTGCCTAGTTTTTGTTACCTGAAACTGTTTAATAAGCAAAACAGGATTGAATAAAAAACAATATTCATATTCAGAAGCTTTTTTGGACAGCAAATGTTAAAATCTGAGCTTGTGATAGTGATAAACATTTTATGTATTCTTGTATATCATAAAGGTCTTCAAAGCAGTGTACCCAAGTCTTAAAGATGAAAAGTACTTGCAGAATGCAGTGATCAGTGAAGTTATTTTCACAGCCCAAATCATAAAGCACCGTCTAATGTCAAAACATGAGGAGGATGGTGATGATCCTGAGAGAAAATCCAAATTCCAGCCTTCAATGGACTTTTTTTCTGACTATCTTGGAAAACTGGTTGTTGAAAAAAACATGGAACCATTTGTCAGTGGAAATGAGGTTTACATACCTCTCACAACAATCTTTTCTTTTCCCAAAGTGAATCGACTCTGTGGTACCTTTGAAAAGTTATGCAAGCTTATTGCTGGCAAGGTCACCCTGAGCAGTGATGGTTCTGCTGTGATGTTCAATATTGAACATGACAATGAAGAGAATTAGATCACAGATTTCTCACACAAAGTTCAGTTGAACTAATGAAAGTGGGTTTTTTAGAAGCTGTCGAATGGTATGTTCTGTATGCTAACTAGACTACAAAACCTTTTCTAACCCTCCATCAGTGGAATTTACCTGTCAGCACCTCCCATTGACTGAAGGTGAGTGCTTCTGACAAAGGTAACAGTAACTCATAGGGGTTTCAAGTAGAGTATCAGGGGCTAAAAGGAAATAATTAGTTCCCAAGAAGAAAATTAAGTATTTGTTTGCTTTCTATTGCTTTATTGTAGCTATCATTACTAGATTTTTTTCTGGTAGTCTCTTGTTAGCTTCAAGGATAGTTTGTTTTACCATCTGCTGTGTTGTGCTGAATAATGTGAGTCAGACATGAGTTTAGGGCAAGTTTTTTCTTAATTTCTATTAAATTTATAGATGCCTTTTTCAAGATGAGTACATACTCAGCCTCAATGAAAACCAAATGTTGTTCAAACTGAATTGAAATATGAAACTGGCATCTTTGTTCTGTTTTTGAAAAAAATTAAAAAATTTAAAGAACTGCAGTAATTGTGAATGCTAACCTGTCTCTGATGTAGCTGAAAAATTTTCTGTTTTCCTGAGCAGCTGTTGTTCAAAACTGTAAAATCCAAGGAGAGTAGATAGAAAAAATTTAACAAGAACAAAACCCCACAACACAACCAAAAAAACCCCTCCAATACCAACATCAAGAAATGACTGCAGTATCCTGAATATAAGGGAAATAATGTGGATATTGTTTGGTTATGGTCAGAATAGTTGAACAGAACACTTCTGATCAGTGTTCTGAATTAAAAATTTTCCTTCTAGATTAGAAAAAGAATGGGATCTGAATGACACATCTTCCTGATAATATAGATGTCCCTTTGTGATAACACAGAAGCAGAAAAAAGCAAAGCATTTAAAAAAGAAGTCCTTAACTGCAAGAGAAACTGAAAGGGACTCAAACTTCCAGTTAAGTTTGTAATTTTTTGCATTAAAAAAAAAGACACAATTGTTTAGGAACGTATTCCAAGCTGAAGTCACAAGTTTATTGAATGTCTGAGAGATTTGTATTTAAATACAGTTAAAAAACCACATAATCCACCAGTACATCCCAAACAGTTTACAACACAGAAGTCTCCAGTACTCATATAACATAGTTTACAAAAAAGAAAATACAGCACCTAAATATGAAGGTTATTTCCACTTACATGATGCACAATTAGATTATTGTTTCATGAAGAGTTCTAAGTCAAGTCAGAAGAATAAATTACTTAGATACAGTTTTATGAAAAGCTGGATTTCTATGTCAACTTCCCTATTACTTAAAGGATCTCCTCAGGCAAGAAAATTATCTAATCTATGACCATCAGCTGTGTTGCTTAACATAAAATGCAATGGGCTATGGAAATTCCCTTGAGAATTACATAAGTAGCACAGTGTTTTTTAAAAGTCTGTTTTCCTCAAGCTAGATGTCATTTTCCTAGTAAATGCAATTAAACTACCATTTAACTACTACTCATTTTAATAGATTTGTCAACAAGTATAGCAGTGTCAAAGAGTACTGAAAGCAAAGAATGTATTCAAATTTCTGGAATCCTTTGCTTGCTATGAGATTTTTTTGGTATGAATTAGTTATATAACAGGAAAGAAGACTATAATGTTCTGAGAGAGAGTTGTATACCAGCAGTTGAGTAGTTTCTGTTTAAAATTCCTGTGGAGAACAGAAACTGATAATACCACACTTGTATTAAGAGCAGCTAAAATAGAATCTTTGTATTAATTCTTTTACCTAATTAGACACTGCAAAGAGATTATAATTAACAGTAGAAATAAAAGTATGCAAGTACCAAAACTGAGAAATAGCTCATATTCATCATATTCAATAACATCATTCTAGCTTTGAAAGCTGAAATTTTGTTAAAAACACAAATAAAAATTTAATAATTCTACTATGGATTTCTGGAAAGCAAAGTCTGCTTTTCCTAACTTAATATGCCTATTAAATATGGCCTACTTTTACATCAATGAAAAGGTGTCAAACATCACTCTGAGCAAAATTTGAAGCATTCTGAGCTTTCAAAAGTGGCCACACTGTTTTTACTTATTCCAGGCATTAACTGATAAACAGTACCACTAAATATAAAAAAAAATTAAGTCATTTGCAGTTTACAATTAATTACACCTATTTGTTACCCAACACATCCCTTTAAAAATGGACTCTTTCATATTCTCAATGAAAATTTAAAGAGCTCTTTCTTCCCTATCAGGCAAATCACTACTTGTGCAAATTTAAATACAGTACATTGACCTAATGTAACAGTGGACAGATAGCAAAAGAAGAAGTGCTCAACAAAGCTGTTGCACACTAAGACTTTTTCAGTGTGCAGAGTATGTCTACAATAAAGTGCTTTTCTTAACAAGTTATATTAATAATAGTATAGATGTTTACCTAGTTTTAAAGCTTAAATTCCTTAGTAAATGGTTTCATCTCCCTGTACACCCCCCATCCTGCAAGGCACATTCAAAACATAAGCAAAGCACTGACTGTGAAGGATTAAGCTACAATTAAAAAAAGTAAGTGGTAGTAAACTACTGACTAGGTTTGTAAACAGTACCATCCCATTGAATCTCAATGTTCGTGCATTATCGAAGTGAGTTTCTGTGGGAGCAGCTGCTGAGCTCCAGATTTAGCAATCAAGGCAGCTCTCGATAAAACACTACCATGCCTTAGTGTTCTGGTGTGGCATCCTGGTCTGGAATAGGGGCCTTGTT
Organism: Promerops cafer; assembly: GCA_013398275.1. Taxonomy (NCBI): domain Eukaryota; kingdom Metazoa; phylum Chordata; class Aves; order Passeriformes; family Nectariniidae; genus Promerops; species Promerops cafer. The sequence goes on from VZSE01014423.1 coordinate 1,110,403, forward strand.
TTAAATGTACGTGATGTTCACCTCTTCTGTTAAACCTTACAGTGAAGTTGTGCTCACTACTCTTAAGAGAAGGTTTTGGTTTGTTAAAACATAGCTGGCCTGTTTTTTGGAGACTGTAACTTTGACCTGATAAAAACTGACTTGATAGAGTAATTAGCTTCTGTAAAACAAAAAGGGCACATAGGACCAAATTCAGTAATTACTTTTTTCAGGTTCTTTTAAGACCAACTTTCAGAAGTTTCTTTAGAAACAACACTATGAACAAAGTCCATCACCACAAGTGATCTCTTATATAAAATATTGAAATGGGACATGCTTCCACAGATGTTTCACAGAAATTAAGTAATTCTACTAACATCAGACAGAGCTTACAAAAATGGTCCAAGTGTTCTCACAAGGTACATGTAGCTAAACATTGCCTTCATACCACAGAAGATGATGCTCTATGAGCAAGAGGCATTCCACTGCTTTTCAGAAAAAGATCACATTGAGTTCATTTTGTCATTCCCAGCTCTTGCAACAGAGCAAACAATACCAGAAGTATCAACACCAGAGCTCCAAGTTTTCCTCATTTGACATTCCGGTTCAGCGTTTTATCACGACCTGCTCATAAGCTCCAGATCCTACTCTGAAAGTTGGAAAAAAGTTAGTTCAATGTCAATTTAAATGGAAGCTAAATAGCAAGTACCACATATCAGCAAGCGTATTGTTTAAATAACCCAACCAACAGCCCTCCCAAAAAAACCCCAACAAAACCTCTCCAACCAAACAGCAAATACCAAACCAACTAAATGTGAAGGGTAGAAAACATTGGTCATTATTTCCATGCCAGGGAGTCACCTAAACTTTAACGCACTAAAGAGATTTTGTTGTACTACAGTCAAAATTAACAAAGAGTAATGTTACTGAACAAGAAGTTACTGTTGGACTTCACTAGAATTTCTTAAACATCACATTTAGGGTACCTGTCCCCATAGCTATATCATATGCAGCTAATACTCTTTATATACATTTATACATAAACAGATCAATGTATCTAAAAAACTCAGAAACTGATTGTCATCTTACATTAAGATACAAGAGAAACATCTTCAGTCTTTTGTTCACTCTGAATTGTAAACAAAACTCTCTCACCTCCCACATGACAGCCCATAGAGGGTGGTTTTCCACAGCAAATTGCAGTACTATGTAAAAAATTAATAGGGCAAGCTCTGCCTTAGTACAGTATTGTGCCTGGACTGTTCTGGCAGCTGCATTAGGACAGATCTCTGTGTGCTGCAGGAGTGTGCTCTGTACCCATTCATGTGATCCTAGACAGGTATTGGTGTGCCCAGTTTGCAGATGAGCCAAAGAATCATCTTTTAACCATTAGTATTGCATGCACATATAAAATGCAATTACTTTATGACTTTCAATATATTATCAACTGCCTTTATACCTAAGTTCACAGTAATTGCTGAAATACTGAGCCTATTCTGATTATAGTTATATAGTTATAGTTCTTATGGCTGACACATCAGTTCTGTTTTGGAACTAATCTATGTGTCCTATTTTAAAAACTGACAATCTAGCTCTTTTGGTGCTTTTAAATGATACAGAATAGAAAGATACAAAGGTCAAGAATGTAGATACAGAATGATTGCTGTATGAGATGCATTTTTATTTAGTATCGCCTATGGATTAGTTGTTCAGGCTACGTACCTGTTAGGTAGATGGTGGCTTCCAAAAGAAGTGCTTCCACCAGGGCCCACAAATAATCTTAAACCTTCTTCTAAAAGGCAAATGAATTAAAATATGTTAGTTTTCTTTAATGTTGCCCTAGCTAAATCTAAGTAATTTTAAACCCACCAGTTTTTCAGCTGCTACTTTCAAATGCAAATACTTTATGTAATGAAGAACCAACTCCTACATGGTGTAGTTTGGAGCAAGTACCTTTGTCATATATTTGTGCCTGCTCTTTTAGGCTTAAAGTAATCAACTGGGAAAGCTCTCTAAGTCATGTAAGGGTATTTTCCATTTCTGGTAGGTAAGATGAAGTAGAAAATGTAGCACAGTCCTTATGTATGAATACAAACAACAGGGACTGTGAAGAGAGTGCGTTCTCCTAAGGCCTGTAATGTACATCAGTTTTCCCTAAGCTTCATTATTTATCTCCATACCTTCTGCACTTGAGTCTAAACTGAAGTCTTGACTCTGGAGTATTTTTTCAACTATATCATCAGCATCAACTCTGGTAGCATCAACTCTCTTCAGCTGTGACTCCACAGAGTCTTGCTTCACAGGATGTCTGCAAAAATAAATACATTTAGAGCTCTTAGACATGATGAAGTAATTTACTTGTGCTAGATAAGGCTTTCAGATTAAGTGTACCTGCATTGTTTTTCTGGTGGGGCATCTTCAGTAGATGTATCAGTATCACCTTCAGTTACTTTTGGCTCAGTCTCTTCACATGGCTCTAGAATACTTCCAGTTCCTGTTGAGGTACTTCCCACTGAGGTACTCCCCACTGAGGTGTTTCTCCTGTGGCAGAGTTCAGACAGACTGGATGATCTAGAGTGGCATGTGCTATATCCTGTTGGGAAAGTGCAGGGGAGATGGGTTAGGCATGTTCTTGACAGGCCAGGTCCATCCTGAAAGCAGAATTTGTGTTTTGTCTTCCTGTAAAGGGACTTTCAAAAGCCCTATGAATTTATGTGCATACATCAACTAGACAACTGACTTAAGGTTTTGTATTCTAGCACCTGCCATTTTCTTTTTGTTCTAAGTAACTCCTGTTTATATCAGAACAATTAGAATGACAAATATCATCCCCTTCAGCTTTTAGAGCTAAGTCTCCATTTTTTTACTCATGGAAGAGGTAAAAATCTCACTCAGATATGTTAATTGGAGGGAACAAAGGCAAAAGGCTGTCTTGCATCTGAAGAGATAATCCAGTGAATCCAGTAAACTTTAAGAGGGAAAAAATGTTACCGTTGCCACACCTGAAACTCCTAGGAAAAAGCTTTCAATGCAACCCCTTCTTAAAACATTACGTAAACTTATTTTCCACTGTCTAAACCTGTGAAAGACAAATAATCCCCAACAACTCATTAAAAAATTGTGAAAAGCTACCTGACAGTTTTGATTGCTGACTTGCGTAGCTTGATGTTCTGGAATGTCCACATGCACCAAGTTCATCTGGGACTGAGGCACTCTTTGATGAGACATCTGCAACATGTGCAAGTCAGAGAGTGTTCCTAAAGCCAACTTTATTGCTACTTTGCCAGTAATCTTGAACAGATTCAAAAGTCACATTTCCCAGAGGGATTAGCGATTTGACACTGATTTTCTACAAACCTTTTGGAGATTCAAGTGCTGCAAAAATACCATGCATGTTAATGAATATGCATTATTTAAAAAATAAAAATCATAATATGTATCTGAGCAAAACAGAGCATACCATTGGGTTAGATAGATTTGTATGAAATGTAGTTGTAGATTTGTCTAGTGTCAGTATTAAAGAGATGATCATTCTTTCTCTAGTATCATAGTAGAACGCTGTGCCAGATGTTTTCTGTCTGAAAAGCTAATCTGCTTAAAAACTTCAGCTGTGTTTGAAGCAGCAACTCACAAGCCATGTAAGAAGGTTCCTTTGCAGGCCAACTGTCAGCATCCCTTTCAGATTTGAAGTATTTTGAACATCTTGAAACTATGAGACCATAGTAAAAGCACTGAAAAATTAGGAGCATTATTCTATACCTGCTATACCCAGATGTGCTACTTTTAAGTTTTCTCCACCTTTCCTGTCTTCATGCAAAGACTCTGATTCTCCAGCAATTGCTATAGATGTTGCTGTGGAAGGAGGCCTGTAAGAAAAAGGCGGTTAAGATTTGCTGTACTTCTGTTGGGATCCCTCCAAAATGATCAGCACATGGTTTTCCTTTCAAATATGTTGGCATAATTCATACTGTGCATCAAGTTAACAGACCTTAAAATCTTACCTGGAAACATGCTGCCTAGTCCCCCATTAAGTAAAAGGAAAAAGTTTTTGCTATTGAGCTTGAGGACATTTTACAGAAACAATCTGCTCAGTCCTCAGTCTTCTGGGGATCCTGGGAAAGGCTTTTCCTTTTCTGATGATTGGTGGAGTGATACGTCTTTAATTTGAAGTTGTTTCTTATTTCTTTTAAGTGTATGAATCACAGGACAGTTTACACACTAAGAATATACGTAATTCAGTACTTGAAGGAATACATGAGAAGGTGTTAGGTAAAAAAAAAAAACCAATGTGCCCAACAGTTGGCCAAATTGGCTTCTGTGCTGTGACACACTCCTGGCTTTGTTTCATCTCTGTCACAGGAAACAATTCTGGGCTGATAACCCTCCCAGCTCCTACTAAAGGGGCCTATGGTACCATCTCCATCTATTGCCCTCTAAATTTTACCTTCTACAAAATCAAAAAGCATCATGTATGACATAGTTTAAATTTTAGTTCAATATTAAAAGCTTTTAAAGCTCAAGTGCTTGTTTGAGTTAATACCAAGACCCAAAGAGAGATCTTACTAAATTAATAAACCTCTTAGTTGGTGTTTTGCTAGTGCAAAAGAAACTAATTAGAAAATGACAAAGTACAAGCAATCTCTTGCAAGCAAATATAACCAAAATACATTTAAAGATGTTACCTACAGTTTTTTTTAATGCTTTGATATTTTCCACGTTGGCAACAGACTGTTGGTCTGCATACAAATAGGTATTTGTTGATATTTTTAGATTTGACATAGTCAATAAATTAGTCACTGTCTTCATGCAGAGTAACACAGCCCTTCTTAAGGTTATGTTTGAAAGTAAAGAAAGAGAAAAGCACTTCTAGAAATACAGTGCCTATGTGACTTAACTGCATAACATACTTCTGAAAGCAAGAACTAAATGGTTTCAGGGATGTCATTCCAGATCAAACACCAAGCCTTCTAGGCTTCTTCATAAAATATGTAGTTGATGCCAGATTGTGAAACTGTTTTAAGGTTTATTTTTCCTCCTACAAAGGACATCTGGATCAGATAAATTTTTTGTTTTGTTTGTGTTGAAAGTTTATGTTCCAGGAAATGGTTATATCACCAGTTTGGAATAAAATGCCAAGTCTGAATAATTTGCGTAAGAGATTTTTTTCCTCGGAATCCAGAAAGCTATTTGGTACTAATTTCAACACCTTCAGTACTAGGTAGTAAAAAACAAATGCACTGCTTTGTTTGTATCCTAGACTAATGATTAGTTGCCTTTGAGGAATTGTTTATCAGTTCCAGTGATGTATTTGTTAGTAGGTCTGACTAATGTAAATCTACTAAAGCTGTTCTGAAGTAGAAGAGGTGCTAAGTAACTAGGGATACAGAAAATTTTGCGCAGTCGGACAAATTCAGATAATACCCTCTTGCTATTTATTCAGTAAGCACGAGATTCTACAGTGTTCAGTGTTCTATTCTTCTCATTAAAGGTTAGTAGAAAAGAAAGGACATTTAGTGGTGCAAGGGAACATTGAGGAGTTCTGTGAAGAATCACCTAAGCTAGACTGGTACAAAACCACAGCACAACTAATAGTAACTAACTAACACTTCCTTAACTACAGATTAAAGACAATGAGGCCAAAGGATCCTCAATGTATAGCAGTGAATTTTCCTAGCTACCTGCCTCCCAGATATTATCTCTTGCATCTTTTACTAAGCTGCATCATGTCTTTGCTAAGTAAATATCTATAAGTGCTTTCTCTTGTTCTAAGTTGTATCACACTTCTGTTGTTTGTTGGGAGTTTTTTGCAAATGAATATGTCAAAATCATCTGAGACTTGTGAATAAAAAGTATAGCAGCACATTTTCCAGACACAAGTATTAGTGAGATCACCCCATACCAAGGATGTTTATATAAGGTTGCTGCAGGAACAGTTTCCCTGAAGAGCTTTTTTCTTTTTTTACATTACAGATGTACAGGTGAGTATTCTGTGCTTGATACTAAGTACCTAACAGCAAGAACGGAGACTTCTACTGGCAATTTCACCATGTTAGTCATTATTCAGCTACCATTCCATTTTTTGTGGCTTTTTTTTCTTTTAATACTCTTACCAGATTGGAGAGATGTAAAACCACAAATTAGAAGTGTAATTCTCAACATGGAATGTACGATCAAAACACCACCCCACAGAGATTTTTTACAAACTTACGTTTTAAAGCATGGGTCTCCAGACATCAGCTGCATGTTAATCAAAACCTACACATTAAGAAAACAAAATCCACCATAAGAAAAAAAAAGAATAGTCTGTGACACATACATGGTCACAAAGTAAGTAAGTTATATTTGCCACAAATGTTATATTTAAGGAAAATAAAATGCCATCATCACACATGCAAATAAACCCATTTAGGCAAAAAACAACATCTTTTTTCTTAGGCATACAAACAACATGAAATACCATTTAATGTAACATAGTTACATGTACAAGATTCTGAAAAAGACACATATATCAAGGAGAATCTTAGAATTATTAATAATTAAGATGGCTTCAAGGGAAAAACAGAGCCAAGAAACCTAAAACCTGAATGGGCAAACAGAACATTGTTTAGACCAGTAGGTGCTGAAGTATTTTCTTTGCTAAGGGTGTTCAGCAAACTGCTGGCTCTCAGTACAGGTTGTGCTAACATCAGAGACAGCAAAAGCACACAGGGTAAATAAGCCACAGGACACAGTGCATTGAAGGCTTGTTAGGCAGGTCAAAGCCATCCATTACAAGTGTTCTGGACAGTCTGTGACTGTCAGATCAGAAAGTCCATGCACAGACTATACTGAATAATGCGGAAGACTATACTGAATAATGTGGAAAAATATTATTAAAATTAATTATTAAATTAATTTAATTATTAAATTATTATCCAGTGTCTCAGTAGGAAAAAAATTTTTTTTAATTACTTGAAACAATCTCAGCAGAATTATTTTCAGGTTTATGGAGCTTATTCAGTTTTTTTAGCTCCCTGGACTAAGGGAAGAGAATGTCAGAGTGGGTGTCTTGCAAGAGTTCTCCCCAACTGTTAGAGTGATTACTATCAAATAGAAAACAGGAAAATCCCAGTCATGGAGGTATTGAAGGTGGCTTGTACATAAATAAGCCAATTAATAGACTCACTCTCAGAAAGATGCAAAGAAGGTTGCCCAGTCTTGAAGATACCATATATTAACTTGTTCATTTTTCAGCTACCCTTAGACTAGGAACACCTTTTAAAAGCTTTTCTTTTACAGCTATCCAGCTCCATTTCAAAGATAGGACAATTTCTATTTTTGACTGCATGGATTTTAATGATTGTCTCTAAACAACACTTTAGGTTTTACTTCAAATAGCTTTCCTTCCAGAAAGAGGTTCGGCAAATAAGTTTTAAATTTCATAAAGTGCTTAATAATAGCACTTTTTCTCTGCTTTACTGCTTTAAGTATGATAAAAGAAAGAAATTACTTTGAGAATGGAGTTGTCTTGTCTTGTATTTTTGGTATCATAACCTTCCAGTAAACAGCGACGAGTGGTATTTCCCGATCCAGCAAACTCTGCTAGATTTAGATCTGCAAATCCCAGCTGTTAAGAGAAAATTACAATTAGTAGTAAGCATTTGGCTAAATGAAGGTACTTGCTAATTACCCACTGAGTACCACTCAATAGCAGTTTCTTTTAAATATGTATAAGAAGATGCCCGGTAAAGGGAATGGACTGAGGCAAAAAGCAGAAAACAAACCCAGAGTGTAAAATTCAGCATAGTTCTATTTCCAGTTAAAAATTTAAAGTGCCAAGAGAGAAAAAGAATGAGGAGAGTTTTCTTTACTTTTTAATGTAAATGTTTACTTTTACAAACCCTTTCCGCATACTAGCCTGAAAGAAAAAAGTTTTGGTGGTATAACATTGTAATATACTTACTAAACACACTGATTGAAAGTTCCAGCAGCACTGTGTCACTATAATGCACATTATGAAGTCATGGGTATTAAGCACTATTCTGGAATTACTTTAAAAGGGCATAAAATGGCAAGAAAGAAAAGCTTATCTGTAGGCAAAATTAGCTACATCTCAATTTACCTTTGCATATGCTTTTCCTCCTTTTAATTCCTAGGGGGAAAAAAAAGGGAAAAAAGACACACCATTAAGCCATTAAATATACTGACTCAGGATTTTTCTTTAGTTTTTTTTAGAAAAGCAGGTATTAATCTTTATTTTAAAATATCTCCCCACACATTTGCTAGACTATGCTGTTGTCATTTAGACCTTAATATTCTTAATGCCTTTGGAGCAGGCCAGCAAGACACTTGAAGAGAGGAACAGCAAGTGCCCCATGCCAGCTGGCATTGGGCTCTCACAAGGTCCGGCCCCAAAGGTAGAACGTGCTGCATGCAAAATTCTGGTACTTAGCACAGTTCAAGGCTTCCAAGCTTACTGCTGCTTGCTGGAAGTATCAATCAAGAGCTAACTTGATAAACACTGGAGAGAAATTCCTTTGCTGCCCTGCTGGAAAAAGGGTTTTCTTCAATAAAAACATAAAACGCCCATAAATTAGTCAAAGTAAAGTAAGTAATAAGAGTACTACAAAATTTTGACTAAAGGAATACCTGATGTGATTGCAGCTAAAATTTGCTTTATGAAGGTTATCAGACATTCAAAAGTTAAAACAAAACAAAGCATGAGCAAGGAAAGAGGAGAGGAGGGGGAAAAAACCTGCTTACCTTCCGTACAGACACCCTGCAAGTGCAAGTATCCAGAATCCCTGTTGTGGCACTGGCACTGATCTTACACACAAAGAAGAACTTCTTCTTCCAGCGGACACAATTTGCCTGTACTACTTCCCTGCAAGTAGAGAACATGTGCTCAGTGTTAGCTGCACATACAATAAGACAGCTCAAGAACAAACGCTGGTTCCAGTCTTTGTAGAGTGGCCACTTCATGCAAATTCTGGTCCAAGGCATGAATAATAATAATTCCCCATTCTGCTCTTAACAGTGTAGCATGACTAATAACTGTTTCAAACCTTGAACACAGTATTAGACCGCCAGAAGAATTCAACAGCCTCATGTTTTTGCAAAAGAATGAGAGTGTAATTTCTGCAGTTTGCCTCAGGTGAGTGAAGTCTTCCTGAACATCAGCTCCCAGGCACTGTCTCCCAAGCTGCTGAGCTTTGCAATGTGCTCAAGATAGCATCTTTGACAAGCAGTTTTTCAGTTCAGAGAAGAGGAGCATCATACAAGCAAAACTACATAAATTTGAGGCCTGGAGAAGTAGAAAGGAGATGATGTGCAATAACCAGACACAAAGTAATGCACTTTGAGGCAAATGAGAATTGCAGCCACATACTGTGAGCTTGCCATTTGAGAGCAAAATAAGCTGACACATCTGAAGGGATGTTTCTCACAGGAGGATAACAATCTGACAGTATGATGCAGTGAGAAAAAGGCAGGATGTAGGATGCTTTCAGTTATGAGTGTCATTTTATAAGGCTCAGACAGAACGTATTCTGTTAGGGTAATTCTCACCAAGAACAGATTCCAAAAGAACAAGCACAGGGAGGACAACTAGCAAACCCCTGTATCTTAAAAGAAAAAAAAACGCATATAATAAAAAAATACTGGTGATTCAAATACTTGAGAGACCAAATAACTTTTAAGTGAAATGAGAAGTGGTTAAGACCAAAATAAAGCATAATCAAACATCCATTTAAAACTGGAAGTTAGAAGGCCTCAAACTACAGAGCAAGTTTCTGGAACAGCTTTCAAATAAGAGAAGTAGACACGTAAAAAGTTTTTACTGTATTTTACAACAAGGTTGGCCAGTTTGTCACTAACAGGGCATAAGGACTGTGATTCTGAGGACTTGCCTCAATAATCAAAAGTTATTTTCTAGCCCCATGTTTCTAAATTCACAACTTGGAACTGTGAAGAAACTGATAATTTCTTCTATCTGTCTAACCACTGAAGTACCATCTTCACGTATAAAAATATTTCTCCTTTTTCCTCTTCCATTTTCCTAATACATTCATTCCTGTGTTTTATACTAACTTCTGACAACAGCTTATTATTGAAGAAGCAGTTTGAAGTCTTTAGCAGATAGAATCATATGGTTCTGCAGAAGCTGGAGCCAGAGTTCATCAAGTGTATAGAAAACTGAAGAATTGCAGGGCGCTCATAAAAGCCCCCTTTGCTGTGCTGCTGAGACTGCCAGCTCCAGGGCTCACTGGCACTGTGACTTCCTTAGGTAGGAATAAGTCAGCCAGCCTAAAATGAGTCAGTGTAATGGCCACAGCAGACTAACAGATTCTGATGATACAACACTGAGTCACATTCGAGCATGTGACCTGAAAGGAACATGCTCTGTCAACACCATGATCTACTCTTTATCTGGGATGTTTTACATTGCAAACTTCCCTGTATTGTGGGAAAAAAATAATCCCATCCTGCTGTCATGTGAGTTATTTAAATACACAACCAGAATTCAAAAAAGGCAAATTACAAATAGTTACCCTTCTACTGAAACAGGCTCAGACAAGAAGACATCACGTAAAATTCACCCTTAAAAAGGATAATAACTGCTAACATTTGTGATACATATAAAACAGTGCCACTAAACTGAAGGAGTTCACTTGTCATCCCTAAAGGTCACAAAATCCTTTCTCATTCCATCTGTTACAGAAGTAGGACAGCAGTCATCATCATCATCCTTCCCACCCTTTCTTTCCTTGTCACCCAGGACATCACTTCTGCTGCTATCCATCCTTTCACTAAGTTCTTGTAGCGTTTTTGCTTCTGTAACATTTCCAGTTACTAATAATGATACTTTTTTCCACTGAAAAAGTGGTTTTGTAAACTCATAAAGTCAAAGCAATGTGCCAAAATCTTTGTACTACTCGGTATAATGGCTTAAGTTGTTTCTGCTTCTCAGAACAGCTTTCTGTCTCTACAGCAAAGTCAAAGCAGCTGCACATTGTACAGTTACAGTGTTCCAGACTCACACTGTAGCAAAAGATAACGCAGTGAACATTAAACCCATTTTTGCTTGTAAATGCAAGATAAATATAAGTAACACCTGCTTGAGAAATGTAAGTATCCTTAAAACCTTCAAGGATTTTGAATTTATTTCAACATACCAAAACTACTATATGGGTATAATGGTTCAAGTAAGGAAGATAGCATGAAACTACTCTGCTTTTGATAGACCCAGTCCACTCATATCACAGGCCAGGATTTGCAAACAAGTAGAAGTGGCAGTAAGAAGGCTTCAGTTGTGGATACTGATGGTCTAATTTTTCTAAAAATAAAATCAAATTAAACCAGGAATTCTGCTTCCATCTCATAAGGATGTCAGAAAGAAAGTATCATTAGTTTGTTTCACTGGCATATAAATCACAAGATACCTGAAAAATTTGTTCACAATTAAAAAACCAAAACAAACAAGAAAAAAAAAAAAAACACAAAAAAACCCAAACAAAAAACCCCAAACCCAATCAACTGCCCCTACTCCCACTAAACAGTTCTTCTAATTCCACTATATAAAAGAAAAAAGGGATGTATTTGAATTCAAGAAATTTTTTAGTAAAGAGGAGTACCATCTAGCTAGTCCCATCATGCTGAAAAAAGGTCAAATAATCAGAACATTTAACTTCAACAGTAACATCTAAGTTTATAAGATTCTTAGTTAGGTGCAAGGCCTTTAGAAAATAAACAGCTGTATTGATTGGCTGCTATGGAAATGAACCCAGATAACTTCTGGCAGCTGTGCCTGTGCTGCAGGCACGCTGGGGAGAGCTTTCCGTTCTGAGTCAGTTTCCTATGAGCCTCCCGGTCACTTTACCACATGCAAAGCAAAACCAGTTGTTTTCTTAATCAAAATGTATCTTAGTTACCAAGATGCACTGGAATACATAGTAGGCTGTAGTGCTTCGGTGTAACTGAGTAAATGCTGTCAGTAGTATGTAACCAAGAATAAATTCAATAAACAGATACTGTAGGATAAAATTACTCCAAAGTATAGTGCCTTACAATCACTGTGTTTTCTTTAGAGGGATAATTTCACATTGACTCAATTCCAAATGCAAGATTTAAGCTGTAAACAAGTCCTTATTTGTAGATGTTTTGTATACTGTACAAAATTGCCACTTAAAGTGTTGAATAAAAGTATTGAATTTTTCTTCTGACACACAACAGAAAAAAGTGAACTCAAATAATGGGCAATAAATCCTAATCCAGTCACCTCCTCATCCTAAAGTGTTAACAAGTGATAGACTTTTTAAGGTGTTTATGTTCATCAGATTGTTTTTTCATTTACACATGGATAAAATCTATGAATAATGGCTTGTTCCGGCAAATAGCTACAAATGCAAAAATAAATCACTTTTAAGGACCTTCAGTGTCATGGGGAAAGTACCTCCTTGCTGAATGGAAAAGCTTTGGCATGAGAGGCTCTGAAATAAAGAAGCCAAAACTCCTTGTGGACATTTACCAAAAGACTGTGTTCCATTAATCAGAAAATTTACTCAAGTTTTTATCTGAGTTATTCTAATCAGCCTATTAAGATCTTTAGCCATATGGGGGTGATTATGTTAAACTGCTTGTGTTTGTAGTGCAATTATTTTAGATTTATTGGTCACCAAAGAAACAATAAATTGGGATCACTTGTTTTAAGATGCCATTCAGTCTTCATATCAGACTATGTTCACATGAAAATACTTCCAGAACTACTTTTGGATTCAGCTGGGTTAGTACACCTCTTTATGTCAAAGAAAGTGGTGTTTGCTAATGCATCTTACAGCGTGTGAACAGAACATGAGTTATCTACTCACTAAAAATACTGTGAAAAAACAGCTTTTTCACTACATGAGGCAAATGAGAATACTGTTATTATCTTTTAAAGCTGGTAATTTGATGAGAGAGTCACCTAAGTTTAGCTGTTTTATTTTAGAAGATCTCTCATGTTGACAAGGTGGCCTGAGAGGAGTGAGGCTGCTGCAGGTGCGCTCCTCAGACGAAGCAGCAGCGAGGCTGAAGAGCTCCCGGGAAGCCCCGGCCCGCGCACAGCCGGCCGCGGGTCACGGGCACCCGGGGCACTCACAGCCAGCCTGCACCCACAGCCTGCCCCACCCCCCGGGCTGAGCAGGACAGGTCTGCTGGACACACACACAGACTCAGACCCGTGTACGGCTCCCAGGCTATCCCACCTGCTCACAGCCCAGCTCCATCCCCGAGTGCATTTGCTCCAGGTGCTGGCACCACAGGCACGGGGGTCTCTGACTGCTGGTCCCACCCCAGTGGCTGGCATTTGCTGTAACCCATCTGGACTCTCCAGGTGCTGGCACCCGAGTGCTCTGGCCCACAATCCCAGGGCAGCTGCTGGCACAGTGGACACAGGGGGCCCTGTGACCCACAGTCCCACTCCCATGGCGTAAGCGTGCTCACTCTGGCCTCTCCTGTTGCTGGCAGCCCTGTGACACTCTTGACTCCAGCTGCTGGCACTCAGACATCCCCCGCCCCACAGTGCACACTGAACACAGAGCCCTTCCCCAGGAAAGAGTCACAATGTACCTCAACAGGAAGATACAGCAGACAGTACTAATTAGAAACAGATTAGACAAACGTACCAACCAGCAAACTATTTACATCCAACTGGCCCTTTATCCCCTTAACTCCCTATTTTTCCCCACACTTGTTCCTCCTCAAACTTATCCCTTCCTCCACCTTTAGTTCCTCGTGAAATTGTCCCATGACGAGCCTCTTCCCTTGTATCCCATGATGTGTCTCATAGGCAGCAACCCCCCTCAGTCCAAAACATACTTTAGTTTTAGTTCAACATGGTGGGTTTCCTGCCTGGACAATGGGGCTAAGGGTCTCCTGGGACAGCCCTGGGAGGGGCCCAGAGAGGGTGTCCCCTGGTCCAAGCCCATAGTTTCTGTTCCCTGCCTGCCTGTGAGTCCCTGGGCTTGTGTAGATGGGCTTTGATGGGCTGATGGTTCCTGTGATGGGACTGGGAATAGCTGGAGCTGGGTTTTATTTTAGGCCCTTCACCCTGCCCTGCCTTTGCTGACTGCACTCATTTGTGGGTGTGCAAATGGACTTCTATCACCTAAAGCTTCCTTTGATCGATCCCTCTCTGAATAAAGTTAATACAGGTAGCTCTGTCCTTCTGATAAAAATACAGTATTTAGTAGACTGGAGTTACTTTTAGTGTAGCAAACAGTATTCTAAAATGGGAGCAATATCCCATTCATATAGCTATTATAGATATATATATATACTTCTTATATATCTTAACATCTTTCTTCTGCAGAAAGCTGGAACACCTAACAAAGGCCAGTGTCATGATCCTACCTCACAGAGACAGGAATTAAGGCATTAACCTACAATATAACAGTGTATCCACACTATCAGTGGCTTCAGTTTCAGGTATTTTAAGATCCAACCTTTCCTAGGCTATCTTTAGTATTAGGAAGGTATTTTTGGATACAGAGTTCTCATTTATACTATACATTAACACAGAAGGGTTTGGCATGCAAGATGGTATACCTTCTCACACTCCTCCTACCCAAAACCTACTTCTATGTAAAATTCATGCAGTGTCATAGTTGAGGCAAAGATAAAGGTACCCATGCAACAGGGTCCTGGAGCAGTACTAAGTTACACTTTAAATTGTTATCCAATAACCAAAATGCTAAATTTAGGCTTCATATAGAAAAGTGCATCACTTGAAGTGCTCAGAGCATGAGCTCCAAAATATATGCTGTAGCAATAAGCTTATGCAAAGCTTTAATGTATTTCTGCATTCAGGAGCAAATTCAGTTTACCTTTCCTTTAATATTCTGTTTCCCCTATGCCCGAGGCATATAAGATGATGCATTTTCTCCTGCAAAAACATTTTTTCCTAAGCATTGCTAAAAAACCGAACAAAAGAAGTCATTTACAAACAGAGCTTCAATGGTTCACAAATTTCAGGACTAAGCAAACAGCTGGCTCTGCAGGAAGAGCTCCACTTGTTTACAGTGCACAGCTCCCCAGTTAATTTGCTGTTAGTATGTGCAAAATTCGAACAGAGTAATCATTTTCTATTCCACGTGTTTTTACTCGTAATAAAACAGGTTACATTTTTAACTAGCAGCATTTCATGTCAACAACTTCTTATAAATATGTATAAATTGATCGTGGATTAAAAGCTGCTGGTTACAGACAAATGCAGAGACCTAGAAGGGAATTAGCACTGTGAAGGGTAAACTGCATTAGAAGACTGTAGTCAGCAAGTCAGAGGAAATTGAACCATTGAGACTGTATCTGCAGCAGCGTGCTTGGTTTTGGGGCCTTCTTGGCAGAAGACTGATGAACTGAAACAAGTCCAGGGGGTATGAAATGAGGGTCTGGAGTCAGGGGTGAATTCTTCTCTGATGCAGGAGAATTTGGAAACATGGGATTTTTACAGTCAGATGATGAGGTGAAGGAAGATCTAATTGCCATCTACAGCCATTTCTACTAAGTTAGAAGATGGAGCCAGACATTTCTTAGTGGGGAACAGAGAAAGGAAAAGAGGCAAAACCAAGGTACATTCCAGTAAAATAAGGGGGAAAATGTTCACAATAAAAGTGGTGAACCACAGGGCAGGCTGTCTGCAAGAACAGGCATCTCCATTATTGCAGCTTTTCTAAAGCTGACAGGACAACGCTCTGAGCTTCCTGATCCAACTGAAATTAATCTTGCTTTCAGCAGGCAGCTGGACTGTGTGATCTCTGGCATTCTCCTTCACCCTAAATTATTCCATGAACAGAAATAGTCCTTAAAATATGAAGGCAATCAGGTGCTATGGTACTTGCAAATGGCAAGTTTGTGGCAGAAAAATACTGTACTCCATGTACTGTACTGAGGTTAGGGGAAAAAAAACAAACCAACAAACCAACACCAGCTCTTTTAAACCCAAGTGCCAGTTCTGCACAAGCCAGACACCTTAAGCATGAAAGCTTTTCCCACTGCCTCTCCCTCTTTAACAGATGTCTGTCATGTATCTCCTCTCAAACTTTTTTGTGACAAGTTAGCTGTTGATACATCTCTTATCAGTTCTTACAATTACAGTAACAGAAGTCTCCCAAGACTGAGCCCTTTTTATATCTGCAATAAACAGTTACACCCCATGCAAAGAGCAGACTGTACAAACATTTTTTCCTCTACTGTATCCCAAAGACTAACCCCTTCAAAACTATTATTATATTCTTTACTCCTCTGATTAATTCTTTGTTTTTTCTCAACCATATTCTTTAAATCAGTTGACTAAACACATTTTACTGTAGGTATTAATGAAAGGAGAAGTACAAAGAAACTACATGTTGAAAAAGTTGTACTTTGGTGTAGAGAACTTCTCCTTCTTACCTCTTCCTCCCTACAGAGGACAGGGTCTAAAAGCTGCTTAACCAAGTATCTCTTCACAAATGAGGAAATATTAAATGGACATTGGAGAATCTGAAAAAAGCAGCTACAAAATTGCAAGGTAGAATTTTTATCCCACGGCCAATATTCCTCGCAGTACTTGATAACTTATTTTGTTTCAAGCTCCCCAACTGTAAATCCAATAACAGCTGAAAAATCTATTAGAAGTAGCATTATCCAGCTCTGAAGACTGTCAGCAGGATTCACACATCATGCAGGAAGATTAGAGTGATAGGGACAGTGATTCCATGTGACAGGGATGTTTTCCTAACAAGTACTGTTATTTAAAAACAGTTAGTTAATCTGTGTTCCTATCAGGAGAGTTTTTCTCTTTCAAATGCAATAGCAGCAATCAGGAAAAGAATGGTAAAAAGACAACTTGAAGAATCCAGTGAGGCAGAAAACCTACTTGCTGATGTCACAAAAAATAGATGTATTTTTAGACAGTTGAGAAGGAGGTGGCCATGCATCACTAGAAGTAAGAAGTACTTATCTCACAGATAAGAAGTCACTTTCTAGAGAAAACAATTACATGCTCTAGCCTGTACCTATTAGGAATAGGAATATATTCATGCCTGATCTCCCAAGACTTCCTCTCAGGACTCAAGAGGGTACATAAAAAACCCCCACATTGCTGAAATCTGTTGGAAAATAAAATAATTCGATAAAAAACTTATAGCTCTTGGCCACCTTGAGTCTCTGTCTGTCACACACAGCAATCATAATCCACTTCTTAGTTTAGAATGTTGTTGCATAAAAGAAAGAAGATGGAAACATCAGCAGTCTAAATTGTCAGAAATCAGATCTGAAAGGAAGGGGAATATGACCAAGCTGAAGGCTGCAGTCAGAAGAACACACCAACCAAGTCCTTTTCTTGAGTGGGGTGCAGCTGGAAACCAAGCTAAAAATGGAACTAGCAGGCTTACAGCTACTGTAGGCTCAGTCAACAGAGTAGAGCATTCAAAGTACACCCTCAAGAAATCAGATCCTTATTCCCAACATTTCTTGGATTTCCTCATATTCCATCTGTTCATTTACTGCTGATTGAGCATCAGCTCAGCCTATGAGCCTCAGCTCTAGGGACCTATCTGCTCTAGGGACCTATTAATTTTTGATTCAGCCTGTTAAAATGAGGGCAGCTGCAGAAAGCCTATACTTGCTACATATTTTTATCTACATTAGAATGGCTGTGAATAAATATGCTTAGAATTTAGTCAAGTCTGTACCTTAAAACAGTATTTTTTTCTGTTCGAAATATTCATAGGTGTAATTTCTGCCCTGAAATAATCTTGTGTCCTTTCATGGTGCATAAGCCATTATGTGCACACTATTTTATGACCAGGCAGTATACAGGCACACACTATCCTGGAATCTGCACAAGTGTATTGATGTATCCAATTTCAAAGAGACAGATCTAATGTCACTGGCCCGGGGAAAGGTAGAAAGATGCCTTGCCACACAGGAAACCAGGCTTAAGCTAGGGAAGTTGCCTAAATGAAAGTTGAGGTCTGTTACCATAACTTTGCATACATCCACAGTCTATTGGCTGAAAATCCAGCCTTTAGTCCAACATCTAAAACACAGTGGTAAAGATCCAGAAGTCATGCTAGAAAGCAATTTCAAAAAGGGGAGGGCAGGAATTACACTCTATGGCTGATTGTCAGTTTGCTGAAACAACCAAACTGAGCCTCCCCCCTTCCACAATGCCCTTCAAGGTTTTCCCTGGTTTGGAGTCAAAGCTTATAACACATTCATTCTTGCCAGGACCCCAGGGTCCTGCTCTTGCAGAAACTCTCAAACATTTTTCCCAGTTTAAACACTGCTGCCACTTGGCTGGTCAACGTCCTTGGATAAAAATTTTATTTGGCACTACCAGATTACTTTAAAAGTTGAGTATTTTTGTCAGGTAATTAATTGGAGTTCTAAAAAAGTATATGCAAACACAAAAATGCAAAGTGATGTGGTTTCTATTTACACACCAGCCAGATGACTGTGTACTGCACTACACTTGCTGGTTTCACCTGGTCACAGAATTTCTATACACTTCAGGCACACATCTGTGGCAGCCAGAAAAGTAACTGGACTGTGACAAGTCTCCAGTCACATGGCCCATGTCTCCATAACATATTTCTTAGGTAGCTCTTTCTCAGCAAAGATCTGAGAAGTGAAAAAAAACCCCTATTTTTCAGTAGCTTGAACTTCTATCAGTCTTCTTTTCATCTCACTTCAGGGATCAGAGGGATGATGAAGGTACCACATTGCTTGCAGGATCAGGACTTTAATCATTCATACAGCATGATCCATAGAGGGCTGATAAGACAATCACTTGAAACTGTTTTCATGACAGCTTGCTACATACATATGGGCCCCTATTCCAAGGTAACTGCTGCCCTGGGTTTTTATGACATTCTTCTCTGCGAGTAGGCTTTGGAGATAAAATGCTAATAATGTTAGAGTGGTTTATAGACTATTGATTGGATTTTTTTTTTTTTTTTTACTTTCCAAGGCAAGAGGCAGCAGGGTAGTGGTCAGTATGGGCACCAACTTGAGAACTTCATAACTTCTCCCAAAATAATTATAGTTTACTAGACCTCAGAGAGTAACAAAAATAAAGCTATTAAGAAAAGAGAGTCAGTTTCCCCCTGTACTATAAATTTTTTTGAATGAGTTTGTCTATTACTTTCTGAAACAATAGAATTCTTTGAATATCTTTTAAAAAGCTAAAAAGATCACTGCTTTAGGGATATAACTGCCAGCTCACAGCAAAACTAACAAATGCATGGAACTAGAAGATTATGGCTATCAGAAAGCTTGCAACTGATAAGTTTTGAAATACTACCACTCTGGTGTAAACTTAATTTCTTCCGTATTTATTCAGCCCTTTGCTGAATCACCACTCTGAAAATTCATCTGTTAATTCTTAAGCCAAGAGCAAAGGCACTCCCTAAACTGGCACTGAAGGATCACTGCAGAAGAATTCTTTACCTCCCTACCAGCATACCCAAACACTTCTCAGTCCAGCAGGAATGAGTTACACTCACATGGACCTTGACATACCAGCATATGTTCCATTGCTGTTTGTTTTTAAGCCACAGCCCCAGAAAAAGAAAATGGAAGAATTTCTAAGCTTCAGCTCCAACACAGTTTTTTACATCAGTTTCCTTACACACACCACACCCTACCACACACATTTTACTCTAATAAACCATTCATAAAGATATGAATGCAGGCTTTCAAGCATTTAATTTTAGCATCATAAATAGGAAAGGCAAAAAAGACTAAGATCACCATAATGTGTCAAAACCACCTGCTCAGCTGAAAGCAAGTCCTTGAAAATAGTCACCCTGTCCAGAAGATGTATATCAGCCTGTGGAAATGACTTCAAGGCAATAAGGGCTGGAGTAGGACAGTAATGGCACATTAGTGCCTGAATCATGATTGTCATCATCATCATCTATTACTTATGAAGTCGCTCACAAGAAGAACACTGAAGACAGACACAAAATGAGAACAGAGCACTGACGAGTTGAACAACTTCCAACCATACAGAAGAAAAATTTGTCTTCAATTATACATGCTAGTATAATGGAATGGTTAAATAAGGAGGTCCTAGGCCAAAGTTCCATTTTTATTCCTTCTCCTTAATTTAATTTACAGAATCAAAACCAGATAATTTAGAAAGCTCTGTAACAACAGTATTTTAATAAGAAAATAAGTGAATATACATGGATTTGTTACTGTCTTCTCCCAGAATTCTATGAGACATTTTCCAGTAAATCCTTTTCATAATAATATTAAAGTAAAATAATAACTCATACAACAAGAACAAGTGTAATGGGAGAGGAGTCTCCTCCTCCCCAGACCTGAAGCCACAGCACACACCCTTCCTATTGACAAGGTTCTGCCTCTGCCTGGTACTTGGAAAAAACTAATACACTGGCACTCTATTTACCCATCGCTACCTGTGGATCAGGGAGCCAATGTCACAATGCATGACTGCTCCATTGCTGAGGCACAACTGAAAGGAAAGAAAGAGGAAAAAAATACATCTGCCTTGCACTTGCACTGCAGAACTGAGCATGAACAAAGTCAGTAATACATGACCTGAGCACTTAGAGGAAAAATTGAGGACTTTTCCATAGAACTTAGCTCTCCATGTAAATATCCGCAGAACGAAACACAGCAAGCCTGTGTTCAATGATTAACAATAAGGTCGCACAACTCACAGGGGACAGCTCAGACTACGGGCTTGGGGACAAGAAATTCTCTCCCCTCCTGTTACCCATCCGCTCAGCAGTTCTAGCATTATGGCACAAGAGACCCCCCGCTTCTCTGGGACAACCATCATCACTCAGGGATTCCTTTTCTCTGCTACTCCGTGTTTAGTTACTCCGTACTTATTTTACAACGTTACGACTCGAGGCAGCGAACAGCCACGCAGACGAGGAGTTCCCAGTGCTGCCACATGTGTTTTCTCGCCGTTGATGCTGGCAAAGCCGGCGGGACGAGAAGACGGCCAGCCCGCCCGGTGCCACGCCGCGCACCGGAGCTTCCCCTTCGGCGAGGGGAACGGCGAGCAGCACGGCCGCAGCCGCCAGGAGCCCCGGGGCAGCCACCCCTCCTTTCCCCGGGCCCCCGCCCGCCCGCCAGCGCGAACCGGCTGAGCCCCAGGCTCGCCGAGGGAGCCAAGAAGCGGGCGGAGAGGCTGCGGAGGCGGCCGTGCTGCCCCTGCTCTCGGGGGGACGCGGACTGGAGCTGAGCCCGTCGGACGGGGGCGGCCGCGGCCCGCCCGGGGCTGCCCGCGTGGGGGGAGCAGCCCGGCAGACCCCGGCTGGCGAGTCCCGGAGGCACCTACCGGGAGGACTCCCCGCTGAAGCTGCCCCCGTCCAGCAGCCGCACCTTGCAGAAGAGGATGCCGTTGACGAAGGGCACGGAGGAAAGCTCGTCCAGT